>CM065926.1:8776341-9376341 GCA_033439105.1 Magallana nippona | reverse complement strand
ATTTTCTCAAAAGCATGAAAATTTCATCTGTTTTTCTTCATATTCAAGAGTAGGAGGTATAGAGCGCAATGTTGCTCCAAAACCATTTTAATATATATCATTGTTCATATTATTTTGCATATCATATTTAAAAATGGTGTTGGAGCAAGCATGCGCTCGATGTTTCCTTTTCGAAAAACTGATAGAAAATCCTCCATTTTTGGCTAAAATACGTACTTTTTGTGAAATTAGCTTATTATAAACATATCATATTTCTATTATGACTTCGATTAGACAATTTCTCTTTATAAACCTGAACTAGATATATATCAACCTATCTTTTAGCAAATTTCTAAAGCTCTATTCATAACTTTGAATTTTGGGGCATAAAAACGCTTTATCCCGCACATAGTTCTTTATGTCGTCAATATCTGTATACTTCCTAGAAAACAATAAAATATGCAGGAAGTTATTATTGCAAATACTTTCTTCTCCATATCTGGTGCAAATTACCATGAGGAAGTTTTCCTCGGGTAAACAGCAAAGTGTCAGTTTTACCCCCACCTTCAACAACTCATCAAATCATTTCTATTTAGAACAAGTTTTATTCCACATTTTCACACCTGATAATTATCATTTATCACCGACTTACGGAGAAGTTCAGACTCAGCCTTCTTCTCCCCAAGAATTGGTTCAAAGATCCTGAGCAGTGGTTTGGAGAGCTGGTTCTCCAGATAGTACTGTGTGTCGATGGCGATGTTGTTCTCCAACACGTAGATAGGGTCCTCAGAGTTCATGTAGGCAGCGGAGCCCTTGGTCCCTGCTATAATGACGTACGGAACTCTGTCTCCTAACTGGGGAGCACTACCGGGGTCTCGCTTCTTCATTCTAAAAACACCCGAGAAAGGAGATTGTCTTATCATGCATTTTACATTATCATCATAAGGTATATTTCAACATGTTAATGAATCAACCTGCTGAAAAAATTGATGTATATTATTGAACACATGAAACAGTTTATAACATCAAAAATTCATAACAGTATTTGTAAATTAGATTAGACTAACATAATGTCAAAATAATGTTCTTTAGTTTCTAAGCCACAGTCCTATTATGTCAAATGCAGATATGTTGATTAATTCTATTGTCACATTGAAAAGAGGAACAACTCAATTCTTTTTTTAAATTTTAAGTTACAAAATGAAAAACTGAGTTATTTCCCTTTGCGAATTTTACAATAATCACTGTATTTTTCAAATCATTGGCCTGAGAAACTAAAGACAAACTTTCTGGGATAAAATCTGAGCAGACCTGTGAGCGAGTTCCACATGAGCCTGTTTGCCAGCATACTCGTCGCCAGTCTTTGTGAGCTCCTTGGTGATGACCAGCTGAGAGATGTCTATCCTGTTACACAGTAGATCCGATATAGCCTGCTTGGCGTACTCCACTGCTCCCTGGGGGTCCCTGTATGAACACATCACCGCAATATAGTAAAAGTACTGTATTCAATTATTAGTCAGTCAGCATAACAAGAATATTTAGCCAGGACACATTTAAAGGGGCATGGTCAGGAATTGATCTCAAAATTTTTAAATTTTACTTTCAATTATCAATTTCTAGAATGCTTAATTTGGGGATTTCTAACACTTGACCGAAATCACAAAATTCTGTTGTTGTTTAAAACATGCATTTTCAGTTTTATTCTTTGTATCAAACAGAGAAAATTCTGACTGAGAGGTTAAGACCTGTTGATGAGGATGAGTTGTAGACAGGTGTTGATCAGATTGGCCACCAGGGGGCTGTTATCTCGGCGGACCGTCTCTATCCCCTTACAATCCATCTTGTCGTGTTTCTCAGGATTGGTCCAGTATAACCCGGCATACCTCTTCTTGTTGATCAACAAGTACGGAAAATAAACCTGTCAATCAGAAGTTACTTGTAAATATCGTTCTGTGAAAGTACTGTTTCTACCATTCAGAAAGTGTGCAAAGTATAGATTTGCGAACCCTTCCAGAGCTGAAGAACCAAACCATACAATAAACAGTGAAAACAAAATCCCCCTTTTAGCCAACATTAAGAAATGCCAACTAAATAAAATTATTCATATTCTTAACACAACCCATCTCTTTATTATAATTTTTTGTTGTAGATGGTGAACACAGGGGACCGTCCAATAATTCAGCATATTCTGTTACTGCTGAAGAAGTGGCATATTTCAGATATGCATTCTAGTCTCTATAACTTTACCTTTTCAAACTCTAACTTGATCGGTTTGATGAACTTTTCTGAGATGAGATCAGCAGCCTCCTTTCCCAGCTTCATGGCCTCGGCTACCGTCTCCACACCAAACTTACACATGACGGAATCTGTGTCTCCGTAAATCACCTAAACAATTTAAAACATCAACATTACACATGAGTCCAAAGTCTGTTGTTAACTATTATGTGATTCACTCTTCTAAACAGGATACACATAAAATTTCAACAAGAAAAAGCATCATCACAAACTGCAGCCAAAATGAACGACCCTCTCCCATCTGGTTGTGGTTCATTGAGCAAAGAATATCTCATAGCTCATTTCAGTTGGAAACAATGCAAATAAAGCATTTAGTGAGAAATTGGCCTCATGCAGTCTTTGTTTATCTTATCACAGTTTTCATATGAAAAAATATCTTGTTTTTTTTTTAATGCAGAGTGTAAAATTCAAACAGGTTGTCTCCCAATGGACGAAAAAGACACACAATATAATCTTACCTTTGCATCATGCTGATAGCCATTTGCTATGGTATAGTGCTCTTCAACATATGTTTTTGTCTGTTCTATCATCATTCTACCAAAGGCTGTTACACTCTGAAATATTCAAATACTATTTATTAATGATTTTTATTTGTATTACTGTATTCTGTATAAATATACTAGCATACAATTACTTTTTCTCAATTTCTCTGACGCTATGAAAGTATAAACAGTAAATCATCTTCAATTTCTAGAAAAAGATTAAACTATTTACCTGAGATATTTCAAGACAAGGCAGTTTGCCGACTTGAGCCCCAGTGAAGCCATACACAGAGTTGGCACTGATCTTCAGAGCAAGCTGTCTGCCATCTAACACCTTCTGCTTGAATGGATCAGTTTCCTTCTTCAAATCAGCTTTTGCCCTACACAAAATGACAAACTCTTCTTGAGTCAGAACTACTGGTATATAAAGTAAAAGTGAATTTGTTCAGCTGACATATCCCCAATTCATTGACAGTGGTTGGTCTAAAAGTATAATCTTCTTACTTTTTTCTGGCAGACAGCAGATGTTCAAGGATTTCTGGAAGCAGACCCTTCCTGTACTGATTTTTTATGAAATAATTTCCAGAGGGAGTCTTTATGTATTGGTCAGGAGTTAATCTATTCCATATCAAAACAAAACATGAATTCAGTCTGATAATCCACTAAGGAATGTAAAAATAATTTGTGTCTATTCTATGTTAGTTTCCAAATTAATAAAAAGAATTTTATGCATATTTCAAAACTATTTTAGAGATTGATCTCAATATTTTAAAATCAATTCAGAGAGTTCATATTCACTCATTAATTTTTTTATATTTAATCAAAGTAGCAAAACAGTGATCTGCTTAATTGTACATTCCTCCTCAGAGATTGATTAAACCTCTGTTGTATTCTGAGACCTACCCCTCCTTCTGTATGGAGTGCTGACTCAGTAAGGTGGTGTAACACAGATTGTGGGCCATCATAATGGAGGGGTACAGGGAGGAGAAATCCAGGGTGGCTATGGGGTTGTCATAAAACCCCTTGACCGGCTCTATCACGGTAGCACCCTCGTACTCGTCCCCAGTCTCCACTTTGTGGGTGGGTAAGACCAAGTCCTGTTCTTTGGCCTGACAAAAATGTGTACAATCTTCATTAGAGAAAATACACTAAACAAACCACTGTAAATCTAATTTTGTTTGCTTGCAAGAAAATCTTGTGCCAGAACATCATCACGAATATTTCTCACCGTGAACCTGTCTTTTAATGTCTATTGTATTTGTTCCAGATTATTAACATAGGCTTATTTGCAACAAAATTTGGTTTATTATATTCCAAACATTAAAAAGATTAAACTAATCAACCAAAGTTTGAAAAACATTAAAAATATAACAATCATTTTATACCTTTCTAAGCAGCTGTGACACAACCTTGACCTGTTGACCTCTGGATAGGAGATAAGGGAGTGGCACCCCTGTGACCCTGGCCATCTCCATGTAGTTAATGACACACATCAGCTTATCTAGCAGGCGCAGCGGTAGAATGGCGTCCTTGAGACAGTACACAGCCAGGCGACGGCGAGTCTGATCGTTTCCATTCTGAGGTAAAAAATTATTGTTCATATACTGCAAACATAGTTTGAACATGATAAGAAAATACATGCAACATTATCCCTGAAATTTCTTTGAAACATAAAACATCTTAAACTAGATATTAACAATGTATATTTCCATTTTTTTTTCATCAGGTGAAGTCATCCTTCCTTACCTGTAGGTCTGTAATAATGGAGTGCTGCACATCCTCCTTTTGTTCTTGAAGGAAGTGAAAGGACACAGCATTCAGTGTGTACGAACGCAACTTGTAGTCTCGTAACAAAATCTGCCAATGCAATAATATCAGATTATAAATTTGTACATATATATTCATATATAGACAAATTATATGTACAAATGGTATTAGCTGAGTTTACATGTACAAGCCTGAGAGTGCTTCTGCTGTCCCATCAATGACCGCTGTGTTAGAGGAATCATTGTTTGACACTGAATGACACAGGTTTGTCAGTAAACACCTGCGCTCAGACAGTGCCAAGCTACGAAACCTCATTCCAGGTAAAGACAGCACTCGGATACTGCCAAGCCAAGATACCAAACTCAGGGTAAAGACAGCACTCAGATAAGGCCAAGCCAAGATACCAAACGCGGGGTAAAGACAGCTTGGACAGTGCCAAGTTACAACGTCTCACTCATGCATTCAGGCATCTCCAAGCTATTACACTCCACTACAGGCCAATACCAATCCACTAAATTGATATACATGTAAAATTACACTTCAACTTTACCTGTAAAAGGTCGAACTGGACACGACCCTCAATGTTGATGACCTTATTCTCTCTCTTCCCCATTTGTTTACTTTGAAACATGGACTCCTTGATGACTGAACGAACGTCTCTCTGACGTCCAAGAAATGTAAAGTCCATCACCTTCAAGTGATTGGCTCTGTTGATGACATATGGGAAATCAAAATTCTGTATATTGTATCCTGTTATAATATCTGGGTCCACGACTCGCACAAACTCTGCCCATTTCTACAATGTAGAAAATATACACATGTATTACTTCTTAAAAATTCAATATCATCCATAAAATGTAAGTTTGTGATACTATGGTTGTCAGTATGGTGTATATATATGGAAATTTTTACTCCTATCTCAATATTACACTAATCTCATTCAGAAGGCAAATTTAAAATGGGGCTAATTTAAAACAATCAAAGGCCGGAACGGCCACAAAGGCGTCGAGCTGACATTTTTTTCTTTTATATAGAATGATACCAATAATTTGAATTTCTGTACTAATAGTCATATCAAATGATATTAGACTTAGAATAGAAAGTATATGAATTATGTTTTCTGCTGCTTTAAAAACAAAAATCAGTATATTTTCTTATAAAATAGGTAGTGGTGCTTTTTTAATACAATAACTCATCATAATTGCAAAAATCGAAGAAATTCCATAGTTCAAAAATAATTTGTTTCTTTCTGCTTCAAACAGTCTTTGAACAACTTTCACAGGTTCATAATTTGAATACATTAACAGTGTGTCCCTAATTATAATAAAAAAACATACATTTATTTATTTCAATTCCCGTTTGAAACAAGATTTCCTATGGTATGGTTGTTTACAAACAAATCCACAACACGTGCTATCTAAAATGCTCGACCAAACTAACTGCATTATCGAGTTTATTTTTTGCAACGAAATTACTAGATACGTTTATCGCTTACATTTATTTTGGAGACCGTGCCCGATAACAAATAAATTTACATCTAAAATGTTATTTCTATCGGGCACTGTCTCCAATTAAAATGTAAGCGATAAACTAAATAATATCTAGTGAATCTTTACACTTAGGCCTGATTGTATTCATCCGCCATTTCTTGATTAAGCAAATTTATTCTTATGCAATGAGTTGTCAATCACCAGGGAGGCAAAGTTGGGTTTTTTGTACACAATTTAGTTGAATAAATGGAAAAAAATCTTGTAATACGTTTAATACTTTAAGGAACTTATTTCTTAATAATGCGCATTTAAAAGGCGGTGCAGCGCGTGAATTTTGGACGATTGCCAATCCAGACGATCGCTAGAAGGCTGCCGAGCATTAGCTCGACGCCTTAAAAAATCATCACTTTTTAACCACAAAATTAAGTAATGGGACTTCCAACAATAACCTTGTATACAAAGTCGAGGAACGTTTAATTCACAATAACACTATATAAAGTACATGTATGCATACAATAATCATTTAAAAATCTTACTTTAAGCAGATCTGACTCCTTTTCGTTACTAATGACTTGGGAGCCCACGACTGGAGCACAGGACCGCAGTGTAAAGACGTTCCGGATGAACGGATCTCGCTCTCCTTGTCTGATCACCATGTTTGCGATCTGGATGACAGGATCCTTGTCTGGTTCTGGGAAAATTCCTGCAAAATAGTCAAAATGTTTGTGTTCATAAATTTCTAAAGAATTTAAAATCTGTGCTCTTAAAAAAAAAAAATTTTTGACAGCTACACAATAAACTTCATTTGGGTTCATGAAAATATCATGCCATTTTGATTGGGTTTTTTACGCATTCTTGAAGGAAATCTCTTGAACTGCATAGTAACACAAACAATCATAAAGAGTAGCATTTCATTGCAACATACTTCCTTAAATAAGAGTTTCAATTTCTCATTGGCGGACTAAAAACAATGAATACTTATGAAACCAAGAAAAAATCAACGAGTCCATGAATTGATTCCTTGTGCTTCAGAATACATCCTTCGAGTTCAGAGAAAACCTGTTCTAACTGTACACACCAAGTAAAAAAGTTTATTAATAATACTTTACCTTTTCTTCCTGCACACTCAATATCAAAGCTGAGGATTCTAAACGGAGCCATGGCTGACCATTCCCCTTCAGGGACGTGGGATATAAAGTCCTCCCAAGAAACATCCACCTCCATTTGACAGCGTGATTTCACCGAAAATTTAGGGTCGTCTTTCGTACGAATCCGGTACTTCCCTGCTGGAATTTCAATCCAACTGCATCCTACTACATCGGTGTCAACCATAAATCTGTAAAATATCATAGAAATTCCAATTATTGAAGTTTAACACCAACAGCAAACAACCAAATACAGTGTTTAGTGTTTAAGGTTTTGTATTTTAGCATTCTTAACACTCTTGCCTGACTTCGAAGTCTATGTTGCTTTCATAGGCCTGAAAACCATAACTGGAATAACCAGGGCAGGTAAACCCTTGCTCCAAGAGACGCTTGGCGGGGGCAATCAGGCGTGGAATGGCCACAGTTATCTTCAAAAATGGGATCTTTTTGTTTCCATGGTAACCATAAATACCTGCAAAGTAACACAGCGAGATATACACTGCAATGACATTTTTTTTTTGAATGATTATTATCTATGAAAGTTACCATTTTTTCCCCTTTCATTTGATATACCTTATTATGCAACAGATTTATATCATCTTGTCAATGACGTCCTTGACAACCCCTAGAATCATTAACCCTGGACTTACTTTCCTTCATAACAAAGTCCACGGCCAGGACCGCAGTCTGGATCTCCTCTCTATTTGATCTAAGATCTCCTCTCACCACACTGTCAAGATGTTTCTGTAAAATAAATTCTCTTGTACTTGTTCATCACAATCATCTAGATACAAAGTCAATTCGTATAGGCCAAAAAAAAAATCTGAAGTGTTTTCAGGACAAAATTTTTAGAACATAATGCGACTGGAAGCTTTTTTATTGCAATGTTTGAAATGAAAATGACTCAATTTGGATTTTCTTAAACATAAAATTGAAAAATCAAGTTATTTCCCAATTCAAATTGCAACATTATTCAATGCAGCAGCATTTGACACAATAAGGCAGTGCCATAGATACTAATCATCATTTCATTTATGACATAATTAGGATCTTGTGCAACTTCATCTGTTATCAGACCAACATGGATCTATATTTGTACTGCAACAGGCCTTCAACTACTTTATAAAGTTACCCTAAACTGTTCACAGTGCTCCCTCTTAAAGCCCGGTTGTGCTGGAACAAAGAAGTACGGGGCAAATCCATGGATGTGAGCCAGAACACTGTTGCCATTGAGTGTGACTCCGTACATTCTGATGACAGGAACTGGGCCCTGTGTGGCTCCAGGCATACCTGGCAAGTGTCTCCCTACACAGAATATCAATTCTCAGAACTTACGACAAGTTAATGGGTGAGGAGGGTATTAGTAACATAAGTGGGCACAGGTTTTAGTTGATTTAAGAGGGCTGGATGGTCATGGCCATTTTTTGACTGCTTTGATTTCCTTTAGAAAAAGAGCTCTATGTAAAGATATAGGAAAATACTCAAAATTTAAAAGCTAAAATTCATAGATTTTTTTAAACTGAATAATAGTTAGCTTAACAAATCATATCTAAACTTTAATATAGGTCTGATGTGTAATTTTTGACCATCCAAACTCTTTAATAGAATTTATAGATTAAAGGACACTTTATCATGAAAGAGATCATAATTTTGGACGAAATATTTTATAATTTATTCAATTCACAACAATTGTGATCTACACAGAAACTGTATAAGCGATTTCATGCAACTTGTTCATCTGATACATGCATCAGAAAGATGGGTGATATTTCGTATGTATACATAAAACGGTTTCATTGATTTTACCTATGTAGTGATCTACATCAATTTGCTGGAACACCAATTTGTCTTTGTCTGCTTTTATATTTGGGGGTGGGGGACGACACCATTTTGTAGGAGCATCTACATCGTCTGGACTATCACCTGCAACAAACAGAAAATACTCATGTAAAAAAAACTAGCAACAGTTAGTATTTAAACCAAAATATTGATCTAGACATAAAGTCCTTATAATCAATAAAGCTGGTTTATATACCAGATGTCTTATGGGTTTTTGGCTCGTGATTAATCATCATTTTTTTAGCAAGTCATTTTTCCTATCTTTAATGATCTCAAAAGTAGCACAAACTGAATTTTTTATGGAGAGAGGACTTAAAAAATAATGTTGTTTTCATAAATTTAGCTGCAATAATGTAGCCCTCTCCGATTTATATCTGATGTTTACTGGAGAGGGCTACAATTCCATAGGATCTCCGTAATGGTGCAAAATTAATATTTCAATGCAGCTGACTTCAGTCTGAAAAGTTCCTTTTTATGTTTGACTTCCTTTAGATAAAATGATTTTTTAATTCAGGTTGAACAAACTAACGGTATATAAATCAAAATCAGATAAAACACATCAGCATGTTTACCAGTCATCTTTTCAGCAGCCTTGACAGTTCTCGCGTGATTATATGGGATTTATGCTTGGGGTTTTGAAGGGCTTGATACTGTGAATGTCAGTGTAAATAAGCAATATTATCTCATTCTATCACTAAAACATCATTTAAGGAAATGGTATATAATGGAAAATTCATATTTACCGCATTAATTCTGTTTAAAATAGGGGAACTCCTATATTGGGTTCAAGATCCGCTCCTGAATTCTCATTGGCTGTCCCAAAATAAAACCCATCAAGGTCAGTAAACATGGCGGACAAATTCAACTTGCGTTGTAGACATACACGAAAAAAACTAATATATGGACTATATTGATATTTTTGGATTAATTTAAGCCATACGCAACTACAACGTTTGAGTTCAGGTAAGAAATGCAAAAATTATTGTCATTTATATACGATTTGAACCGAAATCGTTGTAGTGAATCACTCCGGCACTTGGACAATTACGGAGATCCTATGGAGTTGTAGCCCTCTCCCCCAAAAAAGAAAAAAATCGGGAGAAGGCTACTTTATTGCAGCTATAGATTTAATGGACCAGAGGAAATCTCCAGTCATAATCACCTGCAGTTCCATCATGCTCGTCAAAATTGTCCTGCATCTCCATTTCTATTTCGTCCAGTAACGCCAGCTCATCTTCAAACTGTGATGGCTCATCTTCATCATTAAACCTGTCAGAAAACAAGAGAAAAGCTGTCAATGTGACAGCAAACAAGGATTTCTTTTGTGTGAACAGTATCAATAATCCATTTGTCAACCCTGAATTGATGAACACTACCTATCCAGAGAAATAGGGTACTCTATATGCAATATTTTTGCCGAAAAATAACTAAGTTCAACAGATTTATCTTCTTGAAAACTGTAGAAGGATTTATCTGTACAATAGGGGTACCCTATATGCAATATTTTGCCGAAAAATGACCAAGTTCAACAGCTGGTATTTTTTTCATAAATTATCAGAAATCAAAATCCTAGCAATATGCACACCTGATATATGCACAATTGATCTGCAAAAGAACAATTTCCTATCTTGAAAAATGTAGGAGGAGTTATCCGTACATTAGGGATACCCTATCTGCAATATTTTGCCGAAAAATGACCAAGTTCAACAGCTGGTATTTTTTAAAAAAATTATCAGCAATCAAAATCCTAGCAATATGCACACCTCTGATATATGTACAATTGATCTGCAAAAGAACAACCTCCTATTTTGAAAACTGTTAGAGGAGATATCCGTGCAATAGGGGTACCCTTTTGGCAGCCACCCGCACGCCATTTTCACCATTTCAATAACTGGATTTTTCCTTTGGAAAACCCGGTTAATAAAATAAAAATTCCACTTAACAGTTAACACATGCCATAGAGTTTCCTTCAAGTGCTAATGAACAAATAAACAATGGTTATACCTTGGCTTCTTGTTTGGAGGACCCCCTTTCTTCATGGTGCTATATTAAGAATAAGTGAAAAAAGTCATAGTGTGAAAAGCATAACATGACTATCACATTTTCTTAAATTTTGCCTCTTCATTTAAATTTCTCTTTTAAATATATCAATTGCAACAACTTTTGGTCCACAAGTTTTTCTTATTTTCTGAAAACCCCCAGTTTGAAATTGATTCAACAAAAGGTCTGGATCTAACAAGGGATCAATCTCCAAACCAGTAGGGTCACAATTTCTGCCAATGCAAATTTTAACGAATTTTGTAGAAAAAAATATTCTACACTTTTCTCTTTAAATTTAAATCCTATTTGGATTTTTTATTATAACCCATTTGAGTAATTGGCTCAACCTGTTGAAAACATTTTCATCTGAACATGACTAAAATCTTAGCATGAATAACCATCACTTTTTTTGTTTAATCTCTTCATGATTTAAATTAATGCATGTAATTTGTTTATAATACAGAATTGAAATTGGATTAGATACCATCATACTTCTCCTCTTGGTCTTGTAGATTTTGTAAACAACAGCAATGATAATATGGCTATCTATATCATCTATCTGTGGTCGTAAGTGATGTAATGTAACACTGGCTAAAGTCAAATACATACAAACTTGCTTTTATAATAACAGAATTTATTTAAACAATTGATAACAAACCTCTTCTCTTGCGTGCAATTTTCGTTTTGGCGGGCTACAAAATAAAATATTATTTGTTTACCGATCCCGATCATGAATGAACAACGAAAGCTTATTGTTATTTGGGGCGCAGAAGTATTTTTTAAAAACTTATCAATGTGTTAAGACGAATCATTAATTACGTGTATAACAAGGAAAGTCAAAGACCTCTTTTGGTTGAATTATTGATAGGCCTTATAGTAAGTATGGATTTTTCAAGCCGGGAGTCCGGACTCCAATTCTCCTCTAGATCCGCACATGTGTGCTTTTTATAAGATATCTAATGTTCATATCTTGATTTATTTTGACCTTTATTTATTTTTTTTTTTTTGCGATCGATCACTATATGCACTTCTCTTAACAGGGATATAATGCAGCGTCCTGGGAATAACCGAACTTGCAAATGTAAACAACAATTAATTTTTAACTGATATATTGTTAAGTTATACCAGAGACATAAATAACATTATTTATGTCTCTGGCTATACCACATGCGCTTGACGTAAAAAAAATGGTTCTTTTTACAGCAAGATAATTTCACAAAATATATTTTACTAAAATACCAGTATTTTTAACTTCAGGTGTTTGTGGTATAATTAATTTACTAAAATTTTAGAAATTTTTAAATATTCGGCTAAATGAAAACAAAATCTTTATTCTAATGTTTTGCTCTGATATTGCTTGAATGTGAAGTTGTGTGTTTTTTATTGTGCGACTGTATCTTTTTCATATCGCATAAATTGCCTTTCTTTTCCTACGCACTGCATGTTGAACTTTTACAGTGCATGATCCTTTCCGGACACTATGGACAAATGCTACATATAGAATGATTGAAAGCTAAGTCTTTCAAATTATTTAAATATGTAAATAATCCGGTACTCACCCCAAAGATAGTTCCGTATGCAGTAACGACCAAATTTAAAGGATGTAATAAATTCATTAATCTCCGGGAATCCATGCAGGAAGTGTCCGTGATATTCTACGTCCTAAATAGGACTAAGTACATGTAATTCAACTTTGCATGTCAGTAATTAGTATTGGTGTTCACTATCTGTACATGTTCAAAGTACGCTGATTCATTGCATCCCTGCAGTGGCGTCGGACGCAAATTGAAAGTGAGGGGGCTAGACTTATCCGAAATCATGACAAGCAAAAAAGTAATTACTCAGATCTCAGGTAAATTTTTCAAGATTTGCTCACTTCGATGTGAAATTTATATCAGGCGCAGACCCAGGATTTGAAGTTAGAGACAAGTTGTAGACAAGGGGCTTCTGGATTCTAGAGATGTTGTACTGTAAAAATGAAGTCTTCAAAGTTGAACTGTTGGGATATTTCTTCTCGAGATTATACTTAAAAATTGATAAAATTAGAAAACTTTAAAGGTTTTTAGATTTAAGACCTGCAGTAATCCAATCAAAAGTCTCTGCTTTGCAAAAAAATCTACGAAAGTTTCCTTTTATTTTTGTTTACTTAGGAATGGCTGTAAATTAATCAGTTTTAAACAATAGGACGATGTAAATGAAGTTAAGATAACCACGCCAGCTTGTATTATAATAAACATGGAAGAGTCGTTAAAACACTAGCTAATATAATCAATTACTCAAAGGCGGTTGATTGGTCACATTTGAACCCCGGGGGTTGGGGGTGACGGGTGGGTGACTATAATGGGTTTTCTATAAGTTAAATGTACATTAAATCCACGGGTTTTCTTTACACTACACAGTTGAAATCAGTCTAATGTAAAGAAATACCACGAGTTTCCCAAAAGTTGACAATTTTAAAAGACTTATAAGTTTTTCATTTTCTTTGCCAGAAGGAGTATGCATGTTTTAATTAACTTTATTTTGACAATTTTAGAGGGGGTGCCGGGTATGCCTCCCCCTTACATCTGCCATTGTAAATTATTGATTCATTCATTGTGATTATGTCTATCTTTGCAACAAAAAAGGGTGGTCCCCCCCCCCCCCCCCAGCCCCCGCACCGGTCCCGATGCCTATGCTCTGGGATGTGCATTGCTTTATAGTAGATTTTCTCTCGTTTCTATCTTGCTCTGTTTCCTTCCGTTCTTATGCATCAAGAAATAGTATACTATTCTAGGGAAAGTATGTAAATACGCGCAAGATATAGACAGTTAAAAAAAGTAACTATTACGATTATTCTTCATAAAGAGCTAAGGTGCATGAAATATATACAAAAGTCAAAGCATTCAGTTGGAAGAATCAGAAACATAATTTATATACTGTATTATACACTTGCGGATTTAGACCCCCCACCCCCCCCCCCCCCCCCCCCCTTGTGATCAAAATTTTAAAATTATAAAACCTATAGAAAAAGAACGTCAAAATCAGTTTTTGTTGTTATTTATCGTTCTTATAATATGTCAAGTCTAACTAGAATAACTCATATAAATGTCTTTAAACACATAGAAAACCCAATCTAATTAAAATTAGATCTTTGATCCGCTCCTAATAGATCGCTACACAAAGTAGTAGTAGCGATCTATTAGGAGCGGATCAAAGATCTAATTTTAATTAGATTGTAGAAAACCCAGACTCCGGCCGTTTCGGTCTCCATTCAACAAATCTTGGATCCGCCACTGGTATATCTATGGGTATAAATCCGGAATTATTTAAACTGTTCTGATTGGGTTCTCATTTTTT
This sequence comes from Magallana nippona, assembly GCA_033439105.1. Classification (NCBI taxonomy): domain Eukaryota; kingdom Metazoa; phylum Mollusca; class Bivalvia; order Ostreida; family Ostreidae; genus Magallana; species Magallana nippona. The sequence goes on along the minus strand of CM065926.1, from coordinate 9,361,968 downwards.
ATCACTTTCATTTTCAAATAGAATGTAGTCTGTTGTTCAACTTGTTGGGTTGTTGACACCAACTACGGTCAGAAGTGGAACAGACGCGTGTGCATTTCCTTATGTTTTGGGCCTTTTTCTACAGGACGTTATTCGTAAGTTATTTTTAGAATATTACTAATATGAATTAAAAATAAACATGGACAGTTGAATCGAACAGCCATAGAATGTTTGAATTGCAAGATAAAGACAATAAAAGCTCGTATGTCATTTTCTTGCGTTTAAAATCCAGATAGAGACTGATACGGAACGGTTATCACTTCCATCTGTGCAGTGATTGAAACACACGCTTCTGTAATGCATATGGTGTACTCAGGAATAATACGAAGCAACAAAAGATGAAGATTGTGTCCGTGATCAGTAGCGGATTTGTAAATTACACCAACGAGCCACCATTGAATCTTGATACATGAAGGTTATCGAACTCTTATATTGCGGATTATAAGGTACGTGTAGCATTTCAACATTGTATTCCCAAATATGAATATGTTATTTTCTTCAAATCAAATGAATATCTTTGGCCATGTATTACTACAGAGTACAGTGGCAACGGATTCAACCTTGTATGATGCTAAACACCTTGATGAGGCAGTTGTGTTGATTGCATTTAATCAAAACTCAAATCTCTCAAGTGATTTAAAGATTATAAAATAATTAAATAAACAGCTCTACCAGTTTAAGGCCATCCTTAAAAAATGTTTGTTTGGAATGCCACCTGGAGGTTTCTAGACCCAGGAGGGAGGGAGGAGATTTTTTTTATTGAAATGCAAACATACACACAATTACACCCACAAAAACCATGCACAAACACATTAACACACCAACTCACACACATGCATGCACATTTTAAATAACCATTAGCAAACTCTATTTACATGTAGTTTTATAATGCTAAGCAGTGGTTACCTTGCTTGAAGACAAAAAAAAAATAAGTAAACAATAAAAGTAAGGAAAAGGAATGATTTCAATGACTGAATGAGACGGGAGGCAATTCCAAACAAACAATAACTTTATTTTGGCCTAATCAACTAAATATTTTTAGGTTAAGGTTTAATTTTCTTCTTGCATTATCAAAAGTATATAACTCTAACATTGAAAATCTTCGTAAATATTGATTGTGTATTGCTTTTTTCATACTCAACAGAATCTTGGGTCAGACTTCCAAATTATTGACAGTTCTGAAAGCAGAGATATTTTGAATGGCTATAAGGCAATTTAAAACTTGACTGGTTTAATCTGGCATTCAATTAATCTTTAAACTCATAGGCATTCCAAGTGTCTGTAACCCTTAGGGTATTTTTACATTGTGTAACATTAAACTGCACCAGATAAAAGGATCAGCTACAATGTATACACATTCTGATCAGTATTGACATTCAGTTAATCTATTTTTACTCAATATTCACAGACTGACCTCTGCTTTCAAGCATAACAGATTATCAGAAATGCATGGTGAAATTTCTAGTTTACTCCATCTCCCACTGATTCCCACTGTATGTGATATGGTACATGTATATGTAATTTGCGAGAAATCACAACTCCTTTGTCAGTTTCTTGTGTTGCTGTAATGGAAAGGGTGAAAAGCTATATATATATGGGGCTATCAACCACTTGTCAGTCAGGCAATGCATGTAACTGGCACAATATTTGGGAGTGTTCAATAACTTGCCTCAGCCGTAATGTCTCAGCTTATAAAATTGACAATTTACTAACATCATTGATAACACTTCACATTAAAGTATTAAAAAAAATGACTATACAAGCTTTTTCCCCCTCAATTTTTGTCTGCTCCCTCCTTTTTTGAAATTATACAATGCTAACATGCTTGACTTGTATATTCTAGTTAGTAAATAAGCTCACAATTGCTCTCTTGATCATTGCAGGGCTTGCACGAAGGGTAATATTGATTACCGTTTGCCCTTCACCAGACAATGGTTAACTTGGTTTTTTTTTGTGTTGGGGGGTGTATTTTACATGACATGGGCTGAGATATTGTAAATTTTACACAGGATTCATAAAACATAATAGTCCTACCTAAAGTAAATATTAAATACTGGTACTTGTTCTGACAATACGCATTAAAACTTAGTAGTTTACTCTTGTCACATTCACCTGTCACAGGTGTCGAAGTAGTAGAAGGGGGTAAGTTGAGTATCAATTCCAATACTTTTGCACAAAAAAGGGTAGGCATGCAGTTTTAGTATATATTAATGATATTTTGATGCTACCAGTAATGCAATCCAATGTTTTATGAACTTTAATTAATTTTAGATGCTTGAAATGTCAGCTAGATTTAAAATGAAGTCTGCAAAATTTTCTCAGTATGTTAAAAGGATGAACCTTCTCAAGCAACCTTTGACTTCTTTCAGATTGTACTGAAATCACGTGTATAGATATTTGACCAAATATTTAACCTAAAAGTAGCATTCAAAGTTCCAAAGATTGGCTACCCATCATGCATGGTAAACTAATTGATTTAAATTCAGACACTCAAAAGATTAACCATTTCTGTATTAGATCAACCATTAAGTAAAGCATGCACGGATCTAGAGAGGGATGGGGTGGGAGGTCCAGACACTCCCCTTGAAAAATTCTAGAGAGGGATGGGGTGGGAGGTCCAGACACCCCCCTTGAAAAATTCAAATTTCTTAAATTTACATTGCATAATTTCCTTGAATTAGCCTTGGAACCCCCCACCCACCCCCACCCGGCAAACTTATATATCACTCGGGCCCCCCTGGAAAAATTTTCTGGGCCCTAGCATGTTTAATGGATGAATTATTCATTGCATAAACTTTGTTCAAATAATTGCATCAAAGTTAAATGTTTAAAATTCTCCCTCAATCACCCAACCATTTTCATCCTGAAGTGAGTTTGGACAACCTGCTTATTAATTAACCCAATTTGCCAAAATGGCAACCTGGGCAGCATTTTACAAAAATCCTAACGACAAAGTTGTACACTTTTCAGTCTCATTGAATGATCCCAAACGTACAAAATTTCTACAAAATAATTTTGTATCAAACAATTTCAAATATTGTAAGTATGTTTTGTTTGTGTTAAGTTAAAACAATTGGTAGCTTATTAAAAATAAGCATTTATAATTTTGGTCGTAAGTTCTTTTGTAAAATTCAGCCCTGGTGATGAGCTGAGGTTGTTTGAAATGAAAATTAAATAATAATAAAAAAAAAAAATATAAAGTGAAAATCCAATAGATAAAATGCGTAACAGCTTGAAATGATTTATTCCAATCTGGGAAGTTGTTTTTTGTTATTCAAATATTGTCTATTTCATTATTTGAGATAAAGGCATCCGGTTACAAAAATGGGCTTTTTTCTCATGGGTAAATAAATCACAGATAATTTTATTCTACATCCTAAAACCCATTTTGGCAACCTGAGTACCTAGATTGCTTAAATGGCAAGACTAAATTTTGACAAGTGTGGAACATATTGTTTGATATCAGATCAAGTACAACTCAAATCCCTCTGCCTTAATTAATGGTCCAAATATGAATTTCTGGGATCAAGGTTTTATTTATGGTATTAAATAAACAGGGCTGTTCAGAAATTATTGAGACACCTTTTGTATTCTCTTTTCTAGTTGACAAATTCTTGTGAAGTTGGCTTACACATTGAAGAAACACAAAAAAATTATTGAATAAGGTAATATCTAGTTGCCATGAACCTGTGGATGCTCCGAGTAAATCGACAAATGCAAGTTTTTCAGCTTACCGGGGATGAACTAATGATGTCATTGACATAAAAATTTTACAATTATAAAATCTGTCCTGGTTAACGTTTTAAAAGGTATCTATTTTTCCTAGTGCTGGTATCTCAATAATTTCCAAACAACCCTGATATATTTACCATTTAATAACTCAATAGAAGCAGTATTTCAAATGTGATTGATTAATGCAGGTTGCTGTGTTTCAAATAGCATTACAATGAATATATTATGTACATGTTGCATTGATTTTCCCTAGACCAAGTGAACATCTAAATCATCACAAGCACGGCAGCAGTTGGCAAACCTTCTAAGGTTCTCACATGATCACCTAATAAAATTGATGAAGGACATTTTAAAAAGGTAATTGTGCAGCTACCATTGTATCGTTTCTCTAAATTTCTATTTCTTTACTTGTACCCTTCCATATGACAAAGCGTGCTTGAACTATTGGCTACATTATACAGTGAGATATATGAGATATTTATGAAAAAGTATTAATTATACCACACTCCGAAGGAGAGAGGGGTATACTGTTTTACATTTTACAAGTAGCAATGCGCTATTGTAGAGATTATTATTCAACTTAAAATCTACATTTCTGGATTCATTTTGATCGAAAAATGTATCTAATCTATTGTAGAGATTATTATTCAACTTAAAATCTACATTTCTGGATTCATTTTGATCGAAAAAGAGTATCAAGATAGATATTTTTCTTTTCTTTTCAGAATGAGTAAAAAGAAACTCAAAAAGATACTTTTGCAAGTATTTTTAGTCATGACAATATTTGTGTTTTATCAATTGATAAAACAAGTTGATAGAAAAATAAACAAAAATAGGCAAGAGGAAAAGGAAGAGAAGATGTGGAATTTTGCAAGACATGAACTGAATGGTACCATTGTGTTCGATGCTACGGAGCGACCAAAATTGTGCAATGGCTGTTTTGAGTTTGGTTACCATATGCTGAAAGAACAACCTGCCACTTGTCAAAACCAGGAAAATATTCATTTAGTGTTCTTGATATCAACAACGCCATTATCCCTTAAAAAACGCATGGTTATTAGGGACACATGGGCCAGCTATTCAAAGAAAAACACTGCTAACATTCGCTATGCATTCCTTTTGGGTGAAATTGCAGAAGAACCGATACAGGAAATGATTAATACAGAGGACAAATTTTACAGGGATATTTTGCAAGGAGATTTTCCTGAAAACTACTACACATTAACAGTTAAGACTCTCATGGGTTTTCATTGGGCTGCAAAACATTGTCCGAACAATACATTCATCGTCAAAACTGACGACGATGTATTCATCAACATTCCTGCACTTTTAGACATGATCAACAAACATAAAAATGTGTTACAAAGTGCTGTTGGAGGATTTTGCAAGAAAGATATCGAACCTGTGAGAGACATAAAATCAAAGTACTATGTTTCCCATGTAGAGTACCCGCAGAAAACATTTCCCGGTTATTGTTCGGGGACAGGATATGTGACCAGCATTAATGTTGTGAAACGAGTTATAGAGGTCTCTAGGAACATTCCTTTTTTCCACTTAGAGGATGTTTATATTGCATTTTGTTTAGATCATTTGAATTTTACTTTGCAGCACTTTGATGGTTTCAACACAGTTTACAATGAAGAAGAACACTCCGATTTATGTGAATTGAAAAGCAGTTCTGTTTTGGTTGTGCATAATTTCAAGAAACGACCTTCTTTTTTAAAAGAAATATGGAATAAAGAGTGCGACACTTAATCATATGACAATCACTTTTAGGCTGGGTGCTAAGTTATGAACATGTAAATCAGATTATGTGACATTAAAAGGAGTCCCATTATATATTTATTTATAAACATTTACTCTTGAGTATGTTTTTTCTTGAAATATTTTTTTTATATATTTAAAATCTATTTCAGGTAATGTCAAAATTTATGTTGAAATCCGAATTTTTGGTATTATTTTTTGGAATATGATATTTTTGATTTTTTTTTTTTTGTATGTACATTTAATGTATCTATAATCCATTTACCGGTAATAGAAATCCAAGGAAAATGCAGAAAAATGTACATGTTCCCACATGAATATACCAATGTTGCTTATACTAGTATATCAAATACAAACAGTAGTTTGTATAAAAAAATTTTTACATTTTTTAATAGAATAAAATAAACGAAAACAATGGAAACAAAGAAAGTTAAGAAAGTTTGCTCCCAATTATTACCAACAATAAGAAATACTGGAAATTTGGATATAAGGTAATTTTCTTGGTCATTTAAGTAAGCAAGTTTAAATTTTTGAGGAAACTAGCTGTTATAAAAGAATATTAAAGATATGAAAGATGTAGAAACAGAAAGTTTTATGGATATTTAATTTTGTTTACTCACCATTACCATGATTTATTAACCATAGAAAACTGAGATTTAATCTCATAATGAGTTAATATACCAGACTATGAATATTATTATTTATTTCAACAGTTTTGTATACATGTACAAATACGAAATACAATCAATATGCTAGGCATGCAAAATGTGAAGCCGCTTCTGAGAGTCAGATACCCAGCATCATTAATTTGTTATACAGTATATAATTTGCATGTTGTGCATGACTAGACTATGAATACCTAGCATTATTACCGGTAGTTGTTATCAATAATTTGTATGTTGTGCATGTTTGTAGTATAAATCCATCAAATGGAAATCCCATGATGTTTAAAAACTATTAAGAAAATACTCAGATGAAGAAATCTGTTGCAAAATATTAGTAGGTATTTTCTTCTAATAAACATCAACAGCTGACATTGGGTATATTTTCAGTTTCCTGATCCTCTTTGTCTGCTTTAAAGTATTAATTGTTATCAATGAAATCCTAAAGGTGTTATTTGTTTGTTCTATGTGATAAAAAAATTGAAATATATCCAATAAAATGTGTATATTGAAAAGGGCTTTGTTTACAATTTATCCAAGTAAATCTTTATCTGATTTTTACTCCATATATTCAGTTCTATCCAGTGATGTTAATATGCCATATTTTTTTGTGATAAGTTGAATGTTATAAACAGTTACAGACAAAGGTAACAAAATTTTCAGTGTTTCAGTGTAAGAGTATTGTTAAGTTACACTCAGTTTGTATGTGTAATGAACAGCTGTAATTCACTCTGTGGCATTTCAAGTGCCAGTAGTTGTTAAACATTCTAATGGGCTTCTAAATCTCAATCGCCAATAATTCATCGCCTTATCTTAACTAGATCATGTAATTTTACCTGTCAAATTTGTTGGGTTTGTTTTAGTTCTTGGCTAGGTTCTGTAATTAGTGTAGAACTTTTATGTAATTTGTAATACACATCTAGATAATCAAGACAGAAAAAATTTCAGTTTTTCAAATTTCTGCATTTGTAATTTATGACAGTTTTATTTATTGATAAAAGAGTATCAGGATATGACATATATTTGTTCAAAAATACTTTAATCCAGTTTTAGGTGGTATTGGATGTTTGGAACAGTAATAATTATGTCTATAATAACTAAAAGCCAAAAGTGTGCATGATATTTACAATCAGTTTTCATTGATTTGTTGAAAAATTATACTTTTTTAATTTTGAATGTGGTTTTTTTCCTAAGTCTCAGGAATAGACTTCTTGAATGAGAAGGCAACTAATTCTAAATATCGCAGTGACTTATATGTTCGCATTATATATTATACATTATTTATTTACGTGTGTGTATATGTATATAAAACATGGTTTAAAAACTCTTGTTTTTACTAACATGTAACAGAACTGGAACCATGGTATTATAATTAAAGGGTTGATGAATCATGTTGTCTAATACAATGAATATGTCTGCTTTTCTAATCAGCTAGCTGCTGTTATTCTTTGATTTAATATTTTTACATTTTGTAACATAACAGTTGTCTTACGAATGTATACAGTCTTGTTTACTGTAAACATTTATTCGCGTGCTAGAATTTTTCGCGAGGTTCGTTGCAAATTAATATTTCTTGCCGCAAACCAGTCCTCACATCTCTGATTATTTTTAATATATTCTACACTTTGATTGCGAATAATAAGTTGCAGCGAAACAGTTAATTTGTGGTAAATCGCGAAATAAAGTTGTTGTGAATAAAACTTAATTGGTTTACAGTATATGTCTTGTATGTATTGACTTACTTACGTTACTATACAGCTTTTATCTTGTATGTTAACATATAATTTTAATTCATATTTTAGAATTGTTTAATTTTATAATTCTTGTATTTACTAACTTTACTTAGCAGCAAAGTATTGGGATAAGGGAGTTATTAATAATAAAAGGTTGATGAACCATACATCCTAGCTGTTGGAGTTGTCTTCTTGTTTTATTAAGTTTCATATATGTCATGATTTAAATCATATAGAATAACATCTTTCGAGGGGGGGGGGGGGGGGGGGGGGTTACAAAGAATTTGGGTCAGTTGACTTCTTATTTAGAACTGATAATAATTGAAATTAACAATAAACTAGAACCAAACTTTTATATGATGTTGTTAATGAAAAGGCTAAGGTGTCCAATATCCCCCCCCCCCCCCCCCCAAAAAAAAATAAAAAATAAAAAAATAAATAAAAAACTTTAATATGTGAAATACACATATATTTGCCATCTATCGAAGCAAGTGTACAGAATTTTCAAGTTAAGTCACAAACATATAACCTTAGAAAAAGGCAGAAAAAAGGTTGCCAAATCTTTAAAGGGGCATGGTCACGATTTTGGTCAAATTTTATTTTTCTATTTTTATTGTTTATACTGCTTTAGAAATGCATTTCTAATGATCAACCAAAATATGAGTGTCAGTCGTAGAGTAATAATTAAGCAAGATACAGGGCTCGCAATTCTTTGTCATGTAAACAAGGCCCGTGCTCTGTTTTTGTTTACATTGGTTCAATGTACTTGTAAAAAGTTCTTTTTTTCAAGCTGATTTCTCTCTGTTCTAATTCGTTTCAAGCATAAATTAATAGTTCCTAGTGTTTGTCACATTCACTTTCGGTCTAAACCTGGAATTTTCACCTCAACATTCAAAACGTAAACAAAAACATGACGTAGCTTTGTTTACATGACAAAGAATTGTGAGCTCTGTATCTCGCTTATAACACGACGACTGACACTCAAATTTTGGTTGACTATTATAAAAGCCTTACTGAAGCGTTGTAAACAAAATAATTTTGGACCAAAATCGTGACCACGCCACTTTAAATAGAAGATAAAAATCTTGAAAAATGGCTATTTGTGAATTGACATTGCAGCAAGCTTTATGATGAATTGTCAAACATTTTTTTATTATCACAGAGTATTATTTCATTAGGTAGCATTGCATAAAGCTTTTATGAAGAATTTTCATACATTTTTGTCATCACAAAATATTAATTCATTGGGTAGAATGTCAAAGAAATTTAATTGATATAAATCTTCTACTGTGTTTTAACTGTAAACAAACTCTGGAGCAAAAAAGAGGCTGTTTTGTTAATTTGTTAATTATTGGAATATGAAATCAAGCTTGTACGCATAAATTTTTTTAGGATTTGGTGAATGGACACAGTGACTGAGTGATTGGGGTCCAAATTTATAAATGTAATTACATTTTCTAATGACTTTGGCCAAGATAAAAAATGCAAACCCAGTTTCGTTGTAGGGTTCAATAAAGAATTTCTTCCTCGCCAATAAATGTTTCCTCGCCAATGAATGTCCGCAATGGATTTTAGATAGTACACACATTTAAGTTGAAGTTGAAGTTGAAGGAATCATTATCGCGTGACTGAAATGGGCGTGTACATTAGCAGCACGTGTTTAAAAGGTATATGCGGATTTATTTGCGCCGCATTTGCACATTTTTAGAGATGGGACACAAGCGGGGTAAACAAAATACCTGGGTCAAAAGAATGTTACTCAGGTGAGCGTTTTGGCCCTTGGGTTTCTTGTCAGTTTTTCATATAAAATGATGAAGTGATCATATTCGTGGTATACATGTAGTCCAATTCAAAAGTTGAGGTATGACCCTTCGCGTGATTAGCTTTAATGTCCAAAGGGAAAAACCAACATTCCTTTTCTTTTTTGCTTTATTGGTGTCCTGCGATATATTTTTGATGTTTTAATTGGTTTTTTTCTATCCTAATCCTGAAAAATACTAAAATGAAACAGATCTTTGCTATATTATAACAGAGACACTTATTGCCTCTGCTGGAGTTTGTACCCGGGTCTTCTGGCATGCCAGTCCAGCACTCTACCGATCGAGCTAAAGAATTAATTCTCTAGCTAGAGCTAGTAGGATTATCATTACCTGACTCTACCACGATATGACAATGTGGCACTTTTTAACTCTAATATTACGAAAGCTACAGTGTCAACAAATTAAAGGCTTATCAGTTATCAGAGATACAGAGCTCAAAATTCTGTACACAAATAAAGCTTAAGACAATCAAATTTGGTCAAGCCTTATAAATAATTGTTTTCAGGCGCATTCTAGACTTTAATAAATGACCCCCCAAAAATTGAGCTGATATCATGACCGTGTCCATTTTTGTTATTCAAGCCGATATTCATTGTCTTTATACGCGATATAGTCTACGATAAAATTCATTTTAGTCCCTTGATGGCCAAATACTAGAGGAAAGGGGGGAAATATATTGGAGTGTCAATCATGTAAGAATTGTTCCTATATATTTGTAAGCAGTAAGATTTTCAATTTTGAAAAAATAGTAGAATATTTTTTCGGATGTTTCTGTCAATATCAATTGGCATTTCATGACGTAAGGTAACTTTTAGGAGAATTAGGAGAATTTTGTTTTTGATGCACATGAACCCCCCCCCCCCCCCCCCCCCCCCCCACAAAACACAATACTAGAATCTTGATAATAGTTCTCATGTACATGGCAGACATATTAATGACAGTTTAATGGCCTCGTTGTAACCAGAGTGCACAGTACACCTATGTTAATATTATGTTATACTGTAAGTTTCATATCTAATTTTGAAATAGAACTACTGGATATTAAAACTGAATAAAAGAACCCCCACACCCCCTGCAAATGTTCACTGCCGATGAACACTTTGTGACCCTTTTCCCCTCAACAACATCACTGAGACACGATGTAATAATGTATGTACATGTACATCACTACGGTCATTTTACTGTCAAAATACTCAGGATCCAAACGCAATCAAATCGCGTGGACATATACTATGCTGGCTAAAATTTTTAACGCCCCACTTTTAGTATTTCATAAATTTAAGACATTTAACATCATTTTTTAAGACGTTGCCACTATCGTCTGCTTTTTAAGATTCTAAACAGTCCATGTAAAAAAAATTGTAATTGAGTGATTCATTGTACTCGATCATGACCGTATTCGGGTGTGATTTTTAAAACGCTCGATGCAGTCGGTTCTCTGTCTGAAGTTGCTAATGAAAAACACGTACATACCAATCGATTAAAATGCGACACATGTCTGCCCAAGAACGTGCAAGAGCAGTTGACATGGTACAAACAGGGTGCAGTTCACGAAAGGTTTGTTTCCTTTCACAATATTTGCTTTATTTACTTACAAGCTTTAAACATGCTGTCCTTACCAATAGAAGAGCTAATCTTTATTCATGAAATTTATTACAGGTCGCTAGAGTTTTTTTTACAGAGACCAAAAATTCAATGCAACCGGAAGTGTTGACGACCTACTTCGAAGGCCAAAACGTCGTGTAACGAGACGTCAACAGGACCCCTACATTAGGGTAACTCACCTTCAGGAAGCACGCGAAACTGCATGCACGGCACACTTTTAAAACACATGGAAGGTCTGTATGTATGGGACGAGATAGACAGGAGAGTGAGACAGCTTCCCCACCCTCAAAATAAAACTAGAGAAAGACCTTGTAAACACATGGAATAGCCTTCCACAAAGGATTTTTTTTTTCAATTCTGTGAATTCTTTGAGGAGTAGATGTTTTCCATTATTCTTGCGAATGGATGAAACACGCGGTATTTATGCTGTGATTTTATTTTTATAAAGCACTGAAATAAAGTTTGATTGATTTAAAAAAATGGTTTGTTATTCTTTATACTTAATCATAGTCATGGTAACTTAATCATAGTCATGGTAAAATGATTAAAATTGAGAACAGTGTAATACAAAAACTTTCCTGGAGCGTTAGAAATTTTGATTGGTATAGATAATTGTTCCGGCTATGGTACAAGTACTTCCGGTGACATTGACCATTATACGGATACATGTGATTTGTACTTAAATATCTGTTTGAATAGCACATTTACATGTATGCTATTGGCAAAACTTGCAAGGGAAACATTGAAATTCAAAATGTTAGAAGTTACATGTAACGAGACAATAGGAGCAGATATTTTGGTTTAATTAAAAACACTCTAAGGGGAAATAAGACAAATTTCGGAGACCAATAAAAGCAATAAATTGTCTTTGTGGGACATCGGAATGTTTATTTAAACAAAGTCTCACGATTTAAGGAAAGATTAAGACCAAGGAGGAATTCCAATTAATTCACTCGAAACCACTGGTACCTGACCTTTTGAATATTTTTTTTACTTTTTTAAAAGATGATTTCCTTACTTTTATAGTACAGGAAATTGTTTTATAAAAAAATATTTCCCGAGTCTTTGGAATTAATACTATCACGGTAACAATATTAAATGTTTTGCATACATTTGAATTTTGAATCATTTAATTAATAAAATTCTTAGAATGCTTTATGCGGTTATGAAGGTAGCTAGCATTGCAGGAAAAATACATAACCCGCGTTAGCGGATAGTTTGATATCCACTTTGTGACAGTTATGCTGTTTAAATAAGGAATCCATAGAGTCCTTGACAGTTTGTCAGTACATATACGTGAAGTTCTGTTCTAGTAGGTGAGAGATAATCACACAGACCGATATAGATAAGAAACACAAATACCGAGTTCAGGACATTGTTCCGAGGTACGGTGTAGAAGATGAAGACGGCGCTTTGCATCTTTGTGCTTTTTCTGGCGGGGGTGTCAGCAAACATCACCGGGCAACACGTGACTTCTGGGGAGTGTGTGTGTGTGGCGGGGACCAACGTGAACGCCCGCACGTCAGGTAGATACAACGCATATGACGCATTGACGCATGCACATGACGCATTGTTGTACTGCTCTCTGTTGTATACTTCTGTGTACATTGAACAAACAATCAATGATTGATAGATTGTTATTTAATGTTGTATTCGAGGTTATTTCGCTTGAATGGTTTTAAAGTCACCTTCGATGTTTTGATTTTTGGACACCTTGCTAGTCAATTGTCAAGGACCGCATCAGTTCCAGAAATAAAACATCGATTGTTTTGAAATAGATAAATACAGAAGCTTTTATGATTAGAGAGCTTTGCAAGATATTTCTTTCAAACGATTTTGGAAAACTGTATCAATTAATCAACTTTATTGATACGGGAAAAAAGAAATCCTTTTAATTAAGTTAACTCTCTACTAACAGATTGTATTATATCAATGGTACTATTATACCAATTGTTTCATTTATTATACTGCATTGAATTTACTTCTAGCCAGTCTATCTGCGTCGGTTGGGGCCGTTCTTAATACAGGGGACTGCTTCAAGATCCACGGGGGCATCCTCACCCATGACGGGTATACCTGGTACCAACTCACCCACGTGTCTGGAACTCAGGTAGGTAATGTGCGGGTATAACTATATAAACATCGGTGTCCAGAAGTCATCAATCGTTACTTTATTAACATTAGATGTCTTTCAAAGATTAAAAAAAAAAAAGAGCAAATGATGAAAGTCAGACATTCAACATTCTTAGACGGTTATATTTTCATTTTTTTTTTTATACCTGCATGTTCTTGCTTTTCAAGCAAAGTGCAAACAAGCCATACAAAAAAAAAAAAAAAAAACCAAACTGCGACAATTTTAACTCTTTATCCGATCTTATTTTAACGAAGTCGGAGAGAAAAGCGTAGAGAAATAGTTTATTTACCTTAAAAAACAAAAATAAAGAAGATTTTGAACACAACACCTAGGGTCTTTGTTACAGTAAATTCTGTAACCTTGTAGAACCTGTGGGTGGCAGGGACACTTTTGAACAAAGCGGCGGCCTCTTCCTGCTCGGGTGGATCCTCGGGATCGTGTACAGCCACCGCCAAGAGCCTCGCCTGTCAGCTCCTGCAGATGCACAACTCCGGGAAAGTTCATCTCTGGGACCGCCATCCTTCTGGTGTCCATGACAACGCTTACGCACTGAACAACATCAGGGACACTTGTAATGGCCACCAAGCTTCACGATCCCAGTAAACAAGACTTGTTTTTAAAATAATTTAAACTTATAGCTAACTGAACATTGCTTTTATGAATATGTCGGTGTATATCTCAGATTAAAGAGGATTGGATTTTTAGACTATATAATTTCCTAAGAAGAAAAGCTCTGTAAAAAGATATAAAAGAAAACATTGAAAATTTAAGATGTATGGAATATTTTCTACTCTTCAAAAGTATATACATGTAGCTTATAGTTTAAACAAATCTTTTTTTAGAAAACTTATGGTATTTTTGATAAGCAATTTGTTCACCACCAAAACTCCTTAACTATAAGTGACTCAGCCTATTGTAGGTCTGTGCAGTCGATCGGTTACTCGTGAGGGCTTGCGAAGTTGTTTCAAAGGGATAAGGAAGCAAGCGCCCGTTCTGTTGATCAGGCCTCAAATGACATAAACACATATGACGTTATTATAACTATAATAAATGAAATCGATTAAATATAATAACGATGTTAACACTTTTAAGAATGTGGTTTGAAATTTATCCAACCTTTGTGTTTTTTTACCCTCTCCGTCAAGCTAACTTAAAGCTATATCACAATATTTACTTTTTCCAGTGTCTCTGTCTGTAATAACACTGCGAATCGATTTTGTACTATACAGCCCAATAAATTCAAAAGACGTATTGTTGGGGGCGCAAGCGGGTTTTGCATAATTAATATTATAATATTTAATCGTACAACTGTTGAAAAGTATATAAATATAAGTAATAAGGAATCATTCTTTGAATATTATGAGGTGATAATTTCGGTCGGGGGTGATCAAATCTATCATTTGATCACGCCCCGACCGAAATTATCACCTCATAATACTCAAAGAATGATTCCTTATTCCTTAAATGATAGCCCGTTATACAAGTATATCATGCGAGTTGTGATGAAACCACAGCGCATGCTCTTTACACTATTACAGTTACACGTGTTCTGAGTGCCGCAGCCCTGGGGCTCCCGGTGGTCACGTGTGCCTGAGTGAGACCCTACTCCGTTATCTGGTGGACCTTGGTACTCACGGATACATCCATGTAAGTTGGAAGTTTGTGGACAACGTCATCTTGCGACAACATGCAATGTACCAATTGCAATATCTGTTGTGGCAGACACAGAGCAGATTCTCTGAAGAGGGACCAGTTTAGGCCATATTTATTTCCTTATGAAGAAGATCTCTGTATAAAGATATAGGAAAAAGCTCAAATTTTTAAGCTTAAATATTTGGATTTGTCTTTAATCAAATAAGTGTTAGTTTATGGTCAAAAATTACCATGTAAAATTATAAGACAGGTCTGATGTTTAATTTGTTGACCATCCAGCCTCCTTTTAACAGACCTTCCAAATATTCTTAATTGACACGACAGACACCTAGGGAATCAAAAAACTTTATTTTTATTGTAATAGAGTACTTGCAAGATTATAATCACAAACTGTAGCATTCTTACAAAACAGAACTGTGGTGCATTTACATGTATATACCGTATTCTTATGTCCGCCATCGTTGTCGGTTCGGGTGTATGTTTTTGATGATTCACTGATCATTTAATCTACACAGGTGGACAAATCACGTGCACAAAATTACGATAAATGACCGATATTTTACCTTGTTACCTGTACATTTACCTGCTTTACAAACATACGCTAGTTTTCAGACACCAGTGATAAAGTGTTGTTTTGACGAAGGCCATCTTATCCTCACAAAGTCAAGGCTTTCTATCCTTTACATTGCCAAGAATTTCTTCGTAGATTGTTTATTGATACATTTATATAAATCTTGATTAATTTTTGACAGTTTCAAACTTTTGTTGATATAATTTCATGGGTTTTTTTTGTCTAATTTTGGTTACAGATAAATGAGATCTCCGGGGCCTGCCATTCCTGCCACTCCTACCACTACAGGGGCACGGCCGTGGACATCGACCCAGGCTCCAGGAAACACGAACTCATCAGCAAGTGTAGCTCCATGGGCGGCTGGCCCAATGACGAAATCAACCACATCCACTGTCAATTCGAACATTAAATCAACTTTCAATTCAATCATTTAATAAAAATACAACATGAATTCAATCATTCAACTATATATAACAAATTAAAAATGAATTAAGATGGTATTATTCTATTTTCCAGTGTCTTTGTCTGTGATTAAAACCTACATGTACTAGTCAAATTTTGCGTTTTTATTTTTCAATAATCTTCAGGCTTTATTAGATTGATCATGTGATCATGTGCCTGACTGTAATGATCACCCCATAAAAGTTGAAGATTATTCTTAATTCTATAATTAATGTCAATTTATCGTCTGAAAACCTACAACTAGACTCGAATATATATGCTGACCGTGGATCAGCTCTTTGAACTTTTTCGTTTTTATGAATACATTTGTAATAAATATTCTTAATCCATCAAGAAGAAGGGCTTAGGCGAAACCAGGCGAAACAAGTTGAAACACTTTTAAAAATGGCGAATTTTAGGGGCCACATTTGACCCGTGTCAAATATATAAACAGTATGTATTTTTGGACGTATAGGCGCTATAGTTAGTTAATACAATTGGCGAAATTTCATTCACGAAAAGCGTCAAGGAGCCAATCGGAACAGGGTATAACGAGAAAACCCATGATCAGCATGCGAATCTAGCCGTGAATTTCCGACAATGTTGTCAATAAACTTTAAGGCACGTGTATTTTTTTGGGGGGGGGGGGGGGGGGGGGGGGAGAGAGAGAGAGAGAGAGAGAGAGAGAGGTGCGTACGAACATGTAACTGCCTCTTTTTTGTCAACCGACCTTTTTTATTATATTGTCATAGGTAATGAAAAATTATAACGTGAGTTAAGTATCCCCCTCCTCTACTTTTTTGGTTGGTGAGAAAAATAACATTGACGTATAATCATTTTACGATATGAGCCCCCCCCCCCCCCCCCCCCCCCAAAAAAAAAAAAACAATATATATGGTTTTTGTGTCTTTTGGAGATAGTTAAGTACCTCAGCTTTTTAAGGGGTTTAATCTAATTATAAATGAATTAGTTTTCACTATATAGTGTTAAAATAAATAAGATCGTGTCATCAGATTCGATTTGTCAGACTTATCAAAATGTAAGTCAGGTGTGACACACGTGATCAGTAGTGGCCGAATTCTTTGAGACCATAAGAGGGTCTTCAAAATTAATATACAAGTGCAGGATTTGTTTGATGATTTAATATACACCAGTTGTATTGCAGGTATTTGAATAAATATGGAATCTTATTTTCAGTTTGCAAGGCCTGTAAACATATAACGTTGAGTAAACTGTCGAGGTTATAATGTGCAAGACGTCCGATAAGCTTATTTAGGTCTACTTTCAGTTTCGATTTAACCGCAATGCAGAATTTCAGCTGCGAGGAGTTTACAGGGCTATTGAGAAGTTCTTTTGCTGGAAGGAAAATAATTTATAAGGATGTTACAGATACTACGATGGATGATGCCAAACTTGGGGGATTGCAAGGTAATTAACAGATTAAATAAGGTGTTGACAGATTAACTATAATTATCATGGGGGTGATGCATTTTAATGCAAGCTAGGTAACCGTGCAACTTTTATAAAACATTAATACACCATTTTCCTTTTTTTTATTACAACTAATACAAGTTTCACAAAATCTAGCTAAAACACTCTAAGCAGAATACACATTGTGATTTTGTCTGAATATTTCATGATCTTTTTTGGATTTTTTTTTTGTTTTTAAAGGGACTGTTTTGCACATGCTGGTTGGTAAATCGTGTCTGATCACCTTTGGTGGACAGACATTAAATTTAGTACACTGTACACAGGTAACCCATAAAGGGTATAGAAAATTGATTTTGAGGGCAGGAGATCAAAGAATAAAACTTAACCATCTGTAGACTACAGGTCTTGTTTGATCAGTAATATGTTAAAAACCCTCTGCTGGACAGACATTACACTTGGTACACATGCAGGTAACCCCTAATGAGTGGATAACTCCTATATTTTCATGATCGATGGCCAAACTACTTTGGACATTGCATGACCATTAGACAAATGTTAAACTATTGTTGGCTTATCTTGGTAAACTGGTGCTTCTCATGCAAGGAGGTCAAAGGTCAAACTACTCCAGACATAGAATCTGAGATATTGTCTACACATTGTACTTATGTTATGCATGCACATGCCTGTAATGCAACATATAAGAATAGTAAATGTCTTATTTATACTCTTTACACAGGTGATCCCCAAGGAACCATTTACCTGACAGAAATTCAGAACAAGGCCCGAGGGACCAAAGACCATAAGTGGGTCGCCCTCAACAGAGGAAACCTGTATCTGTCAATGGTGATCCACTCGCCCCCTCCCATCCCCCACACATCACTTGTACAAGTAAGGCATTCACAAAATACTTCCATCCTTCTTATACATTGCTGAGAAACTGTACTTAAATGTGTGGAGGACCCTTTTTACAGGTGTTTTTTTGTATAAAAATGTCTATATACTTAATCACATTACTATATAACTTATTTCTCCCCAGACTTATTTTGAGAGATATGATTTGGAGGTGGTTGGAGCCTTAGCCTTGATATGCACACTACATGAGATGTCAATCCCAGGAGCTTGTCTGAAATGGCCAAATGATGTCTGGGTCAAAGGTCATAAAATAGCAGGCTTTCTGGCAGAGTATAGTGGTCCATTACCAGGTAAACCCTAATACAGTACTTAGTTTTACTACTACAACAAAACAGACAAGGCTTATATTACAATAATTAATTTTACTTTAACAATGCATAGACTGCTTAGAAAAAGAGAACATAAGCAGTAATTTTTCACCTTTTCAATGATCAGAATTGGCCAACCAATATTGCCAAAATAAACTGTTGCGATGTACTGTAGACTTCTAATTAAACGCAAGGAATTAATATCGAATCAGCATAATATCATTAAGATGCACATCTTTCGGATCTTAAAATCTTGCATTAAGTTTTCTGAAAGATGTGAACTATAAGAAAATATGATCGTTATCATGTGTTTGTGATATTATATTCTCGTAATTTGCAGTAAAACAATGGGATCAAGGAATTAAGTACTTGCATCAAATTAGAAATGTACAGTATTTACAACTATTAATTATTACTTCAAAATTAATGAAAGCCGTGAAATAACATTTTTTTGCATAGCATTTTCTTGCTGATTAAGGGTCCAAAGATGACAAACACTTGTTTGTTTTGGGAATGGGAATCAACGTCAACTCTGACATGCGTCGTAATCCAGATCTTGTGGGAATTGCAACCAGTATACGCTGTGAGAACGGTGGGGTCGTTACAAGTCGAGAGAAGGTTCTTGCCGAGGTCTGTAACAAGATGGAGTATTATCTCGGCCTCAGTCACAAAGACCTATTCCGTGAGGCGTCCCAGTTCCAATTGTTCAAGGCGGAGCAGAAGGTCAGAGTTCAGCCCATCCTGGGCGGCATGATGATTCCGGCAACTGTGGAGGAATTGCAAGAAGACTGGTGCATCATTGTGAGAGGTTGTAGAAATTACTCAAAACATTTAGCCAAGATGGACAACATAAGCTTTTTATAGTCTTGTTTTTTATATCCGTTATTAGGCTGAATGTTGTGTACTCAGTTGTCTTCAGTTTCTTTGAAAAAGTGTTAAGGTAGAATATATAATCTATTACTGCCTGTCAAATTGTTGGTTTGGATTTTTTTTGCTTGAACTTTTATGGTTGATTGACTAGGATTCTAACTTTCTCATTTGTGCACAGTCCAATTCCAATACCATACAGCATTCATCAATACTACCAATTTTGTTACATTATTCTAAAAAAAAAAAAAAAAAAAGGTTAAAATGAAAATTGAGAAATTTTTTCTTTTTAAAATCATTTTTATATCTTAAACAAACATAACTTACCATCCAATTTGTGACCATATCATCAAGAACTTTTAAAGTAAATGAACTTACATATGTTCCTTTGTTCATCACATATTTCATGTTGTCCTGGTATTATGTATGTCCTCTGTTATCAGACACTAGTGGAAAACAAGTGAGATGTTATTCCCACGATCATTCGCTGCGACCCATGCCATCCAGTGCTATCTATGTGTACAGTGGAAGAATGGCTGATTCCTGGAAGGCACTTCTCATCCTGAATTCTTTAAAGTCTGTGGTGGATACCTCTCAGTTCTTTGTGGATGTCGTAAACGATGAAAAACTGGCAGATGGTAAGTCACGAAAATATGTTATGAATGTAGGACTGAAAATGATAGAAAAATTAGCTGGTTCTTTACCTTTAATAGTTTTTTATTACATGTATAGTTATAATAACTACATAGATTTACATAAGAATTTTAATAGGAAGGAAATGAATAACACATTCACATTTTTCAATAATCACAAATTTTGTAATTTTCAAGATAAGTAAAATATGAGATTAGCTTCTGGTATCCAGTAGTTGAAAAAACAAATAAACAGTATAATTTCATGAACCTTTATTATGTTATAATTAGTTCTTATGAGGCCCATGTCATATGATTTGTTCTGCCTAGTATTTATATAATTATGGCAAACTTTGCACCAGGAGTATGGCGGAATGATGCTGTTTTGATTGTTATTGGAGAGTTAAATCCAAAGGAATCAAATACTGCAGAAAACTTCGCACCCATTCAAAAATTCACAGCCTCAGGGGGATCTGTACTGCTGATCCAAAGCAAGACAGAGCAAATATTTCCTAACATTGGTAAGAAGCTTTACTGTAAATCTCATAATTTTTTTTCAAAAGAATGAAACACTCACTACTTATTTGCTCTGTCACAAACAAAAGAATTTGTAGATAGAAAAAAGGTTGAATAATGTGTCAAGATTGAAATATCATTTACTGTATTCATTCATTGTCTTTTAATTTTAGTTGTGCCAACTCAACCAAAGGAACAAAGTGGTCCTTTGTGTGAAGTCTACTTCTGTGATAAAAACTTCACTGCTCTTACCACGGGGAGTGCTTTGACCTTTAACCCTGATGCAGAGTCAGAGGTCATAGGTCAATACAATCACCATGAGAGTGGTTCTCCATCTGGTGTTCTTGTGAAAGTTGGTGCTGGTAAATGTGCTGTATTAGGATTTAACATAGAGATAACATACAATGATGTAGAGACAGTTTCCAATGTCGCTGAAATAGACAAGATATCAGATTCTTTGTCAAAAACCATTGTCACTAGAGATGATTATCTGAATTATGTTATTTCATTACTGATCAAACAGTAGACTTTGTACAAACCTGTGGATGTACATTTCAGGTAACTATTAAATGATTTGGACAGTAGGTAAAGATGATCTTGATCTGAATTTGGTATCTAGAACTGATCATTGTGTGGAATTGTATATATACATGTACAAATCAAGTGTACAACATAGATACCAGTAGTAATATACATGTAGTACAGTATTATAGAAAGATATATTTTTTATTCAGAAGAAGATGGGTGAACAAAAAGTGGTGCTTTTTTTTTAAATTACCGGTACCTCAAATTACTCTGTATGTGATACAGTTTTATTTTGTTGATTGATAATAAAATACAAGTTTGACTTTCACTTATTATTACAGGTTCACTTATCAAAATTACATTTCATACATGTATCTCTCTACATATAATCTCTATGATCAGTGCATACATTTTTAGTATGCAATCTAACCATGTTGTAAATAAATGACTTTGAATTTAATCGTCATCTTCTGTAAAATTTGACCTCTTTGGTTTGCAAATATGAAGCTTTATCTTGAAGAAATGAAAAGTAAAGAGAATGTCTTAAATTGTTGACAAGGCAAACGGCAGGACCTTAAAGCAACATACCAGGATGCCTTGATTTCTGAGGAAGATGAGATAAACCTTGCATTAGACAGAATTTCCTAAATATTTCATAATAGCAAGAATTTTAAGGCAGCTTTTTACACAATGTCAAATAAGGCATTCATTGATCATATTTTTGTTTTATTAATTTAACAAATGTATTTTGTCTTCACAATATCATTTGTATGCACTTTAGTTTATTATCACTCAAGTCTTTCTGCACCACAAGGAATCCATTGACAATTTATATGAAGTTTCCATTGACACTTGTTAATAAGAACCACTCAGATTCTTCTTTTACTTTCATTTCATCTGTTTCCGTTTCTCTAGATCCACGACTTGTTTGACTTGGCCTTCTGCAATGTTTCTCATTTCTGACCTTAGATTTTGAGAATTTGGCAGATCCTGTAACACAACAACATTATTAAATAAACACAGATTTCATTTTTGTAGAATATGTAATTGTATAATGGATAAGATTTTGCGGCAAATGTGCTTGCATGTCCTAGTGTATAGTACTCCTCTACTGACTATTTGTTAATCTTTAATTTACTATGAATAATTCCAAACATATCAAATCATTGCATTAAATAAGGTACTTAACAAGACAAAAAGAATATAGGATAGGATAACACAAAATAGGAAACTTTCGTAAACTATGACAAAATTTATTCCCTTGAGAAAAAACCTACAGTGGACATTAAAGTACATGTACCTGTAAGCATTTGAGAATCAAATTAACTATGAAATAGAAAATTTACATTCTGTTGCATGTGCCTTGATATATGGTTCATATACCATTAAACCAAAGAATATAAAACCTACTTCAGAGTAGAGAACATACCATATACATATACCGGTAATGCATTTATATAAATGCCTGAATGGTGTACCTACATGTATTTTTTTCCTACCAAATGTAGCCAATGAAAACAATGATCTTTACTGATGTATGTCGAAAGTTTAATTAGGTATGGAGGCCTAATCATGCATTTTTTTTTAGTAAAATGAATAATAAAATCATGAAGCAAACATCTCAGAGTACTTATACCAGTGGTAAACATGATGCGCCTTTTTTTTTCCAGAAAAAACATACCATATAAAGGAAAAATGAGTCCCATTTGGTAGATAAATTAGGTATACCATTCAGGCATTTACAAATTATTAAATTATACTTTATTTTATTATTTATTTCGATAGGAAGTACGTGTACATCGCAATATGGAGGTGTCCCATATCACTTAACCACCAAACGGGAGTCAAACCACCAAAAGGTGGGGTGGTGTCCAAGCAGATTATACCAAAGCACCCTGTCCTACCGTACAAAAGACAAGGTCAAGGTTGTCAATCTTACCATCACAAAGATTTTGGTGACCTTAAAGAGTTTCTGTATGCAGGACTTGTAGATTGGATCCTCAGGGCTCACACCATGTTTCTGTACCACATCAGTCACAATCTCCTCCAATTTCTGCCAAGAGAAAAATCATTCATTCAGAACTCTGCATGATCCATTCTTGTTAAATTTATGGTATATTTGTAATTTATATATATTTCTAATAATCCAATTGTTTCATAAACTCACAAAATTTCTTCAAATTACACCCGCAGAATTTATCAAGCAACCTCTTAATACATCAAAGCTTCTTGATTAAACAAATACTGTAAAACATTGAGGTATTATGCACAGACACTATACACATATGTATGATTGGGTTTGTATATTTTTGCATACCCTTTTGTGTCTCTCTGACCGGGACTCTCTGCGCTCAGTCTTGTCTGGCCCCGCTGTCTGTACTGCTGTCAGAGATTTACGGCGGGCACTGTCTGTCTGTTGCAGCTTCTTGACCTCTATAGATGACAATGACTGTCTTCTCTGAGAGTCACTGGCGACAACCCTGATACAAACATATATACTACAGTGTTACACTATACATTCATATGAACCTTACTATCTACAATATATACATGTAAAATAAACCACTCAATTTTTGTACCTATCAAATTATAAATTCTGTAATAAATTTTCCAGTAGCTAGCTTTTATCCTATCCTTCAATGACATTAAGGCATATAAATTACCTGGAGAATTGCTTGTTGACCTTTTTAGTGGGGGACTGCAGTGTCACTATTTGACTTTCTGCCATCTTGTTTGCCTGTTTCCGTGGAGATGACCTCACACCCACACTTTGGATATTGAGTCCTTTATTTGATCCCCTGACTGCTTTCCTGGGGGATCTCCGGAGAGTTTTGGGCAGCATATCCTCCACATATTTAGCAAGTTCTTTGGGTTTTTTATTAACGACAAATACAGGGGAGGAGTATGAGCTGTAGGTCTCCTTGGTCACATAACGATCACAGATTTGGCTGCATTGGTCCTGGGTCTTCTCCGTCTTCTTGTCTTTGTTATAACTGTATAATATTGAATAATTATTGATCAACTGAATTTCTCTTGACACATATTTTTAAAACATATTTTCAATATTTTCTATTATCTTTTGGGTGTTATAATATTATTATTGTTAATTTGGTAGATAAACAGCTAGACATAAATAAAGCAGTGAAAACATAATAAAACACTATAAAAGCATGAATATTTGTCGGGGATTAATCTCAATCAATTTTGTGGGTGTTTATTTGCTATAGCTCACTTTCTCTCAGGAACAGCATGCTATTCAGTAAAACGTTTTGTACCACTAATACACTATTGAATCAAAACCCAAGGATTGAAATATTTTATAAAGTATTTTCAGCGTTTCAAGAAGAGCATTGTCAGAAATCATTGGTCGAATACATTTTATTCCTTTCTCCATCATCTGGTGATGAAGAGAGGAACAAAACGTAATCAACTGAGGGTTTCCAACAATTAAACATAGACAATGATAAAGCAGAAGAGGTGAATGTTCAATGTCCCTAAGAAGAAGTCAGTGACTGACACTCACTACATGTCTGGGGCCCTCTGATCCAGCGAGTCTGGCCACTGAAGCCCTGTTACACCTGGTGACACGCCCCTCAACAGTTTACCTTGAGACCGACTGGTGTTCTGTCCATATACAAAGAAAGTGCAAGAGAGTTAAAAATATAGCAAGTACATGTACTACTGTAGGACCGGGTAAGGTCCCACTGTGAATAAGTGAGAAAACCCAGTTATTACAAAGTGCCAGGATGAGCAATTTTGAGTCATAATAACTGAAATTCATTATATCCGATAAGTTTATCATACAAATTTAAGATTCGGGGAATGAAACTAGTGTGTTAGCTGTAACCAAGTTTTACTGAACAGTAGATGTGTATAGATGATTAAGCTTTAATACCCTTTTCCTGACAGGAGAGAGGCCTTCAGTCACAGCAGTGCCATCTGATTGGAACAAAGTCAAACAGTGCTTGATGTCAAGGGTGGGTGGAGTCTCTAGAAACAAAATTGGTGATGTCAATCAATGGAGAATAGGAATCAATTTTAAGTTTCTGTTTCATTATTTCATTATCCATCCTAAAATAAATATTATGATATAATGTCTTCATAAACCTGTGAAAAATAGACAATCTACAAACATTGGCCCCCATGAATTTTAATGATGAATTTCTCTTGGAAACATATCAAAACAATGTTTTACAGCTTGTTTATCAAACATTCATATCAAAACATTCAAAAGACTATTTACCCTCCTGTTGCTGTAGGGGTGAGGAGAGAACTAGGCTGTCCGTGGACCTGAGGCGTGAGATAGACTTTCTCTGGCTCTCCTGGTACAGGAGATATTTCTTCTCTGGCCATTCTGCGGAGTCCATCAGCAGCTCATCAGGGCAAGTGTCGGGAATCCCCGACTGTAAATCTGTCGCATTCAAAAAACATTCAATCATCATTGTCTTATTCAGTCTAGATTTTGGATGAACCAAAAAACACATAATAGGCAATTTGCAACATTTTCTTGAAATACTACACATATTTTGTACATGTACCTGATTCACTGGCTAAGGTTTCGGAATACTTTGGAAGATAACTCTCAACTTCTCCAAGAACTTTCTCTTGAATTTCTGCTAATGTTGAATTAATAGATTCTAGATTTTTTGAAACTGATGGATTATCCTCTACAAAAGAAGAAAATAAACCTGCTAATTAGCTAAACAATGGTTTATGCAAAACTAAAATTATTTCATTTAGAACATAAAATAGACAGCTAAATTCATATACCAGTATGTGAAATATTTTGAATAGAAATTGATTTTTTACAAACAAGCTGACAACTTTAAAATAAAGAGTCAACTAATGTGACAAAATACCTGTAAGATGAGCCAGTGCTGTCCTCTGTTCTTTCCGCAGTAAGTCACTGACAACTCCAAGCACTCTATCATTGAGGACTGGGAGACCTGCCAACAGATTCTCCATAGACTTCTGACTGACCATGTCATTAGAATCCTCTGTTGTCCTTGGACTTGAGGTGTTTGGACGTAGAATGGAGTTCATCAGCAAGTGTTTCGTGAGGTGACCACTGATTTCTGAGGCTGATTTCATCACATGCAAACAGAACTTGGAACAATTTGTGTCAGGATATGAACTTCTGGACAGAAGGAAAAAAATGAAATCATATGGCCGCAACAGCTCCTCTTCCGGCTCTGTAAATTGATAACATTTTGCATGTACATTGTATATTACAATTACATTTTTTAAAAATAACTTCTTTAACTATTGGGTTTTGAATTCACAGAATTTAAAGATTTTTTAAGAACTGACAAATTAAAGGACATGTACATGTACCTTGCACAAAGGTGATATCATTGAGGATGCTCTCCTTCCATGATGAGGTGTTGAGATATTTCTCCCCTGTCAAGGGAATGTCCACTTCATCATGATAACAAGCTAATCGGCATAAATAACCACTCTGTAATCATGTTAAAAAGAATGTACATGCAGTTAAAAGAATGTAGGTAAACACACCCTTCAAAAATATTAATAAAACATAAGTTGTGTAGCTCGATGTTAAAGTTTCCAATACCAAGTTAAGCTAAACACTGTTTTCTCTCTACATGTATCTTCATTTATTGTTAAAAATCGATCTGAATATATGTCTGTCATCTTTTAATTGATCAAATACTAATTCTTAGCTATCCTGTCCAGTTCTGAAATGAGGTGTAAGATTAAACTTCTAAGAAAAAAAAAAAGTCCAATTTCTCCTTGTAAAATATGTCCGTGGAAATACTTTATATAAAAACCCTCACATACCTGTTGATCCATGCTGGATATTATATCTATAATGGCTTCTGACTGTGGATGTTTGTCATGTAAAAAACTAACAAGTTAAGGAAGACTTAATCAAAAGAGTTTGTTAAGTGCATTAGTTTATTCATAAGCCTTATTATTACTCCCTAATTATGTATGATACTTCAATCCAAAGTACACTTAAATGTCAGTGATATCTAAACAAGCTTTCATACCCATGCAAACATACCATTAAAGCTGAATACGAGGGAGAAGTTGTTGAAAATTCAACAGACTTTAATTACTTATTGCTGGCAAGTCAGAGGTGCACAAAACTTGAAAACATCATTTTGGCTTCAATATAACATGAGGATACAGCTGAAGCTCACATCCAGTAAAGTAGAAGAGAGGAATAGAGGGCACATAAACTTCATCCAGGACTTCTAGCATTCGACCAAGTATCTAAGAGTTGAGAGAAGATTTAATGTTATCCCATGAAAATCTAACATCAATGTAATAATATTGATCTGATTTTTTTCTTATAAAAAGTCATTTAACAAATAATAGATGTAGTTTGACATATAATACATGTATGATATGATAATTTGCAAGACAAAAATGTATTAAAGAAATACATGTCACAAAAGTGTCACCAACCTTATCATTCCACATAAAAGAATTCTTCTCTGTTTGTCTAGAAAGACTTTGAGATATTGAAAAACCAGGCAAAATAAATCCTCTATTTATCTAAAAAATAAACCTGATTTCAATTTCAATATGATAAGCACTATTAAAAGAAGGTGAACAAAAAACTTAATTTCATTAAGTATAAATATTGGCAACTTTAAACTTTTATACTTTACCGTTTTATCAATGATGGACAGTTTTCCTCTCCAAATATTAACAGTTGCCTCCCCTGGAGATAAATGTTCCGTCTGGCAAGATGAAGTCAGTAACTTCTCAATAGATTTAACTTCGTCAGACTGATCACAACCATTGGAGTGAACAAAGTTTATTATAGCATTATGCCAATCTTTTAGTCTCCTCAGAGCCCCGAAGAGCTGTAAAGAATTTTCTGACCTACAAAAAACATGTACCATCACTGTATACAACATTATAAGGAGAAAAATATGAAAACATTTTTTAACCATGCTGAGGTTTTGATTAATGCTTATTAAAGAACATATAGTTACATTTACAAAGTGAGTTTTAATACTGAAAGATAACATGCATATTAAGCTGTAACACACTATAAATGCAATTACATAAAACCATACCTAAGAGAGTCCAAGACACTGAACTCGATGTACACATCAATAACATTACCTACAAAAGTAAAATATTCCATGCAAGTTAGTTTAAACTTTTAAACAGGTTAGTTCTGTTTTTCAATTCAGTTTATAATCATTAGCTGTATTATATAGTGAAATATACCAATTATGGAATAAAATGGGGATCAACAAACGATGAAATTTCACCAGATATTATCTTAGACAACATTAACGTTAACCCAGGATCTCAAAGTTTACTGTCAATACAATATCTAATGGGTTATACGAATATTCAAACCGTATCATTAAATTCCTTATATCATGTTTATACTAATTTAACAATTCTTACATGTACAGTATAAATATATAATTATCACAGTTTAAACTTCATACCAGTAAAGGGAAGAGAATCCATAGCCTCATGTAATCTGTCAGAAGCACTATCGTTTCCATCACTGGAAATAAAAGTAAAACACTTGTGTGCATCATGTCAGACATTTTAAATCTTGCATACACAGTGATACAAGGTTCCTTCAAAATATCAGAAAAAAACCCCAAAACACAGACAAAATAAAAATTGGCCATGACATATTCACCTTGGGACATTCTGTATCTGATCTAATTTGGTCATCAAATTATCATTCACATCTATCCATGTTAAACTCGACTTGTAGCTAATCTGAAATAAAAAGGCGCTTCATATAACGATGAACATTTATTTATATTCTTATACATTTTACATGTAGTGGCTTTACCTTAATATTTCAATGCAAACCCTCCATAAAAATAAATGAAGGACATAGCTTAGGGCCATAATAACGCTAACACACACAAGTATCCTAGCTGCAAATGTTAAATACGGTAATGTCGTTATATTTGTCATTCACACGATCAATAGATGATATACATAATTAATTCATTGTCTTTGGTCATCTGTTCATCCTGCGAATGACAAATGGCTTACTACATGTGTCGTAAACTGTTGAAGATTATAAACTAAAGGGAAAATACTACATTTACCTTATCCTCTGCTAAGAGAACAGGTAAAACAAACGTGTTTGTCTGTGTTTTTTCATCCTCTCCAAATTTAACTTCATCAAAGACTTTCTGTGCTTGACGCTTCAGCAAAATTTCTACATTATAAAATGGAAATTATAATCAACACATATAAAATCAATCTATTCCACCTCATTTATGATTATCCTTATCATAAGAAAAAATTGATTTACCTTCGCTGAAGACAAAAATAAAATGCCTTTTCCTTTTCTGCATTTTGTTCTTCCCGCGGTTTCTATCTCTATTTCTAAAGAGCCCGTAAAGGCCGATAAATCACGCCTAATCTATTCAAAGCGAGCCAGTTTTTAAGGTGGTATGGGACACCTTCATATTGTGACGTACAATTTATCGAAATAAACAATAAATTCAAGTGTAATTTTATAATATTTTCTTTTCCCAAAATTATTACCTAACAGCGTAGTGCAATGGGTTAGAGTGTTCACTGCATGCGAATCTGTTACTGAATCATGAGTTTGAATCCCGCTGGGGATTTTACCATTTTATTTCCAAAAAACATGAAAATTCTAAACTTTTTTGTCATAGTTGCTTGAGGAAAGCCCCCCCCCCCCCTCGACCTCTCGATTTCAGATCCCCCCCCCCCCAAAAAAAAGTAGTACATGTAAGTCGATCCTCTTCTACATTGAAATTTCTTAAAATCAAATATTTTATTTGTTTCGTATATATGACTTCAAAAAAAAAAAAATTCTATCAAGAGGAGAGTCAAGTACCCCGTGGGTCTGAATAGGTGGGAAGGGGGGATCCTGTCCTCAAGCACCTACAGGTGAATTCATCTCATTTTTTATGTATGGTATCATTAGTTTCACTTCAAAAAATTCAATCTAATAATATACGTAACTTACATGTAAAAGATTCTATATAATTCGAGGGAAAAGTTTCATTTCTAGACTAGTTTTCTATCTGATATTCTGCACCTTTTCAATCCCTTGTTAGAGCTCTCAGCGTTAAACTTCGCCCGATATAAGGATCAATATTTAATTATCACACTGGGTCATCAATTCCATATCGAAATATTATACTTTAATAGGTACATGTATATTTTGCTATGTTTAGTTCACATATGATTTAAATAGTATGGAAAAACTTGTACAATACATAACATAATCCTTGTGTTACATGTATCATACAAATGAAGTGTTTCAAACTGTCCATTACTTGTTAAGTTAATCTATTTTATTTCAATTCAATACCGGTATTTTGTGCAAATCTCTCTCATGAAGGTGGTCCAGTTAAGATATTGTTGTAGCACTTCATTCAAATCAGGCACGTCGTATCTATTCTTTATGTGGTGGAACCGGGGGGGGGGGGGGGGGGGGGGATACACTGATATACTTCAAAAGTTACTCCCCCCAAATTAAAAAAAAAAAGGAATGATATGGAATAATTAATTTAAATTACAGATTTTTTCTTCTAAATCTCTGAGTTTCCTAAACCGTTCCATTATGATAAGGATATCAACTTTCTAAACAAAAGGTTTTATTTCGAGGGGGAGGGGAGGGGGGGGGGGTGGAGTGGGAGTCTTAATATTTATATTTTTTAAGTTTATATAAATTTAAGGTCCATGCTAGAATAAAGGGTGGTAAAAGTAAGAGAGCTGCCTCTTTTATATTCTAATTGCAACTACCTACATTTAGGCATGGGCGGGGTGAGTGGTGTTGGGTGGTGGGGGTATAATGCTTGATAATGTCTGCAATGTTTGCGATTAATGTATAGATGCCATATACGGGCTACTGTATTAAGGATGTGCGTTTATTATCTGTGCAATGTCTATCACATATTACCGCAACTCCAATCTCTGACCTCAGCTTAACTGGATAAAATCTGTTCAAAGGAGAAATGTTTTGTTCTAACCGCTAGACTACCCTTCTAACAGATACTACATTGCATATTCACAAAAAAGTGAACAAACATAACATAAATATTTTATTCGTAAGTGGACAGTATTATCGACATTTGCCAAAGGATTGTCGTCATGAAAAATTTTATATATAAGATTGTGAACGAAATCCCCCAAATTAAAATAATTTTTGTATCTCAATATCAGTCACTGTCTTTTTAGCTCACCTGAGCCAAAGGCTCAAGTTAAATTTTATGAGTTATGTCTAAATTTTGTTTACTTATCCGTCAGTACTTCCTTAATTGCCAACTTCAATAGAATCTCGAACAACTTATCCCGGGTGAAGAGATTTCATGAAGGACCACACTCCCCTCCAAAGGTAGATTACAAGGGATAAATGAAAATAGGATGGAGGGTTTAAACATTTTCTCAATAACCAATATAAACTAATCTTTTACCTAAGAATATTTAAGGAATAAAGACTCATTCTTTGAGTATCATGAGGTGATCATTGTAGTCAGGGCGTGATCAAATCCAATAAAAGCCCGGTGGGCTTTATATAGCGCGCAAGGCCGAAATTCAGCGTTTGAAAAGACATTTCATCGAAAAAAAAACCCCTTTTGAATAATGTTAGCATTGAAACAAACCAACCTTCAGCTATCCGAAAGATGAATCAAGTATTTGTATTGAACGTTTGATAAAAAATATGAAAAAAAATATAATTTCAACTAGAAATGTGCATGCTATCAAACATTAAAAAACAAAAACCAAACCAAGACTTGTGGAAACACAGTGATTTATTGCTAGTGTGGCATTCCTGCGAAACATAACTAACAATATCGTAAAGAAAAAGCGGGAAAAATCATCACTGGTGACAAGCAACAATACAAATACCAGTTCATAACGACCATAGAGGAAACATACACCAGTAGAACTAAATAAGAGATGGAGACTGTATTTTCCAACATTCTCTTATATCAATCTCATGCAGATCACTATTCGTATTAAAATGAATTGATGTGTGTATCCCACTTGTAAAAATATCTATAAACATTCACAACATTGTTAAAACCTATACCATATATTTTGTTCAAATAAATATAGAACCGCATTAAGTTGTTTATTGAGCAGACATTCAATCATAAATACTTTGTTTGTAGTCTACAAAATGAAACGTTATTCAAACAAATTAGAATTCTTGTTTCAACATGGCTTGATAGTAACAAAAGGGAAAAAGCCTACTGGCTCATCCCTGGGTACAGGGTTTATGAGTATGAAGTTTGGAATAACAGTATTGCAAGGGTACACAATTACACAATGTCGATGGGGTTCATCAGGTGCTCGAACGGTGTCTTCGAGGGTATTCGCATGGGTGTAGGAGAATTACACACAGCCTAAAACGAAAAAACAACTATCATTTATAGGACAGGTAAAGTAAATTATAAGTAATGCATGCTGACACCAATTACCATCACAAAAGAAAACTTGTAAAGAACCCGCATCATTAAAATTGAACCCAATAAAAGAAAAAACGTGGAAATCAAATAGCATTAACCAGTTCTGCAAGATTCTTTGCATTTGTGAGCACATGCTACATTAATCCCGTATTTCATGTTTTCCGCGGGTACACTAGCCTCTCATTCAATGGTGTAATGTAATAGTATCATGTCTGACGATATAGTTTTCGATTGGCCACAGACTAAAATTACGCAACGGCATTGGATAAAACGTGTCACGTGATTGCCGTCTTTATTTCTATAGACGGCAAGTAGAAAATTATAGGTGGCAACACGGCGGTCGTAAGTCTCTTTCGTGTTATTCTTTCTTCATTTCATTAACATACAAAAAGTTTTGGTCCCCAATAATACAAAACAACTGTTGAGTGTGTTACTGTCTATGGAAATATACCATGCCTCACATTCTACGGACTTATACAACCCTATATATTTCCAAAGACGTGTAGTAACAAAACTAATAAGTAATAATGTTAATATTTATATGTCCAAATGCCTATATATATATATATAGAGAGAGAGAGAGAGAGAGAGAGAGAGAGAGAGAGAGAGAGAGAAAGCACCTGTTTGCATTGGCCTGTACATATTTTGGCACGGTAGTCCAATCGGATTGGTTCTTGGTCTAAAATATTAAAGCTCTCGATTTTCCCCCTTCCTATGAAGAAACCAGCCCTTGAATTTTCTTCATTGGAAATGGAGATTCCGTAACCAGTGATGGTACTTCTAACTGGGCACCTGTTACAAAATCACAAAATATAACTTTTTTTTTTTTTTTTTTTTTTTACATTTTAATGACGTGCGTCTATACAGTAAACAGTTAGTTTTCTCAAGAGATTTCTTTAGTATTCATGTTAAACACAATTTTAACTCAATGATGTATTTAGAAAAAATATCATAGAAAACACAAAAATACAACTTTATATTTTAAGATACAAATATATAGAATACAAGTAAGCAACCATTTTCATGTGTGCATGCGTGTCAAATAATGGATATATCATTACAGGACCTGATATATCTACAAGTAACTTTAGGGTTTTTTTGGGGGGAATTATTGTTTATTATCAAAATGTTATTTTCAACCATTCCTCGGAATTGTATACATGTATGTTAAAACTGAAGGCAAAACCAAACCAAATTTTATTTCCATCTTCTGAGGTCTTGGTAAGACTAGTAATTGTAAGTAAATAATGTACATGTCGGGGTTTTTTTCAAGTTATGCATACATATTCACCATATTAATTCTATTTCACACACGCCTCAATCCTCTCTAATCATGATCATTGAACACGTGAAACACTGTCACTTACTCATCCTCTATTATTTTAACAGATTTCACCATCCCCGTCTGTTGATCCACAGAGTAAGCTTCAAGATAACTCAATCGAGTACCTTTCTTATCTAAAATTAGAATAAATTATTACGACTGAGCAACGATTTCAACAAATAAGGCTGTTAGCAGATCCAAAAAAAGGCAATTAGGTTACAGCAATAAAGGTGAGTATGTTCATTTCCTTTACAGTTTCGCGTCGGGCAATATTTCGTCCCTTGGGGAGCTAATATAATCAACCCCAGTCAATATTTATATACTATAACACAATACAAAAAGATCATTTGCGTTGTTTTATACGTATGGCAATTTTTGAGAAATTACATTGAGTAAGAACTCAAACTTACTAAAAATGAGTGAGGGAAAGACATACATGACATAAAATGGCAAATCACGAATCATTTACCTGGAAATTTACCGCTACTTTCAACGTTAAAGAAATAGGGATCCCCACGTTGAACCTGCCGAAGTGGTTCATTATTGTCGTTCATAAGCGTCACCTTGAACGGGTTCATGGCCTTGGTTACATCCACCGGGTTTTCTCCAATACGCCTGTAGATGTAAAATGCATTTTGTTTATCTTTCTCGCGGTTTACCATGCATCCATGCATAAAATCCACCAATATGCACTAGATGGAAGAAATATTGTACATACCTCGCTTCGTAAACACAGTTGACAGAATGTACGGTGTCAGACATGCTGAAAAACCCCTTGTTGTGGGCGGTAGCGACCTCTACCTCGTATATCGTGTCCCCAGTCTGCAATAGGAATCAGAAATGTATATAAATTACTCAAACAACGCACAATGCTAGACTTTTAGCAGTCTTCAAATTGGACTCCGTGAGATATTACGTAATTTTAGGAAATACTTATTTCTATCTAGTTTTGCAATAAATTCTAAACATTTCGTGTACACTGTTTTGCTTTATATATATCTTGAAAAGTGAGTCGGGACTGTAAATTGTTAAACCTCATTGTTTTGAGTTTTTGTCAAGGCACAGGGTGTAATCGCCCGATGTGGGATTTCCAATTCAAACAGCCTCATCCCCGGGATATCGGAAACCATTTCCCTGAGCTGGCAGCCAAACATGCTTTGCTTAAGGTACATTTCTCCTCGGAAGGTCAGTGGCTGGTAACCACGTACTTTGACCGTCGTGAGGCCACACTGTGGACTAACTGGAATTAAGACCAAACAATTGTTAGTAAAATTCTGAAAATTTTAATAAGATTCAAATTTCTTTTTTGAAATCCTACTTTTGAATTGGAAGAACTCACAACAAGCTAAGTGAAAATGATGATATGATGGAATAATTTTTTGTTTTAATGGATTTGTAAATATGTGTTCGAAAAAAAAACCCTATAAGGAAAACAAATTAATGAAATCAAATAAGGTTTAATCCACAACGGAATAAATATTGAATGGAAACTCACGGACTGGGACTTCACATTGTGGTCCCACGAAGTCGTCTGTGCAGTAACACACAGTGTTGCTGTGACAGATTCCTTTATTGACGCAAGTGGCCCGGCAATCTGCAGAACTGGAAATGGTAGCTACAAACAAGAAACATGGGCTGACTAATGCAGGCGTCTTGTTGATGCGAATTGTACGTGAGGGGTTCTTTTTTGTTAAGATTTATATGACTTTCCAAAATTCATAAAAAATTAGTGTAAAAATACGAAATAAAAAACAGGACCTTATTGAACTCGATGGAATAAGGAAACGAGGCATGAAATTTGCGCGTTAAACTTTTCGCAAGTGTTTACAACAAAACTAAAGTCATTGTTCTTAAGAAAAGGCGTATTTTTGCCAATCTTGAGGATGACACTTTACATGGTGATAAGTGTGCACGAGTCACCCGGCACGTATGAAATGTTCTCCTAACTCCATATATTATATTATTTTTGCTGCATTTCCGTTGCTGTTTTCACATGAACACCTTTTCTTGATGATAAAATCTTCTGAAAAATGCTTCATGTTAAAAAGATTGATAAATATGATATTTCACAGATGCCACATAGGAACATGTGGTGCATATATTCCGAATTTAATGACAAAAAACTCTATTTTTACTTGCAATCCCTTTCTTTAAGATGGCATGCTGAAACACCCATTTGAAAAATCACGAAGATGAGCAATTTCATTTATGCCTGTCTACTTCATTTCGTCAAGGTCTCCGAAATTTACGAATTTTTGCTTTCTGAAACCAAGAAAATTGGAGACTTACAGGAATCTAGTCCACAGTCGTAACCTTGGTAACCCTGGGGACATTTACAGCGGCCGAAGTAGTCACACAGGCCATTGTTCTTGCAGTCGTAGCCAGGGTTCAAGCAGTTAAAGCCCGCTAGGCCTGGAACAAACAAAATAACACAGGTCATAATAAACATATTTATTTTTCCTTAATAGAAATATAATATAAGTTTTTATACTTAGTATAAACAAGACTTTTATTTACCAATGCTTAACCATAATCTTTCCAAAAATTGAATTCAAATATAGCAAAAGCTATTGTTTAAACAAAATAAACGAAAATATTATAGTTGAAATTTTTGAAATGATATTTATGACGGATTCCAAAGCATTGAATGGACAGTCAGAGTAAATTCGCAAGTGATATTTGAACAGAAATAAAACAAATGCAGTATCATAAAATTCTTTATTTTTGAAATCCATGATCATAAAATGATAGCAGATTCCAATGCATTTGAAACATGTACCATGTACAAACAAAGGGCCCTGTTTCTGATATATCGCTGCAAGTTCTATTTAATACATTCATTGCAAATCCATTTACTACTATGCAACAAATTGGCGAAGAGGGTAACTTCTTTACATAATTCAGCCATTTGTTAGGTTTATATTTAAGTTACGATATGAAATAGAGCTGAAAAGGTACAAGGAAATGGAATTATATGTTTGACCATAAACTTAATGAAGTATTTATTTCAAAGGATAATAACATTTGATGTCAGATGCTATTGATGGCCTTCTTGTAACAGTAATAATTTAGCATGGTGAATGGTTTTGTACTTACCAACTCCAACAAGGGACAGCAAAACAAACGGGCACAGTGGTGACATTTTCTATCAAAGACAAGAATATCGGCTTAATTTTTTGGGGTAAAAATGTAAGAATTAGAAATTAGGAAGAAAGTTTTTAATTGCGTTCATTTGTCACAAACGCATCTTGAATCTCACTCAAAAATATGGCGTTTATGATCATGAATGGTCGTTTCCATTAAAAACTGTACAACTTGACAAAAGAAGACAGCTAGGTAATAATTTATAACAGCATGTCTCTAAATGATTCCTGAAAAAAGTCTTCTTTTCTGTATATGCAGGTGTTATATACATTTTTGTATATATCTTTACACAATGAACAATATACAAAACATTGCAATGATTTCAATATCAAAGTCAATTTGTATTGTTATGTAACTATTTGATTGATGATCCA
Organism: Magallana nippona; assembly: GCA_033439105.1. NCBI lineage: Eukaryota > Metazoa > Mollusca > Bivalvia > Ostreida > Ostreidae > Magallana > Magallana nippona. Next base: position 9,324,367 of record CM065926.1, on the reverse strand, counting down.
TACATAATTTATAGTGTTATGTAAGCGATTGATAGCATTTCATCGCCCCTTTTATATTTTTGAGTGTTTTACATTCCAAATATGTGTGACATCTTGACATTCACTTTTAGATTTTTCAATGATTTGGTATGTAATTTGATAGATCTCTTTAGCATAATTACAAATGGATAAAGGAAATGACAATCAAGTAAAACTATGGAACACTTGTCGCAACAGAAATAGTGAATGCATCTATATAGTCTGTGTCAAGATCCCCTTCACCGTCACTTTTTCTGGATTTTCTTTAAAACAAATATGGATACCTATTTGTTAATGAAAGACAGTTGAAACTGATAAAGGGAGAAAACTGCCAACGATTTTCTCTTTGACATCTCTCTCTCTCTCTCTCTCTCTCTCTCTCTCTCTCTCTCACACACACACACACACACACACACACACACACACACACACACACAAAATTACCAGAAAATATTGACAAGAGTGCCAACAGTTTTGTAAGTAGATTTATAATGCAAACCGGACATCATTTATGTATTCGGAAGTTATCGGGAGACTTTGCCGAATTTTTTCAACATCCAGGTGTTTTCATGTCGTTTGTAATGCAAAACCCTGTAAACATGTTCTTTCAAGATGACTCGATGGTTGTGGCCATTTTTAGACTGTATCGACCTTCTTCAGAAGAATAGATCAATAAGAAAATGCCCAAATTTTAAAGGTAAAATTTATGGAATTTTATTTACTAAATAATAGTTTATAGGTAAACAAATCATCTCTGGAAGTTTTTGGTAGATCTGATGGTTAATTTGTTGACCATCGAGCCTCATTAAGCAATGTTCTTCAAGCAGAGGCAATAGTCGTGGGCGTGAAAAGAATTCTTTGGTCTTTTTCATTTTAATAAATGCATGTACAGTACGTAGTTTTGGCAAAGAATGTACCTATATTTATGAATAGAAAAAGGTGATGGAAACGGGAACTTGAGATAGACTGATAATTTTATGATTAAAAGATAAAAACATTTGTAACGTTGAATGAACAAATACTGAATTTATGTGTAAAAATTGAATTAAATGAATATATTAACCCTCTTGAATACTTTTATCAAATTACAAATACAAGTATACTTATTCAGTTAAGACACAAAAGGTGAAAAACACTGTTACACTAATTAATACAGAAAGTTTTTTAAAATGTTAAAAATACTATAACTTTTAAAAGAATTCAAATCTTTTGAAAATAGACAACATATATTAGTCTGCCGGAAAAACAAAATCGAAATTGGCCATCTATATATACTGTATATTTCGTTGCCCCACATATTTCAGACACATAGTGTATTAAAAACAACGAAAGCCTAAATTAAGTCTGAATGTACGCAATTTATATAAAAAAACCCCGAAATTAGGTGAAACGTGTTCTGAGCTAAAATGGAGATATCTAGAGTGTGTTGGTTTGTCTGATGTGGACGCCTCCACGGTTTGTTCTTGTAAACACCGACCCTTTTGTTCACCAACCGCCATGACATTTATGACGATGGCGCTGGAACGTCCCAAAACCAATTTCAGTTTCAACAGCTGGTTTGTGTTTTAGAGAACAGCGCTTAACATTGACCAATTAGGTCTTCATAGAAAGTTGAAGGTCCGTTTTTCTTTACTCTGATTAAGAGAGCTTTTAAGAGCTAAAGATATAAATTACGTCTAGAAATATAATAGAATTGCCTGTTTCCCAAAGCACGCTTTGCAAATTCTTTCTATCAAAGGTTGAGTTTTATATTGTGTAAAAAGGAAGGGTTCTGTCAAAGTTCTTAAGGTCGCTTACGTGATGAGCTCGTTTACATGTTTAAAAATTAAAAAATAGCACCTTTCCTCTCAAACGAAGGAAATGTTATGCGTATGTTAAATAATATGTCTGGGTTTTTTAGTACTCAAAATAAGTCATGGAGAATGTCGTGTTTCCTTGAGTTTTCTATACTCTGAAGTTTGATACCGTATATCTCAAAACATCAAATCATTTTAACAAAGATGTTGAAAAAATATACATGTAGTTATGCCAGAGCAAAAAAATAAGACAAACAAAACAAACAACACAGGAAACAACACCAAAAAACCCCCCAAAAACCCAACAACAACAAATACCCCCCAATAACCAAAAAAAAGCAATTGAGACCATTACAATAAACTGATAATATAGTGAATAGAAAAAATACAGTGTTCAAGATAATAAGATATGGATAAATACTCATATCTAAGGTCAAAGAAAACACTATCCATCTCATTGAATGAGAAAAATCCTGAAATATGTAATCATCACATATCCTGTTTAAGTTATTTATTTCACAATGCTGCTCATAAAATGCCAGATGCCACATCAACCTATTGGTATAAATATCTATGTTGGTGAAACCACTTTCACTTAAATAATTCCAAATCGTAACCTGCATCGTTTTGCAGCAATTAAAAAGCAATAAAAATTCATGATCCCATTTTTATTCATTTTAGTTTGCAAATTACAATTTGTTCATTTTGACAAAGTACATTTTGCCCTCACCACAAAGTCTCACATAAAATGTTTGATACTGCTTGATGGAGAAGACATTTTCACAGATTAAATTTCTCCGTTTTGTGACATGTTCTGACCTTAATATCATGGACTCACTTTTACTTAATTGTAACACGTATGTGTTTCCATAAGAATATTTCTACTGCTATGACAGTGTCTATTAAAAACTGTTTTAAAGTAAAGCTAAAAAAATATATAGATAAAGAAAGACGACCATTAGAAAATGAGATTATTGAATATCAGTCGTAAAAAGAAAAGAAAAAAAACCAAAATATAATTTGTGGACGTGTTATATATTGCAGCTCGTTGCATGATACACCTCTAAAGACATATGAGCGGTTATAATTCATGTGAAAATATTTACCACTAATGTGATTTAAATAAATGCAAACAAAGTTTAAAAAATGTCCTAGAAAAACCCTATGTGGCATTTATTCTCCCGAGTAGGAATAACAGATTTATGTTTGACATTGAAGTGTACAAAAAAGTTTTAATATTACATAATTTGAGCTGCATCATTCGTATGAACACACCGAGTCACGTCTTAATTTAATTATATTGTTTTGCTTCATAAAAAAAACTTTTTTTCTGTATATTTTTGGATAAATAATTGTCTTCAATCGACTTTATTTCCATATTTACCAGCTTTTCTTGGGGGCAAATATGTTACCGCTATCATAAATAGCTAGTCAACTTTGGTTGTCAGAAAAAATGATCCAGTCAACATTTATTGTTATGTGAAAATTATGGATATTATTTCTGATAATTAACATACATAAAAATAAGAGGAAATCTCGAAGGATGCTTTTCAATACGAACAAAAATACATGTTAATCCTAATCATAATCTAATTCTTTAAAACTAGAATCGAATACTTATATTCTTATCAATATCGTGAGAGACACATCGTGATCAAAATTATTAATAGAAAACAATTAGGGAAAGCTTAAATTTGAAAATCTGTTAATAAAGTCACGCCTCGCTCATAAATTAACACACCATGATCAAGTTAATATCGTTATATGGAATGCAAGTTGATTAAAAAATCAAACCAATATTTCATATCAGACACACACCTTTAATGGCTTGTGCTTTTAAAATCAGATGTCACCATCATTTTTTTTTTATATATACCTTTGTAAATGAAATAAAACAAAGTTATTTTCCATTTTAAGAAATGATTCGTATCTTATTTAAATTATTTTGTTATAAGAATTCATATAAAAAGATAATAATTGGGATCAATAATATCGACCAAAATAATTCCTGTAAATAAAAATCATTAAAAACAACTCACGAGATCACAAAGCAAAAACGTTTAACTTCTTAAAAATGTGCTATGACATCTGTTATATTACAAAAAGTTTTGCAAACACCTATTTGATCGTAAGTGTTTCATCTCCTATTTTAAATAGAACAAGAAAAACATACCTACTATGTCCAGAGCTAAACCAAAGGTGTCGGAGCATCCAAATTGGATAATGAATTTCATTTATGAATCATTTACATATACGCCATTAACATTTTCAGTTGCGGTTAAAGCTTGAGAATGGAAATTGGATTGAATAAAATGCGATTACAATAATATACAGTTGAAAGAACGATGTGCATAATTTGACCCAATGCTGCACCTCATTATAACAACGAATCATCGCACATGTCAACAGATGACCGCGTAAGTGAACTTTTTATTTCATTGAATTTTTATATTTAGTTTTTATCTACGTCCCAAACTTGTATCAATTTTAATATTTCTTTGGGAAAACATTTCATCACCAGCGGAAGTTAAGGTAAGTTATAGTATTACGTTTGTGTACATACTGTCACTCTATATCGTTTGATTTTCGGTTTAAAATGATATGCACTATGAAGATTGTCACATTAGCCCTTACCTTTCAGACAATAATAGAAAGGTGGAGTGTTAAGTGACGCACGTAATGTTCAAAGAAATTTATGCTAAGAGGTTTACAGAATAGCAACTCTAAATATATTTTATGTTGCTTTATATTATATACAAGTTACTTTAAGACTATTTTATTATCTTGTACTACATTCAGATGCAGTTATGATTAAATAAACTGCATTTAAAAGACATGCAAACAGCGTAGTACACGATCAAAAAAGATAGTTAGTAGAGAGGGTTCTTTTAGAATCTATATGTACAGGGTCTCTTTGTTATTACGGCATTACGTCATTGTTTCATTTGTCTCTAACTCTTTCTAAGACCAAACAGATATACACATAAGTAATGAACTACAAGATTAAAGGTAATTAATTTAAACGGGGAGGTTTGTTAATAAAGATACCAGCCTTTCATTTCTGATATATCATTTCTATCTACGAAAACACGACTTTTGTAGAAGATGCGCTATAATGCGAGAAAAAACCCATACAAACTGACAAATAACACAAAAACATACATTTCTTGCCATTTGGTAAACTGAGTCAAAAGCCAAAAACAATAAAAAATAACTTGTTTTCCTCGATGAAAGTAAATCCTAATGGAAAACCTTGAGAAATTTTTAGTAATTTCATGCAGATGGTAAAACGGTAAAATGACTTATGGGTAAAAATAAAACGTTTTGCTTTATTTATTAGCTTGTGACAGAATGTTTATAAACAAGAATCAATATCATTTTTCCAAAAACTCTTTCAATGCGGTTTCTTACCTTATGAATGAGTGTAGCCTTCGCAACAGATGCAGTTTATATTTTTTACAGAAACCAGATTTGTGAAGGTGTTAACAAATGTTATACATTGTAAAATTCTCGGCTTTTCACATTTCTTTCAATATATCTTAGTCTCGTTTCCAACAGGAGACAATATTTTCTTCTTTTGACATTGGATTTTTGCAAGACAAATTGTTTTACAAAAATACATAGTGTATTGTATGTAAAGGTTATTTTTTGGTTTCTTTGTTTCTTCTGTTTGTTTCTTACAAAAGTTTGAATTTTGATATGAAGCCAGAAAAGTTTTTCGGGCAATTTATTCTCATAACAATCTTGAGTTATGCAATATTAATAGAATCTTTCTTTAAAAATATATTAAAGATTAAAATATTTATGAAAGTTCACTGTTCTTTTACCGTAAGAAAGTATGAATTTGAAATTGGAAATAAGTACTATATATAATTTTATTTTAATTAAACTGTCGCACAGTCCGTAATTAGTTGCCTAGATTTTTAGTAAGAATTTATTTGAAATCGTACATTTTTGTGCATTCTAGATTTAGACACGAAGCTTTTATTGCTAAAATGTTAATTTTTCTCAATTAAAGTAATATAAATTTATTTCGTTGTCTTTTTAGGATGTTTTCGTGACGTTATTACCGGATGTTTTTATTATTTTATTTTTGACTGAAAAAGAATTGAATCAAAAATAGATATACATTTTATTATTAGATTTCAATTGGAAAATTATATTAGTTATGTAAAAGTTTGAGACATGATATTAATCTTGACAAGTGCAAATGGTCATTGTCATTTTCAGCCCTATCTTTTGGAGACTGTTTTCGCTATTGCTCCTTTATCTCTTTGGTACAGACATGAAAATGCGTGTTTTATAAAAGTTCTTTGACATGTAACTATAGTTTAATGACTCGAATCGAATATTGGGAATATTTCTATTGTTAAATGTTAACTCCCTCCCAGGAAACTAAATTCTTTTTTCTATTAACTTAAATTTAAATGAAATTTTCCCTCAATTAAAACTTATACTTTCTGAACCCGTAAAATTTAAGTTACCTTAATATTAGCTGTCATTCTGAGCTTAAAACAGTTGCCAAAGATTGCCCAACTGTTAGATAGTTACATGTACATCCATACATGTATGTGCAATCATTCTATTTTGTTCATCAGTGAGCTAATAAAAGGGAAAGAATATGGGAGTTCATATCTTAGTCTGTTATTGAATAATTTTCCATTCAGTTTTCTTTTTCTTTATTAATTGAATTTTCAAGAAGTCGGCTTTAAGATAATGTATTTTGAAAAAATTGTAAAAAGAAGACTTCATAATTAACTGAATTTTTATAACAAATAAAAATGTTACGTCATGGCTGGTGGTTTTGTGCTTTTGTGTACAAGGTTGATAGCATTAGAGTCAAGTTGCATTTCCCCCTATAAATAAGACTTTGTTCACGAATGTGGTTTTACTTTAAAAAATATCAGTAGTAAATAATATCACGTATATTAACATTAGGTTTTTAATATAAAAAGGCCATAAGGTACACGAATGAAGATGCACACGAAGATAATTAATAGCAGTGAAAAATTGCTCACGAGATGTGAATATCTTAATGATTTAATAAAAGTGTTATTTGTAATTATACCGCAGTGGGAAGCACCTCTGATTTCAAGGCACATTTTTTACCATGTAATCACTTATTTGTGTTAAAGAGACAGTGAGACTAATGGAATACGTACGTGTCAAAAAGATATTGTGGAGCGCCTAATGCATATTCTAAAAGCGAATCTGAAATCTGATTTAACTTGATGCAATGTCATCCAAATATTCCGCATATTTCTACTGTGTCCGTATTAGACTCAATTTAGATAAAAATTTGAGACTATTTAATAAATTATTAAAACTAAGTTTCAACATAATTTACAAAACGAGAGCAAGGTATCATAAAATTAATTAATTAATGACGTATTTTTGTAAATATTTAATGTAAGTGACCACATATATTTCATTTATACGTCAGGGAATACTATGTATATATAGTTTTGATTAATGATCATAAAACTTAGGAATGATTTAGTCATATTTTTCATGAATATTTTTGGGGTTTTGTGTTTTGTTTTCCTGTTGTATTTTTGAAACGAACGTTTGCCCCTTGTTAGATGTTGCAATTACACATGCATTAAATCGCTATGCACAGAGTACATTTCAAAAGCAATTATTTATGTATGGACGTTTCGACTACTCATTTGGAACTCTGACCCCAATACGTGCATTCCGTGTTTCATGTATGCTATTGTTTCGATCGACTAAAAATCCAAGCCTTTAAAACCTCAAAATTTAAGACAAATTGTTGTTAACTAAAAGGGGTGCTAATCAGCGGACGTCAATGTTTGCCGTTAACGTTGCTTTCCGTATCAAGAAAACTCATATCAATACAGAAACGTCAAATTGTGGCAATAAAGAGCTTTTAAAAGTGATGTTATGCACTCGCAGCCTTTCAGCATGAGAGGTTCTTTATCGTGCCAGACATATTATCCAACACATGACCAAGTTTATTGGATTTAATGATGACTAAACTTGTATTAATTATTTGAACGTAGTAAATAAAAATGTATATTGCAAGCAAAATATTTGTTTTAATTGCAGAGTGAAAATAGATAATGATACACATCCCACACAACTTTAGGTTTGCAATTAGGTAAAAGGAAATGAACTGATTTAATCCCTTCGGATTTTAATTAAAACATAGGGTCTCAACAATAGTCCTCTAGGACACACTAGATATATTGTTTAAATCAAATTGTAAGAAAATTTGATTGAATGAAACTTAGAGAATGGTCTCTTGATATGATGAAAGCTCTGCCAAGTGTTTCGGATATCCTGGAATTATATATGATAATTTCCAAGAATTGGTCAACGAAGTCAACATGAATTACATTGACTTATAGACCCTGACCTAAAGTGTATAAAACAATGAGGTGACACACATTTCCAAATATCAGGCATCTTAAAAAGAATAAAAAGAAACCAGACTGACGCGTTGTTAAATACCATCTTGCAAGTATTTCACACGTAACTGTCATGACAAAAAGAAGTATAAAAAAGGTTTCCAAACATCCGAAATCTTTATACCAACAAGAACCGCAACGACAACATTTCAATGATTTATTCATAATATGAAAAAAATAGAAAAGCATGAAATGTTAGCTGTGAATCGTTTTAATTATCCATTCGCTAGTGGGTCAATATTTGGTATCGGTCTCCAGACTTTGTACATAGTTCCATATGAATGCAATTGTCCTTCTATTCGTGAAAAGGGAAAATAATTACTAGAAACATTAACTCACGTAATCTGGTGAATGATGCACGTCAAATAGACCAATAAAGAAAATAAAGTACATGTTCTTGGCCCCATTAAATTGATGAAATAGGACATATTAACATAGATGGTATTCAGCTAATGGAATATAGAAACAAGCAAACACGGAAATGTTATTCTCTAAAAGAATGTACAGGTCACATGTTTAAGAATTAATAGAGAGAAAAAACACTCGCGTCTTTCGAGTTAACATTCCATAATATATAAATATGTCCATGTTTTGGCATGGATTATTGACCATGTAAAACAATTTAATCAAATAGACTACGTTGTCGTGGTCAGTACCAATGTCATGGTTTTAAATTAAATAAATGGATATGACATTAATGTTACAAATATCTTTTTTCGTTCCGATAAAAAAAGAAAATTTTGATAAAACTTACCTGTGTATGATGTAGAATTGAATGAATAATCTGCAAAATTTAAGCCAAGTAATTTTTACAGTGCATAAGTGGCAGTTGTTTTAAGTGCAGTCAATTAATTAAGTTTGAAGTCTTTTCTTGAAAATATTAGACTGAAATACACAGTTATTGACATAATCTTATTTAATTATATTAGACAAATATCATGTATTTTAAGACCCTTTTGTATGAACAGTATTTACCGCACATAAGTAAGCAAAAAAAAATAATAAATAAATAAATAAAAAAAAAAAACAAAAAAAAAACCAGAAGATTTTTATGTATAAATCAGTTACGACACGTATACTTCGATGCTTTATTTTTTTGTTTACCTGCGTTAAAAAGCACAAACGCTATAAATCCATTGTTTAAAATGAACATTTTTCTCGAAGCTCAAAAGCATTTCACTGTTTAGATTGTCCTCAAGAGATGACGGCATCAAAAACAGTTTTCAGGGGATGTAGTTTCGCATGAATTTAAAATACTATTTTAAATGCATTCATTTAATGCGTTGTGGAGCACATATTCATTTTGTTGATATAAAAAAACTTTAGTACTGGCGATACATAGTATATGGAATGAAAATTAGAAACCGTTGTCAAAAATCCTTTTGGTTTTATGCCACAAAAAAAAACTTAGGTGGTTTCATAACATATAATGTCACTCGATGAGAAGGTAATTGCTCCCTCTCCATACTGTTGATTATTTGCATATGAAGGCCTTCATATTCCAACATGTTTTTGTATAGATTAAAACAGTTTCTCGGGACTGAAGACTGGTACAGTACTCATGACACGGGGTTAGGAGTATCTTTTCTCACAATTTTTAGGTCGTCTATTGCTTTACTGATACTAGTAGTATGACATGTACCATGTTTTATTCCAAATTGTCAAGAGTCAGCACTGTGTGTACCTTGCATGCAGACAAATAGTTGTAAGCGATCTTAGAAATACCATGAAATAAAGTTGTGTCCACTATGCACATGATAATCTTAAAAAATAATAATAATAAAGGGAAAAAGCCCCAGAAGGCCTATAAATCCTCTTGAAGATTGCCAGTTTCCAATTCAGGATATTCCATGAAATGGTTTTTTATACAATTCATATTTTTTTTAATTTTTATAAATGGAAACAATTCACTCTTTAAAAAAAGTTTGATATGTTGGCTGGTTCTTCTAGTGATTTCGTTGGATTGTCTTTCTTTGCGCTGAACTGACAATTTCACACAAGATATCTGGATATTCATATAGTGTTTATTCAAGTCTACTTATTACATTTTATATACCTCTGACAACTGTTGCAATTGCAAGTATACTATATACGTTTCTTCTATACATTCTACGATAGCATGAACATTAAATTTGGTCATGGGCACTCCCTCTCAAAACAGTTTTTAATAATAGAGGGGGAAAATATTGGGCTGACTGACACTTTTCCTTTCTCCCGATAATGCTTTCTAACAGGCGCACTATTTGATCTTTTTCTTTTAAGCTATTTTTAAAAATTGATTAATATTTGATTGATAATGTTTTAAGCTATTTAAAAGATAGCGTGACACATTGAAAGAGATAAGACATATATTTTTTCTTAACAGCTGTTTCACCTGTACATGATTGTTTATTGAAAGTATGATGAAATATGATATATGTACAAAGCTAATAATTGGAAGGACATTTTTCTTGTTTGCTCTCAGTACTTATTTTTTTTAGTTTCACTGGGTAGTCTTTTATTAACTGAGCTATCTCTGAAAACAATGACTGTCTTGCAATGGCTTGGCTATCAATACTATTATGCAGTTTATTGACTGAATTTTCTGCAATATTTTCGGGATTAGGATTACTGGAGGATATGCATCGCCCAATATTCCTTCCCAGCTGAGACTGAACGCATCCACTGATAGAGATAGTTCGTCTGGAAACGAAGAGACAAAGGTCTGAATTTGACAGTTCCATCGTATTGCAAACAGGTCTATTTGTGGCATTTCCCACATATTGACTATTTTCTGTACAACAACTTTGTTAAGCATCCACTCTGTTGGAAGTATTTTGGATCTTCCCAATATGTTGGCCTTTCCTGCTATATGTTGAGCGATTAATGCAATCTTGTTGTTGATAGCACACTGGTACATGTTCCAGACCAGAATGCATAGGAACGGAGAATGCGTCCCTCCTTGTTTGTTGATGTTAATCATAACTGTAGTGTTGTCTGTCTGTCTTGACCAACACCTTTTGGTTTCTCAGTATCTTTTAGAAGTGTTTGAATAGCAAAACTGCCATCATTTGTAAGCAATTAATATGCCGCAAGGTTAAATCCCTTGTCCAAACACCTGGCACCTGCATAGATAGGCTCTCCAATCTTTCATGGAGAGGTCCGTTGCTAAGATTTGAAAAATTGTTTTTTTCTTTAGAGGCAACCCTTTGAAGAAATTGTTTTTAATTTTCTACCAGTCCAGGTGTGACTTTACATGATCTGTACCATTACTTTTCAGGGGATGCATTTGAATGGGCTCTATATGCATTCTTGACCATGGTACTAGTTCAATGCAAGAATTAATTCATCATTCCCAATAGCCTTAGGGATGTTCTGATTTGAATTATTTCTTATGTTTGGCATAGATAAATCAAGTCTTCCAAACCTTTGTAGTGTTCTAATGTTTGAAAAACCATACCTTTTTTCAGGTCTAAGGTCTACGAATTTCTTAGTTTAAATGAATTAAATAAATTTTAATGAACTTGACTTTTCCAAATTCACTATCATGAGTATGAACCCTAAGCCCAGAGTTTGTTCTATTATATATTGTTGTTCTACCTTTAGTAAATAAAGATAATTTTGATTCCTTATAAGTCAGTCCTCTAAAAAAGCACGGGGGTGTAATTCTCGTTGATCCTAATAGCCTAATAAAACTGACACTATTTTTGTGAACAAGCGAGGCGCAACAGAAATTCCGAAAGGAAGTACTCGATGCGGACAGACTGTTCCTTCTACTACAAACCTTAGGAATTTTCTGTTTTCTAAATGAATAGGTACATGCAGATAATTATAAGAAAGATATATAGAAAAAGCCCAGTCTCCTATATTAAGTGACTGAATTACTGACCTTTGAGTTGCTATTTTGAATTGCTCATTCTTAATGACTTGGTTTAGTTTTTGTAAGTTAAGAATTGGTCGAACCCCCCCCCCCCCCCCCTCCTTAATGGCTTTTGAACAATTAATATGGTCGAATAAAACCCTGCATTTGAGTTTTGGGAATCAACAATTTCTATTGCAATTTTTCTAAAAGGGATTTTTACTTCCTCCAAAATTATTTTTTTCTTTTTTCTCGGTCTTTGGAATTTCTGTGTGCTTTTCGCCTGTAAAAGAAGGAAGCTTTTTGAAAAAATTCCATTTTGTAACCCTCTGTTACTAGTTTAACTCTGGGAATGAAATTGTCGTCTGAAATTTATTTCCAATGTTGGAGTCTTCCGCCAACTTTGAGATTGGGTTTTGGAATCTTCCATGACTGGTTGGGGGCATCTAATATTTCCCTTTTTTGGGAAGTTTGATGGCTGAAAATTTGATTTTGATTGGTTATCCCAGCCTGAACGTCTGTAAACATTAGGCTTCTTATTTTCAGTGCTCCGATCCGAGTTACCCAAAACGTTAGCGCTCCCACTTTATCTATTTTTTTTCAGTGCAGCATTTTCAAAAAGGTTCGTTCCTATCGTTTGAGAAAATAATTGTTTCAACATCTGCATTACATATTAATTTGTCCTGAACTAATAATGCACAATCAAAACTAAATATTCAATTAATATAAACACTTTGTGTAGCGAGCTCTTAGGAGCGGATCATAGATCTAATTTTACTTAGATTGAAAGTAATTAAAACTTCATTTAAATCAGATTTTCTCTATTTGCTTGCTTACTTTGCACATAATTAAACACTTTCACCTTTTTCAACATCTCATTTTGTTTAAATGTGATATTTTCTATCCAACAACTAAAATAAAAACAAAAACATGTCACTAGTCTTGTTTACATATTAACAAAGCTCGCTCTCTCTCTCTCTCTCTCTCTCTCTCTCTCTCTCTCTCTCTCTCTCAACAAGATATATATATATATATATATATATATATATATATATATATATATATATATATATATATATATATATATATATATACCGCTTGAAACTTAACAATTTTATTGGCCATTTGAGATAGGATTGTAATGCGATCTATTAGGAGCGGATCAAAGATCTAATTTTAATTAGATTTAACTACTTAGCAACCGATATAAACATAAACATGGCACGGGCTTTGTTATAAAATAAAGAATTGCAAGCGTTTTTTACTTGACTGGCAGCATCAAATTTTACTTACACATTAGAAATACCTTAATAAAGCAGAAAAGGAAAAATAAATTTTAGCTCAAATTGTGACATTACCCCTTTAAAAGTCGTAAAAAACTCAATATTTGTTTTTTTCCGTAAATAGATTAAATTCATGTCATGTCTAAATATTTACATCACTGGCCCATTCTTTTTAATTATATGTTTCTGAATAAACAATTCTTTTTTGGTCAGTCTCTTTAAACCTAATTAAAACGTTGAATTTCTTAAATAGTTTTATTGCTTGTTGAATATCTAATGCCAGAAAATAGCATTTTATTGGTGCAAAAAGATCAGTTAATATGGTGATGTAATTTGGAATTTTTTAAGATTTATTGTGAACTTAATTAAAATTTTTAATAGAATAAGGTTGTGTTTAAGGTGTCAAACCAATGACAAATAATGAAGAAAAGGCCACCCATATCTTGCAATTTCAGTGCAGAAAGGTCACCAAAGCACCGAAAAAAACACATCAATCCTAATATTTGTGGTACATTTCATAATCTTGTAAAGAAAACATCTACTACCCCCCCCCCCCCCCCCCCAAAAAAAAAAAAGAGCAAGATGGCATTTAAGAGAGATCAACAAAGCCAAATTATTGAAAAACAAAACAATTCAGGACTGTGTTTTACAAAAGAACTTATGACAAAGCCGTAATTATTCTCAGTCTCGTGGGATGATCTTTAATGAACAAAATTTATACGATTATACCATTTATTTAAAACTATTTTCACTTCCATAATTATATTTTACAGCCATTAGAATAAAACACTGATAAGTTTGTAATTAATTAGCATTTATCAATTTTAAGTCGTAAGTTCTTTTGTAAGGTACATCCCTGATGTAAATTGTACTTTATACAATGGTTTGTTGAACCGATATTGAATCTTTGGTCCTGCGTTTTTAAGGTTTTCTTTAAAAAACCCAAATCTATTGGATTGTTAATCATTATGTTAGAGTCAAGACTGTAATAGTATGTTATTATAATTGTGTTGTGTAGTATCGTTTTTACTTTCGTCAAAGTTGAACATTGTTACTCATGTGATCGATGTTTCTCAATGGCTTTTATGTTTCTTAAATAATGCTATAATTACCTAAAACGACAAAAATGTTTCCTCCTTCTCTCTTTTAAAAGCCATACTGCTACTGATAAACTGAAACCAGACTCGAAACCGATTTGTCATTTGTTTTGCATATGCATTCCTTTATTATTTTTTTTATAAAATAATTTCAAAATATTGTTAAAGAGACACAAGCCCATGATTTAGCAAATATCGAATTTTTACACGATTTCCACACTTTTTATTTATCAAAAGGTGAACTTTTGAAAAATTACGGTGTTCAAAAGTAAATAAATCAAATTAAAAAGAGAAAAATAGAATTAAGCGTTGGGCCAGCACAAAAAATATTGAGTTTCCCTTCAGCTTTATAGCCACGCAAGCGCAGAGGAATGTAAATATTGCAGCGTGGCATATATCATGAGCCAGTGGCCTCTCATTGAAACCTGATGTCTTCAAGAACTATATATTTATAAGGATGCACTCTCAGTGAATGCATATTTCTTACAACAGACATCGAAAAGCTTCACATTCAAATTCTTTTTTAGTGTGTCAATCCCATTGTAACTATTTTTAGACAGCAATCACATGACACTAAAATCAATGTCCAAAAAAGTCGATTTGTTTTCATGTGCATTTTTCGGACGAGTTTTATTGACTTGTTATCTGATAGATGATAATTTATGATGCGTAAAACCTTACCTATGATGACATTTAGTATATTTCTCTCTGATTTCCGTTGTCATAATCAAAAAGTAAACCATCTATTTTGAGTCACTGTGACACTTTAAACAAGTTTTGGCTTATGTATTTAAACTCTTATTATGTACTTTTATGTACTTCTGTATGTACTTAATGCTCCAAAACTTCAAGCTCGCATGAACTACCAAAACAGCATTTTAGCATCACTGCTAGCTACAGACTATGGAACCAGTCCAATACCAAGACTACTGTTATGTTGTTAATTTTGTATTTACAACCACTCAGTAAAATCAAAATTTACAACATGATACTAGTACAACTACTGTATACCAACTTTTTTCACGTGCGAGAAATTTTCGCGAGGATCTCGAGAGCCTCGTTGTCGCAAATATTTCTCGCCGCGGACCAGTATTTGGCAAATAAGTGTAATAAATAAAGCAGGAGTGGATAAGACTTGGTCGTGAAAATTAGTCGCCGCGAACCAGTTCATTTTAGGTAAATCGCGAAATAAAGTTGTTGCGAAAAATTGTTGGTTTACAGTATACGGAGGTTCCGGAGAGTGACCGTGAACTCTAACGTAAAGAAACTACTGCATCTTTTATTGGATATTCAAATTACGTACGCTGTATGTTAGTATAATGAGACACGGGATAGAGTTAGTTAAATGGATTTGACATTTGTCAGACTGTACGAGTTTCCGTGTCTGGGTCTCTTGCATGGCAAATCGCAGGGATATTCTTAACAAAAACTTTTCTTTTACAAGCGAGACATATTACTCTTGTTTGTCCAATGGCTTAGAATTTAATATTGCGCTTGCAGTATGTAAATGTGGTAAAAACAGTCCACCTCCCAGAACTTTTATTTTAATGTTGACCAACAGCTACATTTAACACTGTCGATGTGGCAAATTTATCTATAAAATTTGATTAATTAAGAGAAAGTAATGGTTAATGTCTTTTAATGTTGAAATACAGTTATTTAAAATCTCAAAATTGCATTTTTGATTTTTGTTTTTGCTAAAGTGTCCGCTACTTTCAAAGCAAGTGTGAACCACTAAAGAAAGCATCATCTGCGAAACTTTCTTTTATTTTTCACGTAAAGAACGTAACATTGATTAGCCAGTCCGTAAGGTCTGTTGTTTACAACTTCAAATTGATTTTGGGCTTTATGGGATTTGATCAAGTGAACAACCCGTATTTATATCCCGATAATCATCCAAAAAAAATTATTAATCATTGCCGTCCACGAAAAAAAAACTCCAAATGTATAAAAAGAATACATAATTTAACAATATCAACATAATTCGTTGTAAGCATTTAAACAAATAAAAATTAAACAAGAAAAAACAAGTATTCCTTTTAAAAGGAATGATCGGCATGTGATATCATTGATCAGCTTCATGCCAATGTGATGGGAAAGAATTAATGCAATAAACATGATAAATAGGATATATCGCACAGTTTTGTTAATTTCCGAAATAACAAGGGATGAATAAACTTTACTCTTATTAGGTGAAGTGTACTTCCGATTAAAATTCTTACGCACGTTAAGAAAAAAACGTGATTTGAATCATTATGTAAATGTATAAATGTTCTAATCTCAAAACAAACGCATTAGAATAATGTTTTAGTTATCTACAGGTAATTTAAGTTTTACACGAAGCTGTCACTGCATAGTAAACAAAGAAGTGCGAGGTGCAATGCGTTCGCAAATAGTTAAATCTGATGGATGTGTGACTGATTGGTCGGAGCCGATCACAAAATTCAACAGGTTTTAAACATGTCTGTTGACGGATGTAGAAATCCGGACTGTTGTTAATACGCAGATAAAATTGCTCCACAGGGGGTTGGATCTATTAATCAAAAATGTGTATATTTGTAAAATAGTTCGTACCTTTACAAATACATCGGAGCTTTCAGTGCAGCAGTCAATTTAAATACATGTATGACCTTTATACATGTTTATGTAATTTTTATTTTAACAGAATATTCAAATTTTTCCCCAATCACCTTTGTTCTGAATTAATCATGGCATCAAATTCAAACCTAGTTTTTGTGAAATAAATACATCTTAAGATATGACACAAAAAAAGGCTCCGAATTAAAGGCATATACAATAAGATAACCTTTGCATTCTCCAAGAATGCTTTTTTCTGAAAAAAGAATTAACTATATTGCAAGCAATACTAGCATTATAATTTAAGAATCTTTACTCGAGTTTCAGAACAGAGAATACTTATTGATATTCAGAAAATAAATTAAAAAAGCTAATCTTTGACTAAAACTAAAGCTATTATCATTATTATTATTATTATTATTTTAGTTATACATTTTATGACCTTTTTTAGTAAAATGCCAAAATATACGAAAAAATGTTCAAAATAATTGAAATTGTAGTTTGTATTAAAGGCTATAAAGATTTATTTTTGCATGTTCACAATGAAATATCAGCTTTTTATTTTAATATATTTTCCATACCGAAATAAAGTTCTTTCCTAAACTCCTTTTCAATGAAATTTCCTTTTATGTTATAGTTGAGTTGGCATTGTAGAACCAAAATACAAAATAAGTATAATGATAACTGCTTAAGAGTTCCCTCAGATATTTCTCTGTGAATGTAAACATAGGGTAGCATTTTTAACCCATTGCCCATTGCATTATTTTTATTTACCCGTGTAAATAGATTAAAAAAATACAATTTTCATTTGAGATGATTTGTATTTTGTTCATCCTGACGCAAATTCAAATTAGAATTTGGCAAATAGATAAACAGGTTTATTTTTGTGGTTTTTCGTCTATAACGACATTTTTGTAACGTTTAAATTCTGGTGTAATTTAATGATCAACAAAAATTTAACATACAGTATAATCACTTGAAAAAACTTAAAGAATATAATTCATTGAAAACAAAGCAACTTTAAATAATGGAATTATTATCATAAAAATGGGAAGTTTTTTTATTTTCTATAATATTAATAGTATATAAGAAATACAAAAATATATAATACAAACTTTTCTTCATTTCTTTCATGAAGAGAAACCCAGCTTAATTTTTCTGCAATATTTGTATGATATACGTTTGAATTTCACTAAAATGTGTAGATTATCTCGACAAATTTGCATATGTATTGGTATTACTGACAAACAGTCATGTGTCGATTCACATTTTGACCATGTTTATGTAATAATGAAATTTTGCTATATTGACAATTGTCTGTGCAAAACTTCATTTCTTTACGCCACTTCTATTGGGGTTATTTGGGCTTGGAATGGGGCTGTTTTAGGAATCGTAATCGGTGGCGGGGAGTTGCAGGATTTCTGAAAATTAAAAATAAAATTACATTAAATGCAAGTTACTTATTTTGGGAATAAGAAATTGAAATATTAAAATTGATTCAGTGGCAGTACGAGAATATCGAATTTGAGATCGTGTGCGTCTTCGAACGAATTTGTAACATTGAATGGTACTCACTTCGTAACATTTACTCCTGCAGAGTTTAACTCGATAGTCAATGAGCAGAGGTTCTCCGTCAACCAACATGAAACCCTTCATTTCCACTCGTCCCAGCCATTTTCCATTCAGTTCCATAGGCACATTTGAAGGAGTAAAGCCGAGTAGGCTAACGGCTGATTCAATTGGACATCTGAAATACAATGAAACAATGTAAATGCAAATCTTAACAAAAGATTCATCACATACCTTTTGAAAGTCAATTTGTTATCAAATGTCTTACTCATCATCAATCAACTTGATACTTTTGACTTCATTCGTCTGTCTGTCCAGACTGTAGGCCTCTAGGTATCGAATACGCGTACCTGTGTTATCTGCAACAGATTATTTAAAGGTTATTGATGAAAACCGTTGAAAAAGTTTCTTTTTTTAACCCACGTATGGTTGCATGAGAATATACGCTACATTTCATTCATCGGAAACGACAT
The DNA here is from genome assembly GCA_033439105.1 of Magallana nippona. Classification (NCBI taxonomy): domain Eukaryota; kingdom Metazoa; phylum Mollusca; class Bivalvia; order Ostreida; family Ostreidae; genus Magallana; species Magallana nippona. The sequence continues at coordinate 9,305,285 of CM065926.1, read as the reverse complement.
CTCAAAGGTTTTTTTTTCTGTTTGATACTGATAAAAAAACAAAGCACTTCAGATTGCGATCATATTCATGCAATTGTTTTTGTAGAATACAACTACATGTACATTAAGATATTTATGGGTTGATTTTAATGGATGTTTACCTGGGATTTTTCCATTGGATTCGGCTATAATGTAGAAAGCGTTATTCCTCTGCACCTGGGTAAGTGGCTGTTCATTGGAATCTACGACTTTAATGGATACGGGGTTCATTTCATTCGTGACGTCAACAGGATTTTCACCCATACGTCTGTAAAAAAGATAACCAATATTTTCTCACAAATCTATGCCATATGTCTTAGAAATCATTAATTTTTTTCTATGATCATTTTTGATGAGTGATTAATAAAAAATTAGAACGGGTGGATGTGGATCTGATTTATTCCCCAAGCGTTCGTACCTGGCCTCGTAGACACACTGGACATTGTGAACTGTGTCTGACATGCTGAATAGTCCTTTAGTGTGGGCGGTGGCCACCTCTACTTCATAGGTCGTGTCCCCTGTCTGTAACCAAATGGTAATTCATATATTACAGCATTCAAAAAGCTCCGGTTTAGTGTAATAATTAGTTATTTTTTCTCTAATTAAGTTAATGAATGTTTTTTTAATGTTTTAAAATATCATGATATTCTAAAATTTACCAAAAGTTTTTAGGGCAAATGTCAATCGGTTTTGCACCGAATATATGTCTTTCTGAAGTGAAATAAAAAGAGTTCAAGATATATGGAGATTTACCTCAGGGTTCTCCGTTTTCTTCAAATTGCATGGTGAAATGGCTTGGAGAGGGATATCAAGCTCGTACATCTTGTACCCAGCAACGTTAGTGAACATCTCTGTGAGCTTACAGCCGAACATGCTCTGCTTCAAAAACATTTCTCCATTAAAGTTAAGAGGTCTGTAGGCGCGGATCTTCATTGACGACATCCCACACTCAGCGCTCACTAAAATAGCATGTAAAGCAAATGGGTGGCCAATATATAAGTTTATTCTTGTTACTGATTAATTAATAGCTTTTTTATTGAATGATTAATTTGTTTCAATTCTATATTTATCCGACAGTAACTTAGTTAAAAACGAACAATTTTAAGACCTTACGTTTGCAATTGTAAAGACTTAATGATTTGAACAGGACGTTAAAACCATTTGGCTTGACTACATGAATTCATGTTCGTGCTTTAAGTCTTAACATGTCGTAATATTCGTGCTCGAAGTGGCTACTTGAATTCATGTTCATAGTGACTATATGTATATTCATGTCCATGTTCTAAGTGACTACATGTATATTCATGTTCTAAGTGACTACATATTCATGTTTTAAGTGACTACGTGTATATTCATGTTTATGTTTATTGTGACTATATGTATTCGTGATTATTGTGACTAAATGTATATCAATGTTCTAAGTGTCTACATGTATGTTCATGTTCTAAGTGACTACATGTAAATTTACGTTAATGTCTACATGTATATTCATGTTCATGTTTAAGTGACTACATGTATTTATGTTCATGTTTAAGTGACTACATGTGTATCAATGTTCTTAGTGTCTACATGTATATTAATATTCTAAGTGCCTACATGTAAATTCATCTTCATGTTTAAGTGACTACATGTATTCGTGGTTATTGTGACTACATGTATATCAATGCTAAGTGTCTACATGTATGTTCATGTTCTAAGTGATTACATGTAAATTTATGTTCATGTTTAAGTGACTACATGTATTCATGTTCTTGTTTAAGCGACTACATATATTTATGTTCATGTTTTAGTGACTACATGTATATCAATGTTCTTAGTGTCTACATGTATATTAATGTTCTAAGTGACTACATGTATTTATGTTCATGTTTTAGTGACTATATGTATTCATGATTATTGTGACTACATGTATATCAATGTTCTTAGTGTCTACATGTATATTCATGACTACATGTATTTATGTTCATGTTTAAGTGACTACATCCATTTATATTCCATGTTTCAGTGACTACATTCATTCAAGTTCTTAGTGACTACGTGTCATCATGATATTTTCTATTTGACCACATGTCTTCATGAATATAGTGACTACATGTACATGTACATTCATGTTCATGTGTTCTTCATGTTAGTGACTACATGTTTTCATGTTCATGTTACTAGTGTACACATGTATTTATGTTCATATTATTAGTGACTGCATGTGTTCATGGATCACTACATGTTCCTACTATAAGTGTCTACATGTTGTTATGTTGATGCCAGACACTTACAGACGGGAACTTCACACTTTGTTCCGATGTAATCCTCCGAACAGTAACAGCTGATGCCATTGAAACAGATCCCTTTGTTCAGACACGCGGCTCGGCAGGTGCCAGCAGGGGTGATGCTGGCTGTGATTCAAAACAAACTCACGTTAGCAAATCATTATGTGTATCGAATATTTAAAGTCTCTTGCAGATGGAATTTTTGCGTTTTGATTGAAAAATATATACATCTACATTTAATTTTTGCGATTTAATAACTAAATTTAAAACACATTTTTGCAATTGATTTCTGCGTTTGAGATGATACCACAAACTTGGGCCAACATTTAATGATTTTCACTGAAAAGAAAAACCAGTTATAGGGTAACTATTTTCGTTTTGTTACAAAACATTGTGTTCTGGCCAATGCCTGAATATCATAATATTCGTAATGCAAAAATCGTTTAATTCTGATAGTGTGGTATTCGACTTTGACGTCCATATTTTCGCGGGCCTCTCACCTGTATCTAAGCCGCAGTCCACCTCGGTGTAACCTGGGGGACATTTACACCTGCCAAAGTAGTCACAAGCTCCCCCGTTCTTACAGTCATACCCTGTGTTCAAACAGTTGTAACCCAGCCCTGTAAAACCAAATTGCAATTGTAGATATGTTTTTGATGCTTGGGTCGGGCTTTCCATGTTATGTTAAGTCATTTGACGAGTCCTTTAAAAATGATGTAACTCTTTTCAAAATTTGTATACAAAAATGAATACGTCACTTTTGCTCGTAATGATGGCATCGATAAAAATTTAGATTTCTAAATGGAATTCAAATTATCAACAATATCTTTATATTTTCATATGATAAACAATATTTTCTATGAGAGTTTAAAACAATTCGAACTTTAATAGTAATGCTTCTATTTGAAGCATTTTCTTAAATTTATTTTAATGTTTTGCTTCTATTTCAAATTTTCGCCTCAAATATTTACTTATCATGCAAATAATACCATCTAGATATTAGAAATCAATATTTTGATTTTTGATCGAATATGCCTTTTTCAGAAATACAAAATGATTTTTTATTATATTGTGTAAAACAACTGGTGCTAATTTCATGCACTTTTCTTAAACATGGTGCATCATGCATAATTTATTTCTAGCTTTATTACTTACCATAACTGACATAAGACAGGAGCACCAGTGAAAAGAGGGGCGACATTGTCTAAAACAACCAAGAATATATGTATGATATAAATGCTTTAATATCTAATTTATTTTTGATAAAATTCATGATACAATGTCATGAAATCTCAAAAAGGTTGCGTAATTGTAGTGGGCATATATAAAAGCAGTGCTTTTATGCCGTTTCTAAATTAATTAACACGTTCTTAATTAACATATCTGGAAAAAAAATTATCTGACAAGAAAAAATCGTGAGACAATTTTTAAAACGAGAACAAAAATAATTCCAGATGTCAAGATCTTAGTAGTTTATGCCCCAAAAAATCAAGAAAAGGGACAGTTACTTAAATGTTAAGTATTGTAAATAATTAATGAAGCCTCATTACACTTTCGTTGGTATTGAATGACATTAAGTTCACCAAAAGGAATTCAACTTCTATTAATGGCCAAATACTTGTCATTTCAATTTTCTACAGGCGAGACTAGATCGCATTCGAAATACAAACAATGTCACGTGTATTGCAACACAAAATAAAACTCATCCTAAAATACAAAAGTAATTTTGTCGTCTGCGGGAACCTGTCTAATGTGTTTCCACTAAAGATAAGTGAATTAAAAGCAGATTTTGGTTTGTAATGATAAACTTGCTCGATTAATTCACAAGCAGCTGCAATTTAATTAGTTAAATCTAGCTGGCTGTCACAGCAACTTATTTCCCTGACAAGTCGTAAATCTGTTAAGAAAGAGAACAACACCCCGTTGTATTTGTACCAGAATATCTACATTGTTCAAAGAACAAAGATGAACACTTTTTTTTAAAGTCACACGCCACTTATTAAGATTTAATAGTCATTTAAATTGCTATTCATATCTGTGGTTTTCTTTTTTGTAAATCCAAATATCGAACGTAAAACTTTATCATCGAACTGAAATATCACCATGCTAAAGACATGTAAAAAAAAAAAAAAGTTTGCTTATTACAATCAATAACAAAGAATAACCTCTATACATAACGTATTGCGATAATCATCTTCATGATTTCATCTTTTATACAATCATGAAATATATTTCCATTTCATTATAAACCACTATATTTGTATAAAATTTCTGCTACCATGTTTCTCAATTCAACGTAAACAAGAGCACAGTTTGCATGCAGACTCCTCAAATCTGTGCAAATAAAGGTTCTTCTTTATGGCTTGTCTTCAACCATCCAATGTGGATGGGTATGTTCTTTTCTTAAATACATGTTACAGGTATGTTGTTTCAGTTCAAAAAAACCCCCAAATATGTTTAGGAAAATAAAAACCCGATACCCCAATCAGTATCAATGACACATAATTACTATCGAATACTAGGACCGCATTTGTTACACAGGTCAAATTGGAAAGGGGTAGATAACATGCGATACATACTATTGTTTGTTATAAATAAAAAGTAATTACAGCATATAGAAACGGTACTTACAATTCTTCGGGCTCCTCTGTAGTTGTTAGAGCAACCAAAATGGCCTATGAATTTCTTGACGGCTCATTTGCATATTTAGAATTAACAAGTATCTTGTGGTTGAAGGTTTGTGAGGAAATTGTATTAATTATTTTTTAAAACATTACATATGGGAAAATAGCCGTGCGCATAATTTTGATGAGAAGTCTTGCAATTCATTAAGGGGAAAGATTTTGGATTCTTGCTGTTGCCAGACAATGAACAAGTAAGTTGATACGTTTGAATCGATATCAATTTAATATGTATATCAGTTTAAGAAAAAAATATTTTTAATGTGTTTTGATATCGTTTAGGTTGTATTTAGTTTTGTTTAGCTGACTTTTATTAGTTCTGAAGGTATTTGAACCCTTGTAGTATCGATTCTATAGGTATCAATCAAATTACGACTATTTAACTAATGGTTTTGTTTTGTTCCCGATCTCCTTACTGATTTTTTCTTTACTAATTTAAGAGGATTTTGTTATTTTTTACGCTGCTGCAAACATTTAATTTTCTCTTTTATTACAATCTCATTCCCGAGTTTCAAGAAGAAATCTTAACAGTCGAATGGTATCACATGACTAATGATATGATCGATTCAAAAGATCAGCAAAATGTCTAAAACACATTTCAGTTATTTGTTTATTTTTTATGCCCATATTTTTCCCGAGCTCTTAAAGCCATTTCATTATTATGTATTTTATTTTGATATATTAGAACTGAAATAAAATCTTATTTAGGAAGGACTGATTTCCATGAGAATATGGAACCGAATTGAGTTACGTCATGCACTCTGAATATCATTCACTTCTCGGAATGTTAAGCATCGGCTTGCAAGCTTCGATGAGTTTGTAGGTCATCGACGAGAGCGTACGTGCTGTCCGTAATTGTATGACTGACATAAACACTTTTTTGGGGGACATGGATGTGTTTTGGGAGTTGTATACATATTTTGTAGCTATGACATTTCATTTACCATTATTATTTGACGTTAAGGGCAAGTACTAGGTAAATGAAAAAGATTTTACTTTAGAAGTAATAATATTTCAACTACATTTAGTCTGGGTTCCAAATTTTATAATTCAATTATACAATATCAATACCTCATCGAAGACGCATACTGTTACTTCTATTGGAATTCACTAAAACTGTACATGATCTTATTTTATAGGTTTTTCTTACATTGTTCAAGCAAAAACAAGGAATTCAAAAACCTTTTTAAAAAATCAGAGATTTTAAATCGAAAGCCTAAAATCGTTTTCCTGTTCAGTTGGTATGGTTGTTTAAGTTTTTAGTAGTTGCTGTTTTTTGTTGATTTTTTTAAACATTAAATCACTATCATTTAAATCATAAGCATGTAAGCTAAATTTACAAATTTTTGCAAATAATATTTTGTCTAGTACATAACTTTATTGTAATATAATACTGAAGACGTCATGAACCTACATTAACCTTAAAAAGAGGGATATATTTTTATCATTCTAAACTTTTTCATAACACATGCAAAATTTAGCTATTATTTTTAGATACAAACACGAATGACGTCAGATGTTCGTCAACAGCACTAAATATTGGATTGTGAAAATCGGTGACGAGCGTTCCCTCGTTGTTAAAAAATAACCTCAACTGCCTCTTTAAAACATATGAAAATATATTTAGAACTTACTTCTGTCCAGAAAATGACAACCTTAATCTAATTAAAGACATCAAATGAAATAAATGTACGCAGTACTTCACGGTGAGTTTTGCATATAGTCTTTTAAAATACTTAAAACGCTATAATAAATGATAATCACATCCTGTTTAGAAGCCAAATGCGTCAAGTATAAGTGCAATTTATTAAAACTTTCACCACGCTGAGCATATCTCCGTAGGTTTATTAACAGTCATTACTTGTAATCAAGATGACTATTGGTTAAAGTATATTCATACTTTAGTTAGCTATCACAAAGCATATATGCATACTTTAGTTAGTTAGCATACAGAGTGCTGAGAATAAGAGAACATTTAAGGCGTTTCTACTCATTAGCCTAAACCATCACAAAAATAGAGTAGGCGCATGTAGGCGCTTTGCATGTTATTGTGTGGATAAGATTTTTATTACTTCTACATGGTGATATCTGCTATAAACCTGATGGGAACCTTTTTTAAGGAGTGGGGGCGGTGAGGTGTTGTAGGAGACTGTCAAGGCATGGCAATATATATCAACAAAGTCTTTCAGTTTATAAAGCCAACAGACAAACGTTCCTTAAACCACAATTTATAAGGAACGATATACTGTAAACCAATTATTATTCGCGACGACTTTATTCCGCGATATACAAGATATATTCTGGTTTGCGACAACTAATTTTCGCGACCAAGCCATAGTTACATCCGTTTTGGTTATGACAACCATACGACATGATTTTTTTCGCGGCGAGAGATATTCGCGACGTCGAGGCTCTCGTGATCCTTACAAAATTTCTCGCACGCAAATAAAAGTTGGTTTACGGTATTGAGTCGGATGCCAACACGTATTGTTATATACAACAAAAATGGTGAGGTTCAAATAATTTAAAACTGTTGTCATTTAAATTTAAATTCAGTTGGGATAATTTTTCATAAAATGATACTTTTGTCCAAAGAAGACTGATGCCAGCTTTATGATAAACTTAAGAAAAATCGCTGTTACATATTATCTGCAACATAGATTAACACTAAAATGGGGACAGTTCTCGAATCCCGTGCCTTAAGTGCACATTTAATATTCTTTTTATATCACGATTTAATATAAATTTATGAATAATTACATATTGTAAGTACTTAATTTTCAAAGCTTAATAATCAAAGTTCTAAATGGAAAATTCTAATTTTGTCTTTGAATTCTTTGATTCGACTATATATTAAATGAAATATAATTTGAATAACACATGAATATTAAGGTAATTCTTATTCGTAAAAATATAAATGTTACAGTTGTTCTTTCTCTGTAAAAATATTGACATAACATACATACGTTATGTAGAAATATGTGTCTGATTTAGTCACAAATCAATAAAATATCGGAAATAAAATATGAATTGTCTTCTGGTATGTTTTGATCCTATAATATTTCTATGAGAATTTCTTCGTCATTGACTGGATTTCCTGTATGATCCCGCCTTGTCTGATGTTTTGTAGACTAGTATAAAGGTTGCGATTATAAAAGGTAGAATCTCTTATTTAATGAGATTTCTTTGAAATTGTTTCCTGGATTAATGCTTAGAGTAGAATAAAATTGGTCCTTTGAAAAAAAATGAAATGAAGAAAATATTTTAATTTTCTACTGTCAATTAAAAGGAACAGTCGGTATCAAAAGAGTCGCGTTTTAATGCAAATGTTTAAAATCAGATTTTTATGTTAAATAAATTGAAATTAGGTAAAGTGGCCTTCAAAAGGCATGGGATCCTGACGCTCGTGATACATACATTCCTACTCACATGATGCTGAGTATTCTGACTGTACTTTGACACCTGTAGTCTTATTCACATGATGTGGTGTAATATATACTTATTTTGGCTTCTTCCAGAATGTCCCCACTGTATGTCCTTGCTCTCTGTTGCCTGGTAACCACAGGTTCGTATATTATGTTAGCATTAATATCAATGTAACAGTTGTCAAGGTTTTACAGCTCATATCCATTTTCAAGTATGGCAGTACTTATACTCATCATACAATCATTTTCTGTTAAAATCTTTATGAATAATATATGTTACATAACTCTACTCTTTTTTAGTTTTCGCCAAGTACGATTGCACAAACAACGGCGGATACGGTTGTAAATATGGCGGAACGTGCCACTTCTATGGCTTCTGTATTTGCCCAAAAGGATTCCAAGGCGATGACTGTGGTCTAAAGACTGGTAAAATTAAATAGAATAAATGCTAATCTGGAATACTTGGTTCAAATAGAAATGGTGGGGTTGAATACCAATTAATGTTCTCAAATATTTTTTTTGCATTCTTTTAGAACTCATTTCAACTGCCATCAACTGTACAGCAGATTGTAAAAATGGAGGCACATGCTACGAAACTAGCAGGTGTTATTGCCCTCATGGATTCATCGGAGATCTGTGCGAAATCCCAGACAGTAATAACACCATTACATTTCATTTCCCACCTACTATCATAATCAAAGCTACAGGCATCTGATCTATTTTTCTCTTGATAAAAAACATATACCCTACCTATTTGGAAGGAGTATATTTTTTTTAATTGTGAGAAAAATAGATAATGTCAGGTACCTGTACTCAAAGCAAATATTTTGACAAACATATTGAAAACAAACTGAACTATAGAAAATATACATGTAATTACAGAGTTTATTCTATTTCTCATATTCTTACAGCTGTGGCAAGGTGCGCCCCAGACAGGATGATCATTGAGGCCTACAGACCTCTTGGATACGTGGGAGAGGTTTATATGTACAAAAACAGAAAGTCCTGCGCCCTGAAGCAGGTGCCCTCAGATATCAGGGACATGATGAAGCTGGAGATAGTGATACTACACAGCGACAAGACGGAGTGTGCCCTAACACGTCTCCCCGACACACCCAAGGTAGACTCATCTACTCAAAGCAAAATCCGTGTTCTCATTTATATTTGCAAACAAACAAAAGAGTTATTATTGTAACTGAGAGCAATAGCAACGTCTGGGGTTCTTTTGATTTATTGGTAACTTCCAATGTGTTAGGTAGTCTGTCAAGGACGCTCTCAAACACATCTTCAAGTTCATGAATCTTGAAGTTTTATAATTAAAAGTGGTCACAACTAGAAACATAACATCCTTTGTTTGTCATGCATTAATCTAATTAAATCTTGTTAGACAAAATAATCATAGTTTTTTTTTACACGTTGGTCACTCAAGACTGTAATTTCGTAGTTCCTAAGGTCACACTTTTAGGGCATAAAACTCAACTATAAGCAACTTGTTTGAGCCAGGTTTTCGAAATCGTTTTTGTTTAACTTTATATTATATCATTATGATAAAATAAATGAATTATCTTAATTAAGTTCATTTTAGGACGTGCGGCATTACAAAATCGTTACATTTAACTTTGTCGAAAGCATTCTAACAATAATTACCTGATGTTACTGTAATTTTGTCTAGTTAGGGGATGTTACTATGAAGACCACAGTTGTGAGTACACACAACTACAATCAATTTGGACCACGTGATAACATCATGGAAGTCTCATGTGTACACACTAATAGGTAAGGAACAATTGCACTAGAAAAAAGTTAAATTTTACAGGTATATAAATACATTAACATCTTAGCCTTTTGGCTTTACCAATATATTTTTTTCTTCTAAAACAGTTTCCAAGGAACAACCAAGGAAATCACAGAAACGGCTTTCCCGTTCCGAATGGTTGCTTTGGATATGAATGGTGAACCCGTTCAAGCACTTGCTGCCAATGAGAGCATTATACTGCAATTCGAACCGGTTGGAATTCCAGGTAGCTACTAAAGTATTCGATATTACGTTTGCATGAAACACGTTTCGAAGGAGCAAAATTAATATATATAGAAAACCAAAATGGATGCATAAAATTTGTTATTGACTTATGATAAAACATTATTTTGATGTAACTTTGTTATATGATGACCTTGATTAAATGTCGTGTAGAAGATTTCTTATCATTTTCTTTTTAAGTCAGCTGGTTTTACCTGTCTGTTGTTTATATGGTATATTTAAATGTAGATACCAGTATACCAGTATTGTTCATTGATGGACATCTTTTTTTCTTTCTCCAGATGTTCGCGGTGTTATGGTTGAGTACTTGGAAGTCTATAGCATCAACGCTAATTCCAACGAGGTTGTCAGCAAAACTATCATAGAAAACGGGTGAGTTTACAAGAGTCCTCAGAGCAATCATTACCACATAACAATACAACTATTGCTTCATGTTGCTCAATTTCAACGCAAAGCTGTCTATAAATCTTGTACTTGTAAAAAGGGTCTTAACCAAATTCTTATTAGCCATTTACAAGATTAAATAGTAAAGATAAAGGCTATATTTAATGTTTTCTTTATTAGAAAACGTCAATTTGGAGTTAAGTCTAATAAATGATGAAAGTATTAATTAATGTCATGAAATATCGCAATCCTAATTAAAGCTTTTTAAAAGTTATTTCAGAAATTATCATGACATTAACAAAACTTTGTTAAACTTCATAATCTAAAAATATGTTTGAAAGACATTCGTGTGTAAACCAGATATTGGCAGCAAAATGTATATCATATTCCACAAATATTTTTCTAATTTGTTGTTACTCGACTAAAATAATTATGTTGTTGTCGTAATAATGGTTTTGACTGAATAAATAAGATTGGATAGAGTCCCAATATAATCAACCAAATATTGGTGCTAAGGCAAGGGTAATTCATCTTTATACATTTGATAAAAGGTAGAAAAAATAGATAATGAATTATATGTTATAAAGTTAAAAATGTAAATCAAAACTGATGCCTCCTTAAGAATAAAATGTGCAATCTACTGCCTGGATTTATCACGAAAATACACATGGCTGCACTGATTTAATAATTTTTTTAATGACATGTTCTGCTTTCATTCAATATTTGCATTAAAAAAACCAAGTAGCACAATTTGGTTCATGGAAAGGGGCTTATTCAAAACTACAAGAGAACAAAATTAAAAGTAGTGGTTAAAAATGTTAAAAGCTTTAATGTCTGTAAGAGATAGAGAAAAAGCTGAACAGTTTGATAAAGGAAATTGTCTTTTAGAAGACTGGCTTAGTTTTGCAACTATAGGTTCAAAAATGCAATTATTTTCCAGGACAAATGTAGTCATTCATTACTTTTTTGATCGATAAGTTCTTTTAATTAAAAAATTTCTAGATGATATAAAAAAATTGCATTCTTAAAAGAGATCAACAATTTTTTTTTAATTGACCGTATCACTATACATTTCCTCAAATCTAAGTTAACATTACAGCATTAATATATCAAACTAAACGATGTAAACTATGTTTTCCAGATGTGTACTGAGAACAGCACAGCAGCATTTGGAAATTCCGATCCGAAATTACTCAGAGATGAATAGACAGGGAACATCCTGGGTGGCGAGAGTTTCAATGAGAGCTTTTATTTTGCTTCCTGGAGAACCACTGTTATTCAAGTCTAGATTACGCTTCTGTCCCGGAAAGTGCCACGGGGTAAGCTGTAGTTTTTAAACAAAAGAATTTGCCCATCTTTTCTAGAATAAAAGTTTTCCTAAGAGGCACAGAGAACGTTAGATATGTCACGTCACGTGATTAAAAATGGCGCTCCATGTTTAGCATAGTCGGTCTGAATTTGAGAAAGTGTCATATGAATGACAAAATCGATATCGAGCGGTAAAATTCAGGTTGTGGAGTACCTCGGGTATAGTTAGATCTTCTCTTCTTTTTCCAGGTGTTTGTATGCTCAGACAAGCACTCGGCCCTGATCAAATGGAGAGTGAACGGGCCATTTTAACAACGGGACATAATGTAGATTTAATGAGGAAACTTTATGTAACCTCATATTAACCCCCTCTTAACAAAAACACTCATTATCTTAACTTCACCATACAGTGCTTATCAGTATTAAAATTTGGTGTTAGTGTTTACAGTAGTTATATTTTTATCCAGAAATTATTTTCTTGTATATTTATCGACTAACCCGAAGTTGCGAAACACACAGCTTGAATTTTAGCTTTCACCCTAACAGACAAAATACATGTTCTGTAAGATGAATAAGATGGTGTTATGCTTTACCTGTATTCAGGACATACTAGTATTCATTTAAAAAAAAAAATTGCCAAATTTCATCGTAATTTATACAATTTATACTAAAATGCTGTTTGGCACGTTGCATGGAGCGCCATTCTTCATATGTATTTTCTGAAATCCAGATACCTGCATAATAATAATTCTTGCATAATATTACGCTATACTACATTTGCATTTTGCGATGAATCCTTCTTGATGGATGACCTTTTACAAGAATGTCATATAATTCTTTATCTAAACGACCGGTGTTGTTGATAACTCTATGAAATCTGTTTTATTTTGGTGATGAATGAATAAAATAAATATATTCGCCTGGCTTTTCTTCTCTGGACGGGTTCTTTGTTTATGTTTTATAGGTTACATGCGCCATGTAAACAAGGGCAGTATTTGGCAAGGACAGACAGAAAAGGAAACTTCCTCTATACACAGTCGTTGCGATATTGTCGTTGAATATACTCATATTTATTTTAAACACATGCTTCATTTGTTTCGATTTTAAAGAAAATTATAATAACCAAACGACAAAAACATATAATCATACGAATTCTGTAATATTTCATAATGCTTATTGTAAAATTTTTGCTCTTTTTTGTCTACCGACAACTCAATTAGCCAGTCAAGCATTGGGATTTCTAAAATCCCTTTTGAAAGGTATTCAATATTTTGAAGAAAAAAATTAACAATTATATTCTGCTTAAATGCCAGGAACAAATAAAATATACATGTATAATTTAAAAAAACCATAGATTTGCGTATCTGTATTTAAATTTCATCCCATTGAATAAAAATGATATTTTGTTTTTTAGTATCTATGATTTTAAATTGCTAGCAAATAAACCAAAGCCTTATTTTAGACCTGCTGATGCGATGAAGACGTTTATCAATTAAAAAATATTTATCTGAGCAATAAACACCGTTTTCTGAGAACCTGGGATTTGATATGAACTGCAACTGCTCTGCTGGCGTATCACGTGATGCACGTTAGCGTCAACGTATCCTGGTTTCTAGATAGACATTTTCAAAGAGCAATTGCAGTTTCTAATACAACGTTCTTTGGATAATGTTAAAGTTGTTGGCAAAATGTTTGCTTTTTAACTTTGCATTTTTGAAAAAAAAAAATTCAGCTTTCAGTTGCAGTCGCTGCATTGAGTGAAATGTGGTCGCAATTGGAGGCTGCAAGATCTATAAAGTTAATAAATAAAGTCTAATATGTGGTGATGTATTAAAAGTTACCAGCGTAAATTTGGTAAAAGGTGTTTAAAATTAACACATTGAGTGGTGTCTTTTATGTAACTTTTTTCAGATACTGGTATTTGCAAAATTATTCATATGGGTTTTTAAACATAAGTTAGTGCCATAAAAACCGGTATTAAAGTCTTGATAGATGAAAATGACAATAACAAACTTTCGACCATTTAAAAAATCCATAAAACGAAATAAATATTCAAAGCAGAGCAACACGGGCTCCTAAAAAGACAGAGGTAGGATCACGTGCTTAGGAGGAGTGAGCATCCTCTGCTGACCGATCTCAAATATATTCCGCCCAAAACGTCTTATTTCAATAATATAAATTCTAAGGATGCTTATATACCCCAATTACATGTATTAATGATAAAAAAAACTCGAACATTTATAGCTGGAGAGCTATAGCTCTGCGGGAAATTCGAGTTACAGTTCCATCCCTACAATAAATTGTATATAATATTTGCGCACAAATAGTTGGGCCAAACTTTTTGTGCGCAATAAATATAGTATTACAATTTTTTTGCATGTGTGGAACTGTACTTCTACGGTCCGTCAACCCGACTTTCTTGCAGAGCTACAGTTCTGCAGCTAGAACATTACTTGTAACAGACATAAATGGGTAACGCTTTTCTGTTGAACATTAAATACCGCAACTAGAAAATTAACTCTCACTACAGAAAAGTGAGTGTTATATCACAGTGAAAGCTTATAAATCTTTGCCACCATTAATTTGGTAGTTCCTTGGATTCGAAGTCGAATTAATGACTCCTAAGAGGAGTTATTCTAGTGTTGGAGATGTCAGCAAGGCGTACCAAATTAAACATTTACATAAATATTACAAATTACTCATTCTAGACCAACTGTCTTCATAGGTCTGTGTAATACTCTAGCAGGTTCAGTATTTATACAGAATTCATTAATATTTTCTCTATTTCTTTCAAACAAGAAAATAGGAAGGGGTTAGACGAGAGTTAATTAAGAAAAGAGGAAGGGGTTAGACGAGAGTTAATTAAGAAAAGACTCAGGTAAGTTGAGGGGTGGAGCCTAATTGACAAAGGCATGAAGCCCCGAGAGAATCAGGCTTACTTGTGTATGCATGTCTGTATACACGGGTTGTTCCAACACTCTCTACAAAGTTTTTCCGATGATCTAGAAAATTGTCGTATTTATATAAGTACGAGGAAAATCAAAACGTCATTCATCCATTCATTAATTAATTCATTCATTCTATCTTTATTTCCTCCCATGGGAGAATGCATGAAAATGACATTTTTCATACAAATTATAAAGCAACACAAGAGAAACAATTTTAATAGAAATTAAAGTGGGGAAATTATAAATAGATATGTACGTTGCATTTGAGCAAGAGGGAGACGACCGGGCGAAAAAACCCAATATTGATTGACATCTATGAGAATAATTACAAATATTTCTCAGGATTAAGTTACTATGAGAGTTACACATATTTCTCCGGATTTACTAGCATTGGAAAGTTTATTGAATAAACCGTCTGTGGTTCCATTCTGTAGTGTCCCTCGTGACACGAAAGTTTAGGATGTGGAAGCTGCGCTCGTTGTGAAAAGATATGGTGACTGAGAGAAGTCTTGAGTCTAGTAGGAATAAATAGAGGTCCTGTGGACAAAGACCGCAAGGTTCGGCACTAAGTGAAATATCAAAGTCCTCAATCACTGTGTTCCACCAAGCATCTCAGAGCGAAACTGTTCCTTAACAGACAGACGGTTGAGGTGTGCTAGAAAATGTTTGTAAAGGAATCGCCACACACACGATATATTTCCGGAGAAAAAAATTGGGAGACAACATTATTTGCCAACAAATTTACAGAGTTTTTTCGTGTATGTCGGATGGAAATTTCCAAACAGCGAATGGGGGTCTCCCTGCGTGTACAGAATTACATAGGGAGAAATCAGGGTCTGATAGCATTTGCTGACGTCTTGAGTCGATGTGGAAGTTGGTTACAGCCGCTTCGACAGTTTTCCCCCCAGAGATCCTTATGGGGAAGTACCAAACTTGCAAGTAGGACAAGAGATGTTGAGTGAGATGTAGGAAACAAAGCCGTTAGAGAAACATCTTGTTAGTAAGGGTTTGGGTGTCCAGATTACATAAGCGACCGAAGAATTGAAGCTTTCTGTGGTCAATTTCAGATGTTAATGGAATGTGTCCAAGAAGTGATTCGCAAATGTGAGATCTGGTAGTCTTTCGGAGGTCCATTGCATGTTTGCATATAAGGTGCTGAAGAGTGTTCAGATCTTGCAGATCTTTTTTTGCGGTGGTCGTACGAGAGTTCAAGGCCGTACAAGTTGGAAGGGAGAAGAACTCTGGTATAAAGCTGGGATATGGTATCTGGATTGAGATGTTCACGTACTTTTAAAGCAAAGTAGGCTTGTCGTCTTTTTCTGCAGGCGTAAGCAATTTTCTTAGTATGAACAAGTTTTGAATGGAGGTGATTTTCTAGAGGATTATATGTCTTGGGCAAGTAGACAGGCTCTGTACCGAGAAACCATGTAGCAGGCGAATCATTATGAGTTTGTGAGGAAATTAGAGAACACTTGACTTGTTTGCATTAAACTTGAATCTCAAATTTAAGAAGTAATTTAATGCTGTGGTGATAATATTTTGGATGGCTACAGGAGATAAAGCTACAGTGCATGTAGGAGATATCGTCCGCAAGGGTAGGGTTAGAACTAGTTATAATGTAAATACAAATATTTGGACACTGGTTTAGAAGTTTATGAAGCAGGTCATTCATGAAAACTAAATAAAGAAGTGTTGAAAGGATTCCACCTTGACGAACTCCTTGCGAAACAGGAAACCAGGTGGAGCTTGTTTGGTTTACTACAGAACAGAACATGTGGTATTTGTATAACAGTCGTCAATAAAAGTCCACAGACTTCCTGAAACTCCAAGGCTATGTAACTTGTACATTAGGCCATGCATCCAGACTGTGTCGAATACTTTCTGTGTATTCAGGAAAGCGACATACGGAACTACAAGTTCTATATTGTGACAAATGGTTTCTTAAATCAAAGGATGCCGTGAGGCAACCTAGCCTTGACTAAAATCCCTGCACTTGTGGGTTTGGGAAATCGGTAGTTGATAATTCATTAGTTTTTATTAGGAATGTCAATTTTACACGAAAACACTAGTCGATTAATCGGGGATTTTGGTCGAGCAATAGTCGAGTACTCGTTGATTTACTTGAAACTGTGTGTCATTCTAATAATTTTACTTACTTGAAATAGAAAAGTATTTTTTGTTTATCTAAACATATCTTTAGTAAATGTCTTGGCTTTTTCTTTCTCTTGCTTGCACATAATTGAGCTAGCTGCATATCATATACGGCAAATCAAAAGTGTCTTGTTCCATGCGTAGTCATCGTACCAGGCCTATTCAACAATCAAGGTTAAATGATTATAAAAACAAACGCCTCAAGATGATTATTAGTATTAATATATTTTTTTTAATTCACACAAACAGTTAATCAAATAACTAATTGAATTGATAATTAACATTCATAGAAACACCTTGGTATTTTCAATTACATGGCTGCCTAAGTAGTTTTATTAAAAACAATTATAGTTTGATCACTAAGACGGAATTGAATAAATCGTTGTCTTGTGAGTTGTAGAAATTTTCCGAAGTGTTGAGCGAATGCATAAGCTGTATGGCCAGGGTCAGAAGAATTCACGTCACGATTTATTTGTGTAACTTCAAGGACGCTGTCGTTTGATTAGTTTCCAAAAGAGTCGGACGCCGCATTCGGATGCTTCATCGATAACCCTGAAGACCTTTATAAAGTCGTCGTGTGCAGTTTGAATCTCGTTGCAGAACTTTCTTTTGACACACTTATAATTTTTATAAGACTCATGAGTAATTTGTTTGACATTCGATTTTTAACGTGAAGGTCAAAAGTCATTAGAACATGGAGATGGTCGGAAATAGAACTAAACAGGCGTTCTTCGTACACGTGATATACATGTAGGTTCACATGGCTACAATGAGAATATCTACAGAGTATGTTGTCAATAGTGGTCTGGGTTAAGATAAAAGTATACTCCGATCCGGATGTATCGAAATCGACACAGGGGCATCCTACGTGGTTGCGCCTGTCAAGGTCTTTTGGCAGTCTTGATTTTTACACGTTCACGTGGCGGTGGTCTTCGTCTTAAACCCTAGCATGAAAATCGCCTCTAGAATCACATCGCCTAATGACGAGAAATAAGCTATAAGATCTTCCAGCAGATTAAGTTCCGTGCTATACGACTGGATGACATTGTCCGAGGGAAGATAAACACCAAATATGTACAGCGAACGGTCACGTGACCGTTTGATCTCTAGCCAAATAATTCGTGATGAGACGAAATCTGTTAACTTAAAATTAGAAAGTTCGTTTTTTATACATAACAACAATTCTACCTTTACCCAGAAAGCGTGAACAATGTATCCTAGACTCTGTTAAATTTGAATGCAGCTTTTGTAGTCATTATGAATAGAGTCCAAATACGAGCATTATTTGGCTTAAGTTTGTGTTCAGATACAATTGCAATGTCGTATCAACATGATCAAGCATATTAGCACAAATGTGGTGATGAAGACATAGTGCCTCTGACATTCCAAGAAGGTATTCCAAGATTATAGGACATTTGTATGAGTATTCAGAAAACACAGTGGGGGTAAAAAATACCAAGTTCGTTTAATCAACATCGTCGTTTTGAGGATCTCCGTCGTCGTCGGCTGAATCTGCTTTATCGCAACGTCCTGCCACTGTTTAGTGCTTAGCCAGAGCCTGAAAGATATACAATTCGACCAAAAGCTGTCGGACTCTTACACGCATCCTGCACCGCAACATTGATCTTACATGTAAGTGTAAACAAGTTTCCAATGGGATTGACTGAGTTTTTATAACAATGTTTTATGCAATATACGATTATTGTACCGTGCTCAAACACTAGACTAAATAAATATAAATGCAACATTAATGCAATATAAGTTTGTACAACTTCTCGGATCAGCTGCAGAGTTGTCTGTACTTGTTTCTCTTTAGGTATTGGCTATTGAAATTTCTTAAAATAATGTGATACTTATAAATCGTGGACAAAACGACAATATTTGATTTATTGTAAGAATTTTTCTATATTATTCACAAATAAACAATTATTTCTATTAATAAAAGGAGGTTTTCATGGATGATCGACGTGATTTTGATAGACTATTTTTAGATTGTTTCAAATCAATACACCCTTTATTTTTGGACATCATCTTAACAAATAAGGTAAATTGGATTACCGATACCCATATCGAAAATATCTTAAAATTCTATTTTTGGATAAATCAATGACTTGCTTTAAAAAAAAGTGTAGTCTAATGATTCGAGCTACCAGCTACTTCTCTCATTTCCTATCGTCCAGTAAAGATCGTCCCCTTTTCTATATGGTTTACAATAATAATGCATTTCGATCCCTTAAAATTACAGGTACTGTACATGAGCTTAATTGTAATGACCTCTAGTAAATTAGCCTTTAAGGAGAATTGATCGTTTCTATCAAGCTTTTGATTCCCTTAACCTTAATTATAACTGACAGAGTAGATATTGTTTTAAACTCCATTTTATGCTGTAATCTATTCATATCAAGCTAGATTCCAATTATTTTTTATTTTGCGTTTTACTCGGTTGATGAATTTTCCAAACTTAATATTTCTTGTCGCCTTCCTTTTTTCAAAAGTATGGGGTTTTTTTTAAAAATTTGTCTCGAATAAGTAGCATTCTTGTTTAATTCCTGTTGCTGATGGTTTTCCTTTTGACAATCATAGCCAGCTGCCCTTTCCATGCATTCGCACGTGTGTGGTTTTTAAGTGACAGTTTCTTTTGTGTTACCTTGTAATTTTAGTGGTTGTATCTTTGGTATAGAGATTCCTATGGTTATTGAGTGTAACTGCTGGAATAAAGAATAAGAAGAAGGGAAGAGAAATGTCTACTCTTGCCCTTATAATATTTTTTATCGCTGTATCTTTACTATAAGCACGTTTTCAGCTTTATTCACCCAGTGAAAAGACTTGCAAAAACAAACAAAATATTTTGTTTTGCAAGTCCCTCTATCTTTGGATAATATACGACACGTGACTATCGCAATTGCACTAATCAAAGCCTTTCGATGTAACATTTTTTGTGTCTTTTTTCGAAAGGCCCGAGAAGTTGCAGTTGATGTTTATATTATATGTTTTCAATATTTATATATATACCTGACGTAGTCATTTAGTAAACAACATGATATCACATTATGTCATATTATTCAAATACTGTAAAAGCTTTCTCAATATTAAAAAAATATGGTTTGCATACCATATTTTGCGATGTGCAGAGTCACGATATCTGACTTAGAAACATACGGAAACATGTCTTGTTTTTTCATTATTATCTGCTTTAAAGATACGCTTGTGATACTTTTTGAAACTGGGCTATAACGGCTAATAATCTATTTTTTGGAGTTGATTTTTAACAACGAACAATTTAGATATTATTTACAGTCGTATGTATTCCTACGCCAGAGTTCAATATAGTCTCGTTCAACCAGACGCTCGGCCGTCTCCATAAATCTCCGACAAGCAGAGAGTCTCTCTTGCTTGTCGGGGCTTAACAACGACAACCGAGCGTCTGGTTGAACGAGACCAGAGTTCAATATTGCTTGGATCCATACAATTTTTCAGAAATATTCCGATTGCTGATACATAGTTTGATGGAATTAATTCTATCTTTAAATATCACACAACATGATTCATATCGAAATTCTTGTCGGAAAAGTCCGAGAATTCATATTATAAAAATGTGCATAATTCAAATAATGATTAGAAACTACTTGCCATGTAAAATAACATATCGTTGATTTTAAAATAAATAATAATCGATAAAATCAACTTCCGCCAGTACTTCAGTACTTTGATTATAAACGCTTTGCTTGTCCAATTGAATTTTTCTATCGATGTGTAAAAATTGCCGAAAACAGACAGTAATCATCACATAATCTCAAGTATACAGTGTAACCTGTTCCCCAAAGGTGTCCACGCTAAAAAAATAATTCATATTTTTTTCTCAAATTAATAAAAATCACTTGCTTCCTTTCACTTTTCCTCCACTCAACCAGTTTTTACATTTGAATCTTTTTTTTTTAAATTGATTGTTCTACAAACAAGAAAATACAGCGCTTGGGATCATAGTATAAAATATCAAAATACACAAGCAAAATATTAACGTCAACCAATTAGCAGTAATCACAAAATCAACGGAAACATTATTTGATGATAATATCATTATATTTTTCAATTACATTTTATTAATATAAAGTTGTTAGTTAAAATGCACACACCTCTAATATTCTATAAAAAAGTGACATGTTTCAAATTCGGAAACTGTTGCTATTTTAGCTCATTTGTAAATTCAACTTCGTTGAGAGTTATGAGTTCACACAAGTCTTTATTGATGACAATATCTGGATGAATTCGTTCGGCTTTGCCTCAAATACTTTTAAGGCAGGATTTCTTTTCACCTCGTTCTTTTCTCCACGCTAAAAAAAAATAGTTCATATTTTACACTTTTCCTCTAAATTATACAGTGTGTAACAATTTTTAGATTTGCATCTTTTTGAAAAAATGATTGTTCTACAAACAAGAATATGCAGTGTTTTGGACAATGTTATAAGAAATTAAATTAAGTACACAAGCAAAATACTAAACGTCAACCAATGAGCAGTGAGCACAAAATCAACGGAAACATTATTTGATGATGATGTAATTATATTTTTCAATTTAATTATATCAATATAA
The DNA here is from genome assembly GCA_033439105.1 of Magallana nippona. Classification (NCBI taxonomy): domain Eukaryota; kingdom Metazoa; phylum Mollusca; class Bivalvia; order Ostreida; family Ostreidae; genus Magallana; species Magallana nippona. The sequence goes on along the minus strand of CM065926.1, from coordinate 9,283,475 downwards.
AGTTCTTAATTAAAATGCGCATTCCTCTAATATTCCATAAAAATTGACATTTTTCAAATACATGTATTACGGTCGAAGATTCGGAAACTGTCGCCATTTTAGCTTATTTGAAAATTCAACTTCGTTGAGAGTCATGAGTTCACACAAGGTTTTATTGATGGCAATATCTGGATGAAATTCGTTTGCCTTTGCCTCAAATACTTTTAAGGCAGGGTTTCTTTTCACCTCGTTACAAAAGTCTTCTACAGCTGATCTCAATTGTCGAAAATACGCAACCTCCATGTGAAAGTCCTCTCCCTGCTGGCTCACCCTCCTCCAGAAAACTCTCAGGAAAAAGTTGTACAAACGATAGTTTAGGAAAGAATGCTGCTTATGGAGATGTCTTTCACGAACGTTTCTCTTTGGAACGTATTTCAAGGAGTTGCTGAGTCCGAAAGTACGCCGTGAGCATGTTGATATTCTGTTGTATTGTCTAATGATAAGGTACACCAATCTTTGATTATAGTTGGTGTGTTTTGGCATTTATAAGTCCGGGGAACAATAATGAATATAAACAGGACTGCCGAAACGATAATAAACAGGAATATCCAGCATCTAGGAAAATGGAAAAAGAAGTGGGAAGGAGAGTGTATGAAAAGCAAATAACGTTGTTGAATTATTTGTAAATTAGAATTCCAAGTACTTTAGCGATAATAATCAGGAATATCCAACATCTAGGGGATTGAAAAAAGAAGTGTATGAAAACGATACTTATTCTTCAGGCAAAAGGGTCATTATTCTACGTCGAAAAATGACACCCGGTCATTATTCTACGGGGGTCATTATTCTGCTTTACACCGGATAAAAGAATATACTAGTATAGCTATTTTTTTCCAGACGAAATACATATTTATTCGGACAAATTAGATTTGTTTAGACGAAGTTGGATTTGTTCGGACGAATTAGAAGTTTTTAGTAGCTATTTGTTCGAATAAATAAGTTATTTCAAACTTATCCCTTCAAACAAGTAGATAATTCATCCAAATCGTCAGAACAATTCTTAATTCGTCCAAATGAATAACTTATCTGGTTGGACGAATTAGGATTTGTTCGGATGAGTTTTCTATTTGTTCGGAGGGATAAGTTATTTGTTCGAACGAATTATGATATGTTCGGGCGGATAAATTATTTGTTCGGACGAATATGACATTTGTACGGACAAATAAGTTAACTGTACTAGCAGAAACATTGTCACATCGGGAGAGAGAGAGAGAGAGAGAGAGAGAGAGAGAGAGAGAGAGAGAGAGAGAGAGAGAGAGAGAGAGAGAGAGAGAGAGAAACACAGAGAAAGACAAAGAGAGTTTAAGATGGAGAGATAGAGGGTGTCGCATTCTTCAGTAAAAAGTCTAAATTCGATTTTAAGATGCCCGCTTTAGGCAACAAGGGGATTTTGGTAACTTGAGTAGACTTTTTTGCGTTATGCCAGAGCAAATAATATTAATCCCTCTCTTTAACAAGCCCTTGAAATACCATCAGTCAGTGCCTTAGAGGTCTACCTAAATCAGCGTACCATGACGTATTTCAGAAATGGATTCAGAGATTGAAATTATATATTTCAAACCACGGGGAATACTTTGAAGGGATTTAATGTTCAAGATATGGTACAATACACATTTCATTTCGAACAACCATCCTAAAGCTTGGATAACCCATCAGCAATTTCGTTAAATGCACGCATAGGCTTTTGATGGCAGTTTGGTGGGGGTGAGTTTAAATAGAGTCATACCATTTTTTTTAAAATTTAATTTGAAACACATATCCAAAGAAACATTCAGAACCTGAAATTTGTCTCTGCACACCACATTCCTTTTCTTAAATACAATATTGCAATGGCGTAGTCACACACATAAAAAGTGTTTGGATCGCATTTTAGTTGTGTCTTGAACTGTATCGAAACACGATCGAAAGAGAAATATTTCACATTCGTACAAAACTTTCAATTTTAAACAAAAATTACTATTTTAAACCTTAGGAAAAGAATATCAGACTTGGTGTGTATGTGTTTTGGGGACATTTGTTTAGTAAAAAACCAAAGCTGAAACATGTAGTTTTGAGACTTGAAAAAAATATTCACGTAGACTAAGAAGATATTTGCAGAAAACCTTTTTTCCATTGATTTAAATGTTAACTTAAACAGGAGATAAATTAAGTTGCAATTTTGAAACTCCCAAAAGTAAATCATTATCATTTTTTAATTCTTCTTAATCATTATGACTTTAAAGTGTTAACTAAAGGTACCATTTATTAGAAAGAAATATGGCTGTAACTTAATTTGTATATATATATATATATATATATATATATATATATATATATATATATATATATATATATATATTGGCGGCGGAAAGGGTAAAATGAATTCTCATGATACCTCTTTGCACGCCATCTAGCGTTAATTCAGTGCATGACTGTTGGTTTTGCATCGGCGATCGTGTGTTTTGCAACGGTGTCTGTTGATTTTGTAAAAGAGGCTAAATTTTGTTTTAAGCTGGTCTGTTTCGTATTTTAGTATGTTTTTTTTAAATAAGTTGTTTGTTTTGCATTAACGTCTTTTTACCGTTTCCGCCGCCCATATAAATCAACGTCCTTGTGAACAATCACAAGAAATCTTCTTTTCATCATTACAACTTATTCATACATTACTAAAAAGGAATTTAACAAAATACAGAAAGATACAAGATTTCGACATCTATGATACCTCCCGTGTATTCTTTTTAAATATAAATATACAATTCATATCTTAAATATACAAAATAAAAGGATTAGATTAATAAAGAACAACTTATTCGATCATTAGGAATTTCATCAGACTTTTCGCCTTTTCTCTGCCTGTCTGTTTGTCTTTGTTTCTCTCTCTCTCTCTCTCTCTCTTTGATATATTTTTTTTAATTTTCTGTTTTTTTTAATTCCCTTCCTCTCAGACAGCTGCTTCGTGGTTTCATGTCCGCTGTTTGTTTACGAGGAACACCACAACGAATGATCGGTTCTAATGAGCTTCATTTGATCCATCGTAACTTTGTTTAAAATATTCCTGGTTTTTAATGCTCAAGGTATTTAAAATTAACTAGTTGAGTGGTATCTTTCATGTTTCTTCAATGTTGATTGAAAATGCAACCTTTCCTAGATAAGTGTCGCATTTGCAAATTATTCATACCATATGTTATTTTACTTAAGTTAATGCCATAAAATGTTGTAAAATAACGTCATGATAGATCTCAAATATATTCCGACGCAAAAGGTCTTAATTCTATATCATAGTTTAATTCTATTGATGCCTATATACCTCATTCATACACGTTTTAATGATAAAATATTTGCATTTACAGATGTTTGTGGGCAACACTTTTTTCTGGAACATTAAATACTGCATCTAGAAAATTCATTCACATTACGGATAAGTGATTTTTACATCACAATGAAAAGCTTATAAATCTTAGCTAACATTGATTTTATTGCTGCCTGATTTCGAAGTCGGAAAAGTGGCATGATACTGAGTGTTGCTGTTTACTCTTACAGCTTGTGTTGCTTGTGGAAGTCTGAGCAGCTTAACACTTTTAAATACATGTACATAAATATTCCAAATTACGCATTTTAAGCCAACCGTCTTCATAGGTCTGTGAAATACTCTAGCAGGTTTATTATTATTATACAAATTAATTTCCACTATTTTCAAACAAGAAAAAGGTAGGAATTAGAAGAGAGTTGATTCAGAAACAAGTTTTGGGTTAAACAAGAGATTATATAATTTTTTCCATTGGACTCAACACACGTTTTGACAAAGTTGTGACAAAATTTGTCTTTTCACATATTTAAGTAAAAAAAATCAATTAATACATTGTATTGGGGTTTATGTTTATAAAGTAAATATTACTAAAAACAACAAATGCGTCCTGTAACCATTTTAGGTTTACTCTGATTCCGATTACAATGAGAAAAGGAACCAATTTTACACTCATACGTTTTTTTTATAATATGGTTTGTAACCTAAGCATGGAGTTCAGTAAATAAGGAAGCATTTTAATGATTTTTTTAATCACTAAATGGTATGATAGTGTCATACGCATTGCTATGATTTATATTTTTACCCTTTGACAACAATTTGTACTTAACTTTGACAACGGATGTTGTCTGTCGGAATGGCCAGAGAAGTTGCGATTGAGGTTTATATTATATGTTTTCAATATTTATAGTTCTACCTGACGTAGACATTCAGTAACCATCATTATATCACATTATGTCAAATTATTCAAATACTGTAAGATTTTTCACAATATTCAAGAATATGATTTGCGTACGATTTTTTTTATCCGATGTGTATTGTCATGATGTCTGACTTATAAACAAAAAAATAATAACCAAGGATAGAGAAATCAATAACTGGTCAACTTGTTTTTCTGTCATCATTCAAACCAAAGTGCGCTAGCTTTCTAATCTACTTTCAAAGATACGCTTGTGATAACTTTTTAAAATGAACGATAACGTCTCGTAATCTATTTCTGTAAACGTTCTGCTTGTCCATTTGAGTTGGACAATTTCCTGTTAATTTTCTATCGAGGTGAAAAAAATTCTGAAAACTGACGGTAATCGTCACATAACTCGGGAATTTCTGCTTGAATAAATAGCTTAGGCATTTCGATTTTGAAATAATTCGACGAAAGCATAAATGTTTAAGCTTGGGTCCTAAAAACGCGTTGACTTTCTCAGACTGGGAATTTTATTTGAGTAGGGGGTATATGAATTTTTTATGTAGGTTTTATCAGTGAGAACATTATGCTACATTATGCTACTAGGAACTGCGAATCTGGTTGATGTTTTGAAAAGAAATATGTGAAATCATCAAGAAATTGACAAGAAATTGCTTTTTTAATCAGTAATCTCTAGCATGTTCTTCAAATGTGTCCACGCTAAAAAAAATAATTCATATTTTACACTTTTCCTCAAAAATATAGAGTGTGTACCAATTTTTAAATTTGCATCTTTTTGAAAAAATGATCGTTCTACAAACAAGAATATGCAGTATTTTTGTCAATGTTATAAGAAATTAAAGTACACAAGCAAAATACTAAACGTCAACCAATGAGCAGTGAGCACAAACTCAGCGGAAACATTATTTGATGATGATATCATTATATTTTTCAATTTAATTATATCAATATAAAGTTCTTATTTAAAATGCGCATTCCTCTAACATTCCATAAAAATTGACATTTTTCAAATACATGTATTACGGTCGAAGATTCGGAAACTGTCGCCATTTTAGCTTATTTGAAAATTCAACTTCGTTGAGAGTCATAAGTTCACACAAGGGTTTATTGATTGCAATATCTGGATGAAATTCGTTCGCCTTTGCCTCAAATACTTTTAAGGCAGGGTTTCTTTTCACTTCGTTACAAAAGTCTTCTACAGCTGATCTCAACTGTCGAAAATACGCAACCTCCATGTGAAAGTCCTCTCCCTGCTTCCTTACCTTTTTCCAGAAAACTTTCAGAAAGAAGTTGTACAAACAATAGTCCAGAAAAGAATGCTGCTTATGGAGATGTCTATCTCGAACGTTTCTCTTTGGAACGTATTTCAAGGAGTTCTTGCTTACATAAAGCACGTCTCGTAGATTCCAATTCAACATTCTTCGAAGAAGAATGATAGATTCGTCGAAATATTCTTTAATTAATATGAGTTTAAACTCAGAATTTAGTTTCCGAAGAAATGGCAAAATCTTTTGTTTATCAGTAGTATGGAAAAGTTCTTCAGGAAAACCAAAATCAACAGACATTCTGTTTCTTGTAAAGGAATCATGTCTTCTTTTCGGTTCGTACTGATTGGGGCTTTCTAGTAGGTATTTCACTGGGTTTATAGAAGGCAGACGAGCAAGGTAAGGCACACTCCACCTATATTTGTAGTAATAAACGGACGACAAAAATTGATCGAATGGTTCTCGAACAATTCCAACAAATACTGTATCTTTGGGTAGATATTTTGAAAACTGTTCTTTGTCATAGATAACGTGGTTACAGAGGAGGTCAAAAGTCGCATCTTTGTCAGGTATTATGTTGTTGACATTTATGCTTTCGTTTTGGCTGATGAGATTCGGACTTCGCGCTGGAAGTATAAAATTCAAGTTCCTTTCCCATCCAAACCTTTGAATGATACTAGTGACAGTAGAACTGGCAGTCTTATGGACTTTGAGAAATGCCAAGTGCTGAATTTCTTCGGCTCTAAACTGACGTCTGAAAGATGAGTCCGAAAGTACGCTGTGAGCATGTTGATATTCTGTGGTATTGTCTATTGAAAAGATACTCCAATCTCTGATTATGGTTGGCGAGTACTGACATTTATAAGTCCGGGGAACAATAAAGAATATAAACAAGACTGCCGAAACGATAATAAATAGGAATATCCAGCATCTAGGGAAATGAAAATAAGAGTGGAAAGGAATAAGTAGTATGAACAGCAAATAATGTTGTTGAATGAATTGAAAAGTTAAAGTAGAATTCCGGATACTTACCGTCGAAATCTGGGTCCTGTAATGAATTTACGGTAGTAGAACGACATTGCTACACCACATAAACTGCATTCATATCGTTTATGTTGCTCTAACATTATGGACCATATCTTGTATCTAATCTATTAGTTGTTAAGTAAATAAACGCACTTGTATCTGGTATGTGTATATTGAGATATTTGACTGGGTACATGTACCTGGTTTTCTTACTTTAAAGAAAGGGTTGATTTTTCTTGAAGCTTAAAAGTCAATGTGGTTAAGTTTATCTAGTAGATCTTTTCTAAGCAAAATTATTCAAAACTTTGCAAAGTTTGATGATACTTTTATAGTCCCCTATCCGTGAAACCGGGGGGACTACAGTGTATAATCTTTATCGCGGTTTGTCAGTCATTATGTCTATACTTCGTTTTTCAGACTTTTTACTGTTCTCGTGTTGCGAAATAATTTCAAGATTTCTGTGTAGCTTCACAATGAGATTATACAGAGATAAAGTTTGAATATTTTTACTTTTTATCAACAGGTATTTACGTAATTGATATTTTTTATGTGGCTCCAATAAATGAAGGTGGAAAGAGAAGACGGGGCTTTTTCCTGCAGATCCTACCATTCCATGCAAATCAGCAATTATTACTCATTGAGTTCCACTTGCGATACATTTTATTCACTGGTTTTAAAATTAATATTATTTTTGAAAAAGGCTCCTATTTATGATCGTTTAGTGCTACGCCGGTGCGTCTGTTTACCCGGATGGATCGAAATGGACTCAAAGTTGATGACAAAATCGGGTTTGTCCATTTTAAAAAAATCTTTAACTAATTTTCTCCAGACTTATTTAGCACATAAAAAGACAATTGTTTCAAACTGGGCGTGACATGTAATGCTTTAATCAATACTCCCAGAATACTTGTTCAATATAGCAATATCCTATCAATTGTTTTAGTTTAAATGTGTAGAACAACAACGGTTAAAATAAAATGAGGACGTTAAGCAAACAACTGCTGCAACACTTTAAGGTACTTTTTATACTCTGATAAGAGAGGAAACTCTTACAAGAAAAAAATACTTCTTCTCTTGGTATGATTAAATGCAGATCCTATCATTATGGCCCTGCATGGTGCTAATATTGCTTACATCTGTATTTTGATTTTGTTTTCTACTGAATCATATTAATATGTCCTTTTTTAGACACCTATGCTTTAAAACACCCAGACTTTGTGTTTCAACCAAGCATTGTTTATGATTCAAGACTATCAAACCATTGTGAGAAGATGTAAACTAAACTCAGAAAACTTTTTGTAGTCACCAAACCAAACCTTTTGAACTTGAACATTTTTAAAGTTACCTGCCCTTCATAATTTTTTTTTTTTCACAAAAATCCATTTCTCCAAACATGAACAGTTGTTTATGAATTTTTTGGGCATTATTTTTAGAAAAAGAAACCTGATACAAGTATTTATCAAGACGTTAAAAAATTATCATTTATAGAGAACATTTACGAAATACTTTTTTCCATTGTCTTAAATGTTAACTTAAACAGGAGAATAATTGAGTTACAATTTTGAAACTTTAAAAAGTGAATCATCATCATTTCATAATTCCTTCCAAATCTATCATGACTTAAAAGTTTTAACCAAACATTATTAGAAATCAAATATCGCCGCTTAAACATTGATTTTCTAGATAATTTATCAGGTGCATGTACTTTTTCGCCCAAAATGTTTCAGTTTAATAATTCCTTATCCTACAGTAACTGTTTCTTCTTTTTATATAAACAAATTTTATACAAAAATGGTATTTCTTGCGGTCAACAAAATATCGATATAGTTATTAATCATTTTTTTTAAATAAGGACTGTATATGAGTATAAAATCCCATAATATCATATTTTATCTTGTTCACATTTTTCCCCATACTTTTCGCATATAATCAAACACCAATATGATATTTCCGCTCCTCCGATTGTTTATGCCTTTGATCACAACAAATAAAAGAACGTTCTTGTGAACAAGTCAGAAGACACTCTTTTCACCCAAACAATTTATTCATACATCTTTATAAAGAAATGTAAAAATAAACTGGAGGATATCAGATTTCAACATCTAAGAAATCTTCTGTGTAGTTTTTTTTTTAAATATTGAATTTACAATTCGTATCTTACTTACACAAAATAAAAGCGAATTAATCAAACATAACCTATTCGATCATTATGAATTTTATTAGACGTTTCGCCTTCAAGTTGGCTCTCTCTCTCTCTCTCTCTCTCTCTCTCTCTCTCTCTCTTATTGGTGTATTTTCTTTTAAATTTTCCGTTTCTTTGAAATTCCCTTCCTCTTACACAGCTGCTTCGTGGTTTCATGACCGCTGTTGATTTACGATTGACACTACAAAGAATGATCGGTTCTAATGAGCTTCATTTGATCCGATTTATTTTAACAAGTTTGCTTCTAATGTGGAGACACTGTACCAGCTTGTGCCTCCAACTTAGTCATTGTAGTGAGGAAAGGATGATTGCACTTAACTACTTTGGGTTCTTTTTCGGTCTCAATTATTACGTTTATTGCTCGCTTAATTTTATTTCAAGTAATTAGTTATAGAGTTTGTTCTATTGCCAATTACCATTATCATTATAAATCTATGCCATAATGGTTTTAAACTGCGTTGCAATAAAATAATTCGTTGTTTTCTTACCCTAACACTGCTCTGCAAATACATGTATCAGGAATTTAGTATCCTTGATTAAAGAAATGCATGGAGGGTGGAACTAATATTGCAATGAGTGGATTTGGAATTAGAATTGAACCAACAAACCCCCCTCTCTCTCTCTCTCTCTCTCTCTCTCTCTCTCTCTCTCTCTCTCTCTGTAAGTACGTGTCGCAATTTTTAAAGGTCCTCAATAGAAAATATATCGCATATAATATCGGCTGGTATAAGTTGTCATTGATGATTGTAAACCAGTGGCTGAAGTCAACAATTCACGTGTTTGAAAAGAATTAACAAGTAGATTAAACAGTTACGCACAAAACTGATGATCCAATAAAATTGAGACCCGGGGTTGAGTCCTGTAAACCAAGATATATGTATATTAACAAAATTGTTTTGGTAATAATTTTGCTCAAAAAAATTAAATACCATCACAATATATTGAGCGTATCTTAGTTTTTTTCTTTTCTTTTTTTTTTTTGGAAGGAGGTCTAATTTCATCTGTAACATTTTTATTTATTAAATACCCCCAAAAGAAGTTTTATGACATTTTCCACAATTGCAATCATTTTCTGTGACTTTCCAATCCAACAACATTGACAAATCTCTCCTTTATATACATATGTAGTATATTTCACCCCCTTGAAAAGTCGGCGATGTGGAGCAGTAACTCGGTTGTTGCAGACTACACAATCATATGACTGATTTCCTAGCCTATATAAAACTACTTGATCCTAACCACTCAAATACATTCAAATTATAATGAATATAATAGGCTTTTGATATAAATATGTGATTTATCTTAAAATAAATGAAAAAATAACCATCACTCGATGGGAAAGAATTAAATTAGGTATGGACAACCAATATCGCCCTGCAGAATTCGTGCTTACCTTTCACGTGACGGAAGTTATATACAAAAAGTTACCTGGGGTTAGAAATCAATGATGAATTATAAGATTCAACAGGTAACTACCTTGTCTAAATATATCGTTTATAGCAGAGAATGCAAACACAAGAAGAAACAGTTTTTAATCTCTTGTTAACCATTAGCACATGTTTGTCTATTGTTCTCTTTTAAACATAAGCTTATACATGTATATATAAATATACAACGTCTATTAAATGGAAATCAACAAACAAACATGCGCTGACCGTGTGTTAAGTCTGTAAAAAATGGGTGACCTCATTATCGTACGGCGATTCAAGAAAATCTTGTGACCCCTACCTATGGAAACGGAATTGAACCGTGGAAATAAATACGAAGTTTTAATTAATGCAATTACATGAAGTGGCAGTTAAGATCTTGGCAATATCTAAATTAAGATAAGTATGCCCATTTTTAAAATCTACTCTGTTGCAATTTCTAAATATTCTTAAGTGCAGTCATCCTTGATTGTGACAAATGGTTTATGTTCATGATTTGATCCAACCTTTTTCATATCTGAACCTTCTTGGATGTCACTGGACAATTGATGAGACTGGTGATTCCAACATTTGGGACGTCGAATACGAGTTGCATACAGTTTCTTGTAACCATTCAGAGTCAACAATGTTTTAAAACATCCGAATATTGTATCAATGCAATTTAGCAATACTTTTCATTGATAACAGATTTATACGGTTTTATTTAGCTTAAGTTAGACATTTTAGAGATTATTCTACACACAATGACGATCAGCACTATGCAGAAACTCTAGTGTTATATGTACATTTAATGATGAATTTATCTTCGAAATCCATCTGATTCGTTTAGAATGATTTTGTGTCAATCAATAAACACCAATAGACAGTTTCGATAAGCCAGATTTTGTCTGGAAACAACTTTGTGTCGGAAAGATGAAGACGATGCTGACTTTATGGCTTTTGTTTTGTACTTATTAAGTCTGAGGGCCACCACGAGGGAGATCCCATCAATATGGCAAGAACAGAAGCTTTCGTGTATCTCGTACATACGTCTAGTACTAGTAACCTGAAATGTGTTAGACTGTCTCTAGATTCTCTATATACACCGTAAAACTGGTGCAGAATGAATTTTAAAGCAGCACATTTTGTTATTTATCTAAGATTCCTATTATTATCAGAATTATTTGTAAACAATCGATATACTTTTTTGATTCACTAATCATAATACTGAATAATAATGATCTGTTGTTATAAACTATCATAGGGAGATAAATGTATTTTGTTCAACAAAAAAAAAAAAAAAAAATCCATAACCTATGTTCAACTCATCATATATGTTCTTGCAGTAACATTAGTTCCACACGATGTCCCTTAATTTTTCCAAGACTTGCAGTTCTCGTGTGCTAGCAATATTGATTTATTCGGAAAGTAAAACCAAATACTATACACCATATCGATGCAATTATCTTACAAACAGACCACTTTGTCACTCAGAATACTCCTAACAAACGGAATGATGTTGAAATCATAAAATACGATTTGCAAAACAAAATGCTTTATTTAAAATAAAAAGTGCAATTAAAGATGGAGATATTCATTAAGTATGAAGTTCATATTCTGATACAAACTTCATCTTCTACTGATGACATAATAAAGAATACAAACTTCATCTTCTACTGATGACATAATAAAGATTGAAATTTTAATCATTTGTGATAATAGATAAAAAGTAGACATACAGAACTTTGCAGTACGTTTGTATAATTATGTATGTACCAGCGATAATATAATCTTCCTTTTGCAAACTGTCAACTGTGTTTCATCTTTGGAGCAAAACAAAACCAAAAAAGGATCAAATTTAATTTTAATCAATACCAGTACTCATCTTTTTAATTAATGTCTGGAAGATGCAACATTGCTTTGCAGTGAATTAAGCAGACCGGGGCTTTTTACCAGCGCTTGCTGGAATGAAATGATAAAATATGTAGTATTTAGATTAGTTATTGAGTATCCGATGTAAAAGACCAGCTTTCTTCAGAATGATATACGAGAACCAAAGAAATATATAGCGCTCGGTGACAAAGGTTGTTTCAGACACCCTGGTCATTAATTATAACCTCTGTAAGATATCGCCACTTTCCGTTATCAAGCGATTTCAAAGCCCATAAAATGTATCATCCGTGTATTTGCAGTCCAGTGATTTGTGTGTGTGAATGACAAATGAAATTATTGAAGTAAAGGTTTCATCCTATGTCAGAGAGAATTCTACTTCAATTTGCTGAAAAATTGGAAATCGGAATAACATCATTCATGCCGGAATTATTTGAACCACTGTCAATTGTAGAAACTTTTTATGAGAGATTTCATTAATCAACTGCTTCCTTAAACCTGGACACACTTGACAGGGCTGTGATGTACAGTAATGGTGTCATCACGCAAATAATTGGTATATTGTCTCTACACCTGGGCATCCATATCTTATGGTCAAATCATGTTATTCGAAATAAGAATGTAGTTTTATATTCTTACGATAGGAAATGATCTCTGATTTAGTCGTACACTGTCCGATAATTTGTTGGTTCTCTAGATGTATTGATCACACGACGGCTCTCAACATGTTTCTGTAGTTTAGCAAGAAGACGAGAGGAAAGAACCAGGCGGATAAGACTTTGATCCCTCTAAATTACAGGTTAGTTGTCTATCTTAATTCATTTTCTGTTGACGACAATATGAGCATTCTCAAATTTTAAAAGAAAACCGTATATTAACATGCATGTTAATTTGTTGAAATATAATTTACCACCAATTTTTTTTTTATTGCTAAACTGATTTTTCTAGACTTTGTATTTCTGTATTGTTAATTTTATATCCTGTTAATTAAGAGAAATCATACTTATACCGTTCTGTATCAGAAACTAACCTTTGTTATGTATCAGTATTTCAACATATAGAAATACCTCTAAATTATTATATATTATTTCCATATGTTATTTCTAAGTTATTGTTTGTCAATCCCATTATATTATGTTTGTTGTTTATATTAATTATGAAAATATGCAAATGAAGGTTAATCATGATTTGTAAGTAGTGAGTATACAATTTGCTAGATGATCATATTCATATCATAATGCGTAATGCTATGAAAATAACACTAGATTTTAAACATATTTTTAAAAAAAAGTTCCTAAAATATGTAATATCAAAATAGATGCGATTTTACATTCGATAGTGTTTGGAAAGAAAGCACTCTGCTCAGAAGTACCAATGCCATGCATATAAAAAGGTTTCATTCATCAAGCTCCTTTCAATCAAGTTTTACCAATCTTTTTGTCAACAAAATAGACTCAACTTTGATTCTCTTTGCCGAAGTAAATTAGTATCTCTTGTTATTTTTGTGAAGATTTTTAGAGTTGGCACCCCTTTCATACTCGGTGTGTTAAATAGATACTTACGTGCCTACAAATTATCTAGATGGAATACAAGTTCCTACAAATGATCTATAATTATAAAAGAGATTACATTACAGTTAATCAATAATATATGATTTTTTCAAAGGTACTTTTATTTTTTTTTCACTATGCATCAGTGGTGTTCTTTTCATCTTTGTTCAAACTTATCGGCGTGTAATGAGAGAGTAAAAACCACCAGCCCCTTGTGGTTTGCTCTGTGATTGAATTTTTTTTTTTTGGTGAATCTTCCTCGTTTTAAACAAGAACACGATTATGGGAGATAAGATACAATCCCTTTATCTTGTAACCTAGTCTGCGTATGAATACATGTATTTATAATTGAGTATACATTCACAGAGTTCTTTTATAAAGAACAAAATAGTCCCTTTACCACCAATAAAAATCAACCTGTCCACGTATGTACACTGTTTAAACCTATTCCAAGAATTCTCAAACAATCTTCTAACTTATCATTAATGCCATTAAAATTATTTCTTACACCATCTATTTAATTTAAACAATAAAATATTTTCTTTGGTGATTCATGCAGGATATGAAGGTCGTGACATTGCAGAAAAAATATTTGTATTTTTTTCTTAAATGATTGTTACTTTTATAGCCCGCATAGATCATCAAAGAAACATTTTATTGTTTATATTTCTTTCTTTTAAATGGATTAATTGTAAAGAGTAATTTAAAGTAACAAAATTATTGTCTATATACATCAGTGCGTTATATAAAAGAAAGAGTCAAATCGTCTTATATCGGAATTTGAGTCTGACATCATCATGATCATCATGATTATTCTTGCAGTAATTTTTCATAGGTTTCTGGATGTTTTAACGACCGATAAACTGGTTAGACCTGTCAGTTTCTATAGAGCTATGGATTACAATGGGATTTCTCTAGAAATAGAAGAGAATATACTCGGAGGATGTAAATATTAGAGTATGATGCATACACAGCAAAAACTTCATTATCATACGAATAACAACAAAAATTGATATTCTTTTAAAAATACCTGAAAGGAAACCTAATATGATATTAAATTAATTAGGATATAGCTTTGTTTCTGTGCGACATCAACAGTAATGATTCTATTATAAGAGACACACAGAGAAAGTTTGATGATATCGGCAAAATATCAGTAATGACCTTTTTTCATTAACCACATGTAGGTAACTGTGATTAGTGATTAAAACAATGTCTGTTTTATGACTACTCGATGATGAAGCTGCAAAGGTAGTTGTTTCGATATTAAATAGATTGATCTTTCTCTCTTATTCTCATTTTCTCTCTGTCCAATTAATATCTATCAAATGGTTTTCTGACATCTACCTGACCTCTCTTTTTTATTTTGAATAACAGCGAACGATATTTTCTCATTTATCTGTATTGCTTTTCTCATATATTATAAGATATTCATTAACTCTGCCTCATCGATTGCCAAATATGATAACTAATTCCTACTACTTATAGATTATCATTGTAATATTTTGCAGTGACATTTAAGCCAAGGTTGAACGGTTGCCAAATTATTTGTACTGACTGTAAATTACTAAATCATCTCCTTAATCCATTGGATCGGCTTATGCTATTGAATTTTGTATTGTATTGCCAGAACAATTTTTCAAATTGTTATTAGTATTGTTTTGTGTGCTGCTCTCTGTGTTTTGTAGATAAGTTATTTTGCTTTCTTCATGAAATAGAGCCAGCATGTTTCCTATTTTTAGTGCACCTAATAAACATACCGTGAAATGTTGAAAACCAATTCAAATTGAACATCACTTTCCTGATTTTATTTTGTTGATTTTTTTTTTGGAGGGGGGGGGCGTTTTTTTAGGGGAGGGTGCTGAGGTTTTTTAAATACATATTTGACTTGGTTTTGTTCTTTATCTTAGAAAACTTCAAGATATCCCTTTTGTATTACGCATATAATTTCGAAATCATTGCTGAGAGAGGAACCATATTAATTTTGTATGTTATTTAAAGTTGCTTTCATTTGTTCACAGTACATTATTTTATTTAGAATTTTTAATTGAAAAATATTAATTTTGTTTATTGTATATAACATGTACAATCATAATATTTTCTCATTTGCTTGCGTCAATTTTCATGGACACTTACTTCTTCATTCACGTTTCAGAAATTTTTTTTTCATAAATGTCGGACAAAAAAAGTTATCTTTTGTGCCTTACCATCAAATATCCATCATAGCAAATTAGGCATTTAATTTATTTTTAAAAATGACAAAAATATGCTCTAAGAATAATACAAGTCATATTTTTTTATTAGCGAAATCCTATTATTTTCCCTCAACTATCTGAACAGTAAGGATTCTTTACTAGTATTGATTGAAGTTGTTACTTAAAAGATTATATCTTCTTTCAGATTGACTTTGGAATTATTCCTCCTCAGAGAAATGGTTATGTTTCTAACCTGTGTTTAACAGTAGAAATCGACACCAAATTGACGACAGAATCGTTCTTAACGCAATCAATTTATACGTTACAAGTTTTCCCCACTGCATTAAATTTTCTTTAATTCTGAAATATACACCATTTTGGTTTTAAATGCATTTTGAAATATTAATGATAAAACAAAACATTTCTTTATCATTCACTTATCTGGTCATGCGTCCTTCATTCTTTTCCAATACGGTATTTTGCACATTTTGAAACCATATCAAATCGATACATTCTCGGCAGGTTGTCTCTGAGTGTCTCTTTTTATTGGATTTATTTGAGTAAAATCATGAATACAACAGTAAATAGCCTCAAATTACAAACAAAGGAATAAGAAAGCATTATATGTAGAAACTTCTTTATAGAAAAATACTTCGGATTAGTTTTTCCGAGATCGGTAAGGCTTCATCTTTATGTATCATTAGGGACGTGTCTTAGCTGGGATGAACCGTGAACACAATATCGGATACTGTCTTATTCAAATATCAAATGGCTCCTCTGCATCCGTCTTAGGTGTACTTTCAATAAAAATCATATTGATCACAGGACACGCTGTTGCCAAAGTAGTATATAAGTATTGTGTATTTCACATGACAGGTGAGAACCTTGTACGTAACTTGAGAAATAATAAAATAACAACGCAGTTTAAATATTTGATAGAAAAAAATAGTTTATTAGAAAGTCCTCATATACATCATATGACTTGTTTGTGCATCATACTCACTCTATTGTTCATGAATTCTGGAATAACAGCTTTTATTCACATCTTCTCTATAGCTAGGTACGGCAAAGAGTCATTATGCTTTCTGAAATCACTTTTACTTTTATTGTCATTTTCAAATACATGTAAACGAAGTGGAAGTGAAACATTCAAATACACAAATGCGGAGCCTTGAATTCATTAACGTGTGTTTAATGATAAAGAAAATGTAAGTATTTGGTAAAAAGTAGGCAAATTGTTAAATGATTTCTTTCAAATAATAATACATGTAAGTTTTACGAATATAATCAATAATGATTAGTCTACGGATTGCAGTTTTTAAATGTCTTGAAGTAAAAGCAAATAGGAACACTCTTTTTTATTGAAATCAGGGATGCGATTATTTTCAAATTTTCCCCAAATTTGTTCAAACACATGCGCACGATAGACGTTCATAAAAAAAAACCCGCTTGTACATGTAAACGTTTGCAGTTCAATATAGCAACTTATTCTTTATCGTCAAAATGGTCCTAGTAAATGGTCTTACTATTCAGTTCTCTAAAATCTAATCAATTCTTTGAATATTCTTTGTCACGACTGAGACATGTTTTTCCTGGTTGAATGTAATTTTATCGTAATCAGTTTTGTAGAGGTCTTTACGATAAAAAGTTTCTATGAAAACAAAAGAAGTCAAGTATTTTTTTGGACAAAAAATATTTTTCTTTTCAGATGAACAAAACCAACAAGTTTTATGGATTAATAAGATGGAGTGTCCGAAGATCTGGAATAACACTCTGTCTATAGTGTTAGTTAGTCCTAACCGAACCTACGATTGTGCTCAGAATAAAAACGAGACCGTTGAGAAATGGACTGCAGAGGTCATCGTACGCGTAGCTTCGGTAATGGCGGTGATGCTTTTCACTCTAATTGGAAATTTTCTTTTAATTGCTCTGCTGACATACAAACCGTCTCGTCGAAAGAAACGGGTAAATATCTTTATCATCAATTTGGCCATAGGAGATTTAGCCGTGGCTTTTATTACGATGTCAACGGAAATCATATTTATAGCTTTTAACGAGTGGGTCCTTGGACCTTTCTTGTGTAAGTTTGCGGTTTACCTTCAGTGTGTTACACTGTCAAGCGCAACATTTCTGCTGACTGGAATGAGCGTCGATCGCTTCCAAGTCATTGTTAAACCAATGCAGTCACTGGCCAAACGACCCAAAATCTGGACCAAAGTTGTTAGCGCGTGGGTTCTTGCCTTTCTATTCGCTTTACCACAACTCGCCATATTCGTAGAAGAAATACAAATTAAGAATGGAAAGTCTGTGAAAATGTGCTGGAGTCACGGCTACACTGCACAATGGCAGCGCAAAGTGTATTTCTTCTTTCTCATGACTTATGTTTTGATCGTTCCGTCGATAGTTATGCTGTATTGTTATTATAAAATTGCTCAAGTGGTATGGGCTAGAGCAAGCTCTCATCAGCGGTCTCACGACGATGCCGATGGAAACTGTCACGCGAAATCCTCTCCCAGGGTTTCTGTCCGAGTGAGTTTGGTGTCTGCTTCCAAACAGAAAGTAATTAAGATGACCCTTACAGTGATCGTTGGTTTCTTGGTCTGTTTGACTCCCTACTTCATTATATCATTTTTACGGATTTACAGTGATTATAAATTAAAACTCGACGACGCGCTGTCCGTGTCGGAAATAATTTTTATGGTGCATAGTGCTTTAAACCCTGTTTTGTATGGTATTTTTGCACTACGATGGGAACACGTTAAACAATTTCGTTCCCGAATCAAGTACCGCAAATCAATTCGAAATGAGATAGCTAGACAACGGGCAGTGGATAAGAACAAGTTTTACAAGCTTCAACGTGGACTGAAGATTTTCAAGAGGCGAAACCTGTATCATGATACTAATTTTATTATAGTAAATCACGGCATCCTAGAAGAAAATGAATTGCAAACTCGATCTACGAACAACTTAATTAAGTATAGCCTGTCGCTGCCCGACGAACAGATAGTCGGTAATAGATTTTCGCGACTCTCTAGTGACGGATGCGAGTCTTTAAGTTCAAATGTACCGGAACATGACGACGACAAGGATACATCTTTATAAAGTCTCTGAAATCAAGGACCAGTACTACTTACATGTCATAGAAGAGTATACAGCATGTCACACGCTGACATTGGTACAATCCATAATGATTATCAAAACAGAATTAATGATTTAATAATACATACACGATGTAAAACTATAATTTTTATATGTACTAATTGATTTTTTTTTATGTGTATCTTTGCATACACGAATTTGATACAATTAAATAAATAGCTCCAACAAAATTACAAGACAACACGTGTAATAGTTATTACATGATAGTTTCATTGCTAGTATATTATGGATTTTTTTCAATGATTGTCATGGATATACAATCTAATTGTTTTACACATTGTTACGATAAATTTCAGGTCAATATGATGTTTCAATTCTTGTATTTTCTTGTAGAACGTTGAACCCTAGTATATAGAGCTTTTACGCTATTCTCAGGAGCAGCTATTTGATGGATGAAAAATCACCATTCTAAGAAATAAAGATATAAAAGTTACTCTTAACAGACAAGTTAATTTTGTAAGCCACTGATTATTAATTATAACTTTACGATAAACCTGAGAGATGATAATCCAATATATATTATATTGACTGACATCGTTAGCCATACAGAAATGGATTAAATTTTTGCAAATATCCTTTGCAGATATGCAATTTACCCCCATAAGAAAAATTCATTATCGCACAGAAATCGTGATGCGTGGTCATCTATAAGTTGATAAATGAAAAATATCGAGGAAAAGATCCAATAAACCATCTGAGACAAATTTATCAAATGAAAATGAATAATGGCTTTGCTTCACAGCATGTGCCTTTACTGATGGACTGAAAAGAAAATATATATATATCAAGAAAATGTCTTGACTAGCATTCATGTACATGTAGTTTCAATATTAAAAGAAAATCGAGAGAATTTGGTATTTCCGTCTCATTTGGTACTTTTTTATTTATAGGACTAACTATTTTACTCTTTAAAAACAAGGTAAGCGTTGTTTGGGTTTTTTGTCCATGCATACGCATACATGTTGAAGAAAAACAGAAAACAAAAAATCATTGATTAAAAAAATAATGTTTCAGATGTTATTGAATTATCAGCATGATCCATATATATATACACCATTATACAAAATTTCTATGTATATAAACTAAATTACTTTTACGAAAACATTCAATACCATTTTTATCGAGTAACTTAAATGCTTATCCTTTATCAATAAACTTGCCAAAAACACCCTCGTTAGTTTTACGATATCTTCGGATCATATAATGTTTAATAACACTCGGTTATGAATATTGCTTTCTAAGCAATGGTGAGGATTTAATGGTGTATTTTAATGATTAGAGATGAACTCTGTATCATACACTGCAGGGGACTGCTTAGATAGAGGGAAGAGCCATCCTTAAAGAGCTTTAGCTCGAGTCTCCCGTGTAATCTAGTTATTATGGTCCTTATTTACTTCAATCAAGTCGCGAAAATGTATCTTCTGCTGTTGGGAAAAACTTTCTTCGCTGCAAGATATTATTATTTCGACAGAGAGCAAATTAAATGATATACGTGTTCTCTGTATGTTTAAAGAACTAAATAGTCTGTTTTCTCAACAGTATACTAAAAAATGTTTATCAAACCCAATTCCGCCATTTTTTTTCTGCTGTTAGAAAAAACGTTTTTCGCCACAAGACAGTATTACAACAGAAAGCAAATCAAATATCATACTATTACTTTGCATGTTTTTAAAAACAAATTCATTTTTACTCGACAACGTAGGTAAGAAAAATTTGTAAAACAAAAGACTGTTTTGAATACAAATATTCCATCTATTTACATATCAAAATATCAAACTTTTTTTGTTTTTAATGGCCTCAAGATTAAATGTGCATTGTCTGCTTATGGTGGTGGACTCGGAAGACATAACGATGATGTTATCTTATAAACAGATTTTTGTTAGAGGGGGAAATTGGTTCAAGTTAGTTCTGATTTGGAGATGAAAAAAGTAGAAAACCTAGAGGCGAGAGCATGTTGTGTCATGCAAGTTTACCATCTTTCGATGCAACTAGCCATTAACCATGGACGTCGTTGAACCTTTTATATAGTATATTCACTCTTGACTTAACCGTCGTACTGGGCTCTAGAAAATGTGGTATGGGAAATTTTGGTGGGCTTACAGTGCTCTGCGTAAGTAATATTGGGTTTCATATCTACAAAAAAATCCATTTTGTCTATAACACTGTGTCAGATAATTATTCCAGTGCCATGGTGCCATTGTTTGCCCAGTCTGACCTCCTTAAGTTTCAAAGAAATTCATATATACCAAATGATCTAGAGTCTTGCCTAAAGAGTACATAACCAGTTTTTTCGAAACTTGGACGGGTTTAAAAAATTCATCTTTGTCACTGGCATACTTATCCCGCACAGTGTTCTACGTAGAATGTTCTTGCACTGAAAATAATTTTAAAAAATTGCAATATTAATGGGGAGGCATTGTTCAAAAGTCTTGTAAGGGTTTTTAGTTACCTGATGTATCCGTTCGTTAGGTCTCTTGTTCCCAGATGTGTGCTACGAAAACGACCAAATAGGATGCTACGACAAGGAGGAACCGTTTGATCATTTCGATATTCTTCCCAATTCTCCGGGTCCTTTCGGAATGGATGTCAAATTCAAATTGTACACCAGAAGAAACGAAAAGAAGCCAGAATTGTTAAATGACGTTCTGTTAAAGGAGGACTGGGCTTCTTTGCACTTCGATAAAGCTGTCAAAACAACCCTTCTGATCCATGGTTTTAATGATAATGGAGAAATGCAATGGATACTGAACATGAAAGATAACATATTGCAAAAGGTAACATCAACTTTGCAATCAACCAAAATAAACGTTTATTTAAAAAAAAGAAGTCATAATTATTCTTTTGGAACAGATATCAATGACTCTTCTACTCATTTGAGTTGCATAAAGTGTTAACATCATTATCATTCCTCCTCAGGAAAATGCCAATATAGTAATTGTTGATTGGGGTGTTGGAGCCAAACACATGAACTATATGATCGCTGCCTCTAACACACGAACAGTTGGGGCCTACACGGGTCGCCTGATTACTGCAATGGTACCCGACTTTTCATTGGTTCATGTCATTGGACACAGTTTAGGCGCTCAGATAGCCGGCTTTGCTGGGGCGTGGACTGAAGGGAAAATAGGTCGGATAACAGGTAAACACGTGCATTTTCAAAATATTTTCATTTCCTATTGATTCAATTAAGTTAGGCATAATACCTTATTAGATAAATGAATATAAATGCATACCTCGGCATACGAAATCACGATTTAAAATTTAATTGAAATGTTGAGCAAACAATTAAAATATTTATTATCATAAATTATGTCCATGGAAGTTAATTCCATGGTTAGAAAATTCTTTAAAATTTTCTGAAATTGGACGATATCAACGATTTTCTGCAAGGCCGGTTTGGACCGGATGAAGTATGGCTGGTGTAAAGGGTAAGAAAGAGTTTAATGCAAAACATGAAATTAATTTTTAAAAACAAACAAATACGAAACAGACCAGCTTAAAACAAAATCAACAGACTTGTTTGCAAAACCAACGGACACCGATGCAAAACAAAAGATCACCGATCCGAATTGACGTCTAAATGGCGTGCAAAGAGGTAACAGGAGAAATCTGACCCTGGAGAAAATGTAACCAAGAGAAAACGTACCCATGACTTAGGGTACGTTTTCTTTGAGAGAAAACGAATTTGGTACGTTTATTCTCTAAGAGAAAACGGGCCTAGGGGAAATTATAACCAGAATGTAAAATAGTACTATAAAAATTATTTCACATAAGTAATACACAAAGATACAGGAATATATGAATTGTGACTATATAATATCTGGTATAGATCATGTAAGGTATTTCTTATCTAAGATATGATTGAACATATAAAGGGACTTGGACACGACGTAAGCTCAACAAATTTATTTTTCCAAATTTAATGTCTTGATTGAGATACAAGCAATTAAGATACAACAATTAAAATTCTTTGTATTGTAAGCCAAGTTTGTCTTATATTTGTTTACATAAATGTTATATTTGAAAAAGAAATTCAATTAAAATCTTCTCTTTTTATGTATATAATTATTATCATGAATAAAATGAAATTATTCATCATCATGTTTGTTATAAGTAGTCTTTAATAAGACAAAGTAATTTTATTACAGTATTTGTAAACAAAAACATGTCTTGGGCTTATTTAGAAACAAATACATTTAAGCTCTGTATTTCAATTGTAACTTAACTTTTTGTCTTTCAAAGTTTGATCAAGCGTAAATAAGCATTACTTTATCATTTTTAGACATTAAAATTGGTAAAAAAAAAAAATTATTTTTGGCTCAAATTATGGCCAAGTCACTTTAAAAAAAATTATTTTAGAATTGTATTTTTAACGAAATTATTTTTCTAGAAAATTGTCATATGCAGAAGGTTTTAAAATATTGAAGGTAAATTCTCGAGACATAAGAATACTGGTAAAATAAACACCCACTCTACCGTCCTCTTAATTCCTAATTCGTCGATACGTTTTCCCCGGGTTGCATTTTCTCCAGGGTACGATTTCTCTTATTACCTCTTTAAACGTCATTTATAAGGGACAACATCTGAACACCAACTGGTTTTTTTTGGTCATGACTTATTCATTAAAATTGAACATGCATTTTAACAACCGACCTGCCACCCAATTGGTGACCAGATATATGGCTGCACAATCAATCAATCAATCAATTATACATCAGCAATCAATTGTTCAATCAATAAATATAAATCAATCACATCAGCAATAGGATTGTTGAATCAATCAATCCATAATCAAACAATCAAATTGTTTGATCAATCAATATAAATCAATGACAATTGCAATATGATTATTAAATCAATCAATCCATCATCAATCAAACAAACAATATCAATCATCATTGTCATTTGATGAATTGAGTCAAAATAGATAATCAATGGATCAAAGAGTGGATAAATAGCGCTTTGCTTGAAGCTGGTTAATGGCTAGGTTAGGTAATAGGTAGACCCTGGGAGCAGTTGACCACCTATTCTCAAGCTTTAAGCAGGCCCTGGGAACAGTTGCCTACATCAAAGACCTGCGAGACCCTGCCATGTTGCAATTCTGTCATACAAACAGCTTAGCTAAGGTGTTTGTCCTCCAGACGATTTGCAACAGGGATAAATTCCAATATCGTCAATTCTGTGAATGAATGTTGCTTTTGCATCGTTGATCGTTTATTTTGCATCGGCGTCTGTTGATTTTGCAAACTAATTTGTTGATTTTGTTTTAAGCTGGTCTGTTCCGTATTTCAGTATGTTTTTATAAATTAGTTGTTTGATTTGAATTAACGTCTTTTTTACCCTTTCCGCCGCCCATAACGAAGACCGGATGAAGAAACGGTCTAATCTTGCTGTTTTACTCTTTCTCGTATTTGTTACATTTTTTCAATGTTCAAGAGAAATAATTTATTTTTTAATTCCTAAATAAATGTAATAATTATCTCGCGCGTTATTTCATTTGTCTGTTCAACCGATTACAGCTATTGGTGCTACGACGTAACAAACCAGTCCTTGAAACAATGTTTTGTATGAACGCTGAGAATTATTTATCTAGATTTCAAGAAGATTTTTTAAAAGGATTTTTTTACGTTGTGATCTGCTTATTATCAATTCATAAATTTATGTAATTTTTTAAATTTCACAAGAAATACAAGCCCAGTATACATCTCAATTCTAAAGAGGTTTACGTTTATTTCATTTTTATATCAAAAAGACATTTACTACACAAGCAAAAACAGTATGTACAGATACAATAACGAACTAAAAATGACCACAATACTGTTGAAGAAATGCAATTTGGCGGAAGAAAAAATTATTCACAAAACTTAATTAAAAAGACACCTCAATGACACCATTTGAACAGCAGAAATGAACTCCACTTGCTGTATAAATGAGACTCTCTTTACTTTTGATGTATCGGAAACACAACTTTTAATCAATAGTTCAAGTATACTGATTTCAAAGTCTTTCCCAGATAAAAGCGTAAAAAGACTGCATGTTATTAGTGACAGCATTTTCATATCAATCATACGAATGAATATTCTGCGCTTGTTTGTCAATACGCTATTGGAAACCGAACCTGTTTTGGTCATTATTGACAAGAAACTTAATAGATTTAATTAAAATTATGGTTATACTACAAAAATAGTTTGAAGTGTTATTGACTTCAATGTCTTCTAGACAGATATGAGCCAACGGATTCGTCTTCAAAATGAATCAAGGAAAATGGATTTGTATGACTAAAAAACGAATTGATAGATTATTCTAAGAGTAGCCTTTCATCTGACCATTTAATCGCAAATCGAAAACAAACCACCCAACGGAAATAATAATAATCACGATTGTATAGTGGTAAATGAATATAATCACGATTTTATTGTGGTTAATAATCGGGTTTTTTTTGTAAACGGTAAGATAAATAAAATTCCTCTTCATTTAATTGACGTGTATGTTAACTATTACAATTCAATGAAAGTTTTTTCTTATAATTTATGCAAATACAATTGTACATACATGTAAGTGAAGTCATGTAGCATTGTTTGATTAACTTTAAAGGATTAGACCCCGCGGGGCCACTATTTGATAAGTACCATCCTCGGGCACGACTTGACCCCAGTGACGCAGTGTTTGTTGACGTCATACACACAGATACGGACGGAGATTTTAATTTAGGTAAGAGATTGGTTCTCCTGTGACTATGCAATGAAATCAAGCATATTACATGGATGTTGGTAATAACTTTTTCTATTTATGCGAAATCAATTCTGATTAGAGGGCAATAAAAAAATCAGAGTCCGATATTCACAGAACATGGAAATACTCATTGATTCAATGATTCATTAACAAAGAAAAATAAAGCTGTCAACATAAACAAGAAACTATCTTCCGCCGTGGCTTCTCCAATAAGAGAACTGTCAGTACTCTCAGGTCTGTTAGATCGAGTTATTCATTCTCTTGAAAAATTACTCGGCAGTGTCTTTAACCTCTAAAGTCGGACAATGCCAGTTTTTGGTTTTCATTTTTGTTTGACAAGAATAAAAGACTAGGGTCGTTACCCGTCTTTCTCCTAGTAAGATATTAGTAAGGATATATGTTATTTTGTGAACAACGCTTTTAGTTTGACGTAGAAAGTAGTAATTCTAGAATCAATTAAAGGCTCTTGGTTGTATTGCTTTGTATTTTACGGATCTCTCTTGTGGCCTTTAGGAACGTTCATGACTAAGTCAAAACATGCAGTGATTCCACTGATGAACATTGAGACAGTTTCTATTTAAAGTATGGGTATGAAATGAGACTGCAATGGCCGTAAGGGCTTATCGATAATTATTTTTTGAGCATTTTGATAACGTCTCAATCTGAATTTTAAAAAATTCAAATTCAAGATATATATAGGTATACAGTAAAACACGCTTAAAACGAAGTGCCAGGGACAGGTGATTTTACTTCGTTATAGGCAAAATTCAATATAGCCCTCAAATTAACAACATATTATACAGTCATGGGGACTGAAAATCACTTCGCTGTAAGCGTTAATTCTTTACAAGCGTGTTCGCTATAGCCGTGTTTTACTGTATATGGTGATAAAAGACATTTAAAATTAAATGTTGTTTGTGTTTTATAAGGTCTGGGGATGAGTAATATGTGCGGAGATGTGGATTTCTTTCCCAATGGTGGAGAAGTACAGCCGGGGTGTAACCACTCCGCCCTGACAATTGCTGACAACATTGTCAAACTGAAAGTAGAAGGTATGCAAGTGTAACTACTCCTAGATATTTTATGATAATGGTTACATGGCTTAGAGAAAAGACGATAATAAAACACAAGAGGATGCAGTGTACACGTAGCGTTGATTTCCATTGACATCGATATTTCAATCAAGTGTTCTGGAAAAATTGAATCCATTGCAATAATTCTTAATCCCAGAATACCTATTACTTCGGGAAACTAGCAAACAACGCGTATGTCTTTGATTATAAAACCGAAGTATTGCTTCCATAAGCGCATCATATTTCTGTACGGGTTCTGAAAACCCTTCCCACGGTAATGCGACCAATGCGATGATTCAGAGGACTGAATGTTCGTGGCCATTTTTAGACTAGTATATTAGAACCATTTTAACAAGACCTTGGATTTTTTGTAGGACGTAACTATCTTTTTCTTGCATCAAAACAAGTTAAGAATGACGTTGATTTCAAGTAAAATATGCACAGATTGCGTAGTCATAGCTCAAAACCCAGACAAATCTTGTTGATTTTAAAGAGCCGTGGCGGAGGAGCCAACAATGAAATAGACAGTCCTACGTCACATTGCTGTTTGACACAAGTACCCAATGTCCAAGTTCCTGTTAAAATAATTCTATTTTTTTTTTAAATGATAGCTTTGTAAAAAGATGTAATAAAGAAAATATTCAGGTAAAGCTAAATATTATGATTTTTTTCTATGCTGAATGGTAGTTTAAAATGACAAAATTTTAAGGTGGATCTGATGGATAATTTGTTGATCGTCCAGCCCCCTTAAATATTTAAAAGATTGTTTTGCATTAGTAAGGGGCCGTGTGAAGCATTGTTAATTGTTGTGTTCAGGAGACTGATTTATTATGTCATTTCAAAACATTTTTATTTATTTTAAATCTCAGAACTACACAGGCTTTTTCCATGCAGCCATGAACGTTCCATTCGATTATATACAGAATCCATTTTATCCGACTGCAAGTTTTTGTTTTGTCCTTGCACAAAAGAAGATTTCCTCAAGAACCTTTGCCCCGAACACAACTGCACTCAAATGGGCTATGACGTCGATGTAAATATCCGGGGGGCTTATTTCGGATACACCAGTGCGCAGTCTCCGTACTGTATTGTATATACTCCAACCACATTGTCTACAACAGAACCGGATATCTTCAATGCGACAAATCCGATGTATGAAGAAGGAGAATATCAGGGAGCACAGTTCAATATAACTGTAGAGGTTTCTATTGAACAGAAAAGCACAGCGGTGCCCCTTAATACGTCTCTTGTGAGTAACTAGATGTTTAACCTTGAAGGGGAAAAACCAATCTGATGAAATTGGGGTTTCTGGTATAGTAAACATGTGGGTTAAAGTAACAAGATTTTTCACGTATTCAGTCATAAGATTATTCAATTTTCGTCATTTTAGGCATGTGATGTGCATTCGTCAATTAAAGAAGTCTTTAGAAAGTTGAAAATTTAGATAAAATGAATGCAAAATGTACCTTAGTTAGAATTTTTAAACTGTATAAGCCAAGTATTATTTGGTTTCACATTATGATAACAAAATTGTAAGATTTACAGAATTATTCTATCAAAGTATGGTATGTGATTGAAAATAAATCATGACTGAAAAATTAGATATTGCGTTATGCCTTCATTATTGTATGAAATATTTTGATATTAAAATACTCAATCTATGTACTTTTAATACCACACGTGATGTGTTCTTTATAGGTTCTATCAAAATTCCTAGTAGGTCTGGATTAATGTTTTCAGACTATTAATTCCTTTTCCCAGGGTGTGGTTTGTTCTGCAATATCCAAATCCAAAACCTCTTTCACATAATAATTCAGTAATGTTCTATAATCTTAAGTAATGTTTCGCAATCATGAATTTGGATATTATTCAGTTTAAAGTACAGTATCACACCGTTAATTGTTTTCACTATATAACACTATAGAGGGGAAAAATTCTTTAAAATCAGTTTGTATTTCTCTTGATAAAATCTTCGGAGCAAATGTTACTTGTTACCTATCTCATCAGCTAACACAAAAATAGGCACACGATACGGCATTTTCTCAAAATATCTAGCTCCAAACAGGTCTACCCTCAAAACCACGTGTTTTCCGTTTGTATGTAAACAGACTGCACGCTCCCCAGGAAGCTGCTGCATGTGCCTTGAAAGAAGTAGTCCCTATGAAAAATGATCATCATCTAACAAAATAAACGAAATATCATTCTCAAGTGGTACAAAAATTTTTAAAACTGAGTGAAGGAAAATGTAAAAATTCAGTCAAGGAAAAAAATAATTCTGAAATATACCGGTATATGTAACTACAATTGATTGGTCTATTACCGGTGTGATACCTTGAAGGGACTCTAAAGATGTCAGATCCCTTTCAAATTTGCACCTGAGAATTCCCAATAAACTGTCACCAAATCTCTAAAACCCTGTCATCAAGCCCCCTCTATTTCTTTACTTATTGAAGATTTATCTCCCTTAGTCAGACTCAAGAAAATAGCACAGTTATAACACCTTTGGAGCCTGACACCATACATGATTTGAGGGGAATTTGTATCCTTAAAACAATGAATCAAATATTATCTTGGTAGTAAATCAGAGTATATACATTCTTCTTTACATCAAATCAAAAAGATTTCATAAGAGTCACTTCATTATGCAATCATTGCATAACAAAGATATTTACCCCTATTGTTCATACATTTTATACCTATATTGTGAATTATCAGGTAAAGAATGAAATCTGTATCTGGTAATATTATATATCAGGTAAAGCCTGTTTACTTTCCTACACCTTGAATACCAGTTGGAATTGATTTAAGGTTCCTAAACATATTTTGAATTCCGAGTGTATTGCGGTAGTAGAAAATTTACTTGTACTATATCTATATAACGTTGGTGTTTCAAGAGTTTAACTTGACAGTTATGTTTCAATTATTCAATTTGCGAAATCCGTATCAGTTGCAAGTAAAAACAATCTATTAAGTTTGCTGTAGTCATTTTGTGGGAGAAATACTGTTGCTTCATCAATATTCGTTGAATAACAATTTTCGTGGATTACGTTGTTAAGTTGATCCTCGAAATTAAATGTTCATTGAAGTTCAATTTTTACTTACATTTTGTATTTATAGGGTCAAAGGCCACGAATTTACGTATCATTGAAACTGTGGTTTTCATTGAATCCACCAAAATTGATGCCCACGAATATTAATGAAACCTCAGTATTACATAATACACTGGTTTTATGGGGGTGGGTGTAAAGAAAATGTGGTTCGAGTATTTAAAAAGAATTGTGTAGTGAAATGTTCTCATCATTAATAAACGGGCAAGCTGGTATCGACATATTCATGTTTTTCACACTGAAGATGATAATGGAAGCGCCAATGGGGTCAGGTGAGCGATGGGGTTTACAAGCATTTTGTAAATGAAATAATTCCTGTTCCACTAAATAAATGGTGCTTTTTTCTTTTTATTGAAGATTAAGTAACCTCTCATCTAAATACAATGCATGCATGTACATCTATATGCACATTTAAAAGAAAGGAAAGTATTAACCTCCATTTGAGAAGCAAGGCAAATATAGTATTCAAGAAAATAATCTGAATATGTTTGCATCTGAAGAAACTAATATATATTTTTTTATGTTCAAAGTTGGGTATTTCTTTTAGGAAATATATTGATTTCAAAATGAATTCCGATTGCCTCAGAGCAAGGATACGACATTAAAATTTTGTATGGTGTATCTTCTCTATTTCTGTGATTTGGCAAAGTTCTTTCAAATAAAACGGCTGTCATATAGAATCGTGGAATCAAATCAAGTGTCAGTTCCTTTAAAATGTGCTATTTCAGAAGTGAAGCTACATACCGCCAACTGGCTTCAACAGAAGTAAATCGAAATTATCAACCTTTTGCTTCATTCAAATTCCTTTTGGGCACTTCAGGAACAGTGAAAAAAAAAGTAATCCGAAGATGTGTATGATAAATGCAATTCTCTCTATAATTGAGAGATTATTTAGAATAATGACTTACCTTCATAAATTGGTTATAGGCAACTTAATAATCAGCAAAACGAGAAAGAAATATTGATCATTGTTGTTCTTACGAGCAATGTTAAAGTTTTTGCTTCGAAGCTTACTTACTTTTATTCGTAATATAAAATATTCTTAGGGTTCCAATTGTTAACAATTCGGGAAAAAAATTGAATTGAGACAATATTTGTCAGAATTATGTGTTGAAAACGTGTTCATTATATGGCTGTTAATGCTTATTTTCGAATGGCCGTTATTTAAGGTTTCAATCGAGGACATAATAATAGTATTATGATAGCATGTACATAATATACAGGTCAAACACTTTACTCGAGAGAACAATGTCCATAATCTGAATACATTTATTACTACAAGTATTTATTAACATTATGAACCTTGTGTGCATGAATCTGTACCGTGCTACTTGTGCAAATAAACGTCCGGGTGACCTATATATCAAACATACTTTTCCCTGGGTCATGTTTAAATGTGTTA
Organism: Magallana nippona; assembly: GCA_033439105.1. Taxonomy (NCBI): domain Eukaryota; kingdom Metazoa; phylum Mollusca; class Bivalvia; order Ostreida; family Ostreidae; genus Magallana; species Magallana nippona. Next base: position 9,252,220 of record CM065926.1, on the reverse strand, counting down.
CCTGATAAAAATAACATGCATATGCAATGGCATGAACGATTTCCGTGTTTAAAGACGTCTAATATTTGCCATTAAATTTCAGTGACATCTTTTCGTAGAACACTCCAAGGAGCTTCAACGTGAGTCATAAAACAAAACACGTTGAATAGTATAGTTAACTCGTTTTATCTAAAAAAAATAAATTAATAAATAAACAAGTAAACAATTACTAGTTACAATCATTAAAATTTTATTATGGGCAACTCCTTTAGTAATGAAATCTGTACAATCAAATTAAACTATTAATTACTATATTATTATTCATTATTAATTAACTATTAAAGAATATATATTTTTTACTAATAAAAGATGCAAAATACTGTTTAAAGGGACTTAGAAACGATTTGAAATCAAAATTTTATTTTTCATTTTTAATGTATAAAATGGTTTACTGGTGAATTTTGAATGATTGGCCAAAATGTGAATGTTAGAAGTCAAGTTACAAGCGAAATACAGAGGGCAGAATTCATTGTTATGTAAACAAAGCTCGAGTTTTATATTTTTTTTTACAAATATTGTTATGTAAAGAAATTACCATTTCTTTGAAAAAATGACCCGTGGCAAACAAGATGAACTGATTCAATGTGTTAATAAATAATACTATTAACAAAAGAAAGGCAACATTTGATTGAAGCTTAAGCTTACCAATATAACACATATGTAGACATTAACAAAACTCGAGCTTTGTTTACAAAACAAAGAGTTTTAAACTCTGAATATGGCTTGTAACTCAATATTTGACTTTTAAATTTTGATAAAGTATTAAAAATACCAATATAATCATTCTAGACATTAAAAATAGAAAAATAAAATTTGAAAATTTTGAGCTCAAATCGTGTCTAGGTCCCTCTTAAAACAGTAATTTTTTTTTGGCTGTGAGATAATTTACTGAGTTATCGTGCACGCATATTTTTATCTAGTGAATCTGTTATTGACGTTTTCGCGAAGGAAGGCTTGCTGAGGGTGCATGTAGTTTTGACACGTACGGCCTACCATTAAGGAGCAGGAGACATACTTTACATGAGATTCCGTTTCAATAAAGTCAGTCGAAGATGGAAAAGATGTCAATATCGAGGTATTTAATTGTATATGTAATGGAGATGGAGGAGCAAACACGATATGAAGGGAATTAAGAGCCATACAGTATATCACATGATTGCTCATATATCTATACATTTTTAAGATTCATTATACAGTGCAATACTGCAAACATTTTTTAAACTATCTTATAGTATTAACGCTAACTCGATCGTTCACATTTATACAATACATTATCTCGAGGTTGGTTAAATTATTCGGAAATTGTTTTGGAATTTGGAAAACCTTTTTCTGTCATCTAGAATGTATCATAATGCTATTGTGATTTGTATGGAAGCTCGATGTGCGCAAAAATTGTATTTCGACTTCGGTCATATGTTAAGTTTACAGATTGTGCGAGATCTATTTTTATTATTCATTTTTTTTCTATATTCAGGTTACATATACAGAATGTGTATGGAAATGAGGTTAATCAGTCTAAAACTAGCGCAAGTTTTTGTACGCAGTAAATTGTAACTTTTTAAGACATATGGAACAGTCAACTGTACCTCCCAGGTCCATCCAAATTTTTTCAGACCGGGAGTTACAAACCTGCAGCTTGTATATAAAGTCTCTATTTTTTTTTTACAGTGCCATCACTCAACTGAATATAAGTCGAACAATTAAGGGGACAGTCTGTATCGTACATTTTCCTGATGGCGTTTCAAGCCTGCTTGATGCTTTCTCAACGCAATTAGGTACGTTTGTTTAGACACATGTACATGTATCGTATGATTGCCGATCTGGCCCCTGGACCATAAAACTTATCCGGACTCAGTCTTAATTTCAGTCTCAATTTCCGCGATATATTACTTTTGAGAAAGTAAGACAGATTAGAAGAAAATTCCTGTAAGTTTTATAACCTCCAATCCAGAACCCCTCCCAAAAATGTTTAAGCTCAAAGTGTGACCGTGTTCTTTTAGAACCATTTTAACAGGAGCTTGGACTTTGGGTAGTTGTGTCAAACAGCAATGTTACGTAAGCCTGTATATTTCATTGCTGGCCACTCAGCCATGGCACTTTGAAATCAACAAGATTTGTCTGGCTTTTGAGCTAAGACTACGCAATCTGTGTATATTTCACTTGAAACCAGCGTCATTTTTAAACTTGTTTTGATGAAAGAAAAAGATAGTTACATCCTACCGAAACTCCAAGGTCTTGTAAAAATAGTTCTAAGTAGAATGTAGTCTTAGTTAGCAGTGGCATACCCATTATTATCCAAATGACCTATATAAACGAAGGTTACTTTTGTTTAAACTTGTCATACTGTACCATAATATTTCTTTAATAAACTAGAATAATTGAATACTCGACGCGTATTGGAGAACGATTGGTGGATCTACAATATTGGGCATTGAAACCCTTCGCAATAAGGGAAAAAGAATGAGGGTTGGTTTAATGGTATTAACTTGGTTCTAATAAGCATTTGGAAAATGTGGTCAGTTTACCACAAATTTGTCAATATGATGGAACAAGCTTTCTGTAAGCATATTTGCATAAGCAATACATGTCCCCTACCGTCAAAAAAGGAATGTCGGTTTATGTGCTAAATAAGTTTCGAGAAAATTCGGAATTGTATTAAGGATGATCTCGTTAATAGAAAAAATTGTTTAAAAGTATTTTTTTTCATCACCTATAGATAAATCTTAACAAAACTCAAGCTTGGTCTATAATTTCTCATTATAAAGCAACACAGCAAGTTTCAAATCAATTCTCCAACCCATAAAGAAAAAAGTCTGGCAAACCAATTTGAGACTGAATGAACGACAGACATACATAATGAGAGCAATAAAGATTATGGACTAATAACAGAGAGTTGACTATCCCAGATGAAGCACACACACACACACACCCTCACACACACACACACACACACACACACACACACACACACACACACACACACACACACACACACACACACACACACACACACACACACACACACACACACACACACACACACACACCGCTATTCCATGGTAGTTTATGATTATAATTTTCTGTGGGGTAGCCCTCAATTATCATATTTGTCTAATTTTTAAGAGAAATGGATATTACTGTAGATTCCTATTTAAACGCTAAGAATTATTATTATACCTCAATATGATTATTCTAAATAACGCGTCATCTGATTGGTCTAGAGAGTCACGTGACAAGGCGAACAAAACGTCGTGTCTCCCGGGGAATAAATATCGTGTCTCATGTCTTCGGAAATCTCGGGATTTTTCATTCCAAAAGTATGAAAAAGCCAATATGAGCATAGGATGTTGAAAAATATGATTAAATAAAAAATATTTAAGCATTTAAATTCTCTTTATACCACAAAAACCAATTGTACTATATTTGATTTGATTTTATGAAAGAAAAGAAAGACAATTAAAAACACCCAAACAATCACGACGTTATTGCTTTTGACAAGTCGAAAAATTATTAGAAATCGACGTATTTTGTATAATCATATGTTTTTCGGTATGATAAAACGTTTATTGCATGAATGTTCGGGAAATATGAAGATTTATTCCCCAAGAAAAATCATATTTCCCTCGGGGAAAGCCCTCGGGAAATATGATTTTTCTGGGGGGAATAAATCTTCATATTTCCCTCACCATCATGCAATAAATGTATAATATCCGCGTAAAATCGCAAGAAGCAACCTTCGCTGAATTTAAAATCTCACTTTCATATTTCAGACTGTTTTGTTCTATAGGAAATTGTAACAAAAATTGGTGATCGCGATTTTATATTCTCGCGAATTGATACAAAACAGCGAAATCGCGGAATTAATTACTCGCTTAAAATAAGAAATTTACAGTACTTAATTTTGTTTAATCACAATATCATATTTTAGAAATAATTTCCTGTTATTTTATTCTTCAGATAAAAAAATACCACTTCCATGGCTTTATCAGTTGTTTCAGTTGGCGATAGAAGTTAGCGTCATGTCTTTACCAGACGACCCAGCCACCTTCGTTGATCAAAAAACACTTACTGACAAATTTGTATACGTTGGTTCAAGCAAACTACAGATTCATCAAAGTTTTTACACATCGTCTTACTTGCAACTTCCATTTGAAGTCTTGTCCACTTTGGATTACGTTGGAAAAAGTTCATATACTAAAGTAAGAGAAATGAGGGTCAGAAACAACTCGCAATGGTTTGCGAGAGTGTGTCAGCAAGAGATCAGAATCGACCCAGTCACCAGAAAACCCCTAGAACTTCCTGCTCCTTGGCGAGAAAAGTATCGCCCAATGTGTACAGGTTCTCCATTCGTAATGGAAAAATTAAGCAGACCCGATGTGTGCACGGCAGAAGACCACTACAAGATTCAAACATCGGACATTGACGAGCAAAACCATACCAACTGGCTTGCTTATGTTCAGATTTGTATGAATGTCTGCAGAAAAGGTCTGGACCAAAAACTATTTAGTAGATCTTTAATTCAGAACAGTGAAAATGGGTTGAAAGAGTTACAAATACGGTACGAGAACGAGGCTTTGGTGGATGAAGAGATCGTAGTTCACGCTTGGGAGACTTCGGGGAGAGATGATCAACTATGCTTTGAATTGACTAGGGGATGCGATGTATGTATTCAAGCAACCATGACATTCCATCAGTTTTCTATTAATAGCGCATACATTAAATCAATTAAATCAAAGATTTAACGTAGTTTCGAGTATCTAATAAAATACAAATATGACACATATTTTACTTTGTTTTCCCTCGGACTGAAATGTCACACTTTCACTGGTTTAAACATGACACGTGACTGCCGGATATTTCTCTCTGTCCGTCTGGTGAGAATTAACATTCGGCAACATGGCCGATGCTTCGCCTACTCATCTCGACATTTCATAATATTCAATACAAATACCGCGTTAATATTTGGAGTAGTTGCCCTTTGAAATTACTGTTAAATTAGAGTAGTTGCCCTTTAAATTGACGTCACATTGTTGTGTCTGGAGCAGAATAAAATGACAAGCGTCGACATCTGCGTAAACCTCTGTGGGGGGAAGGGAGAAAACGTTTAAAATTAAACAGGAACAAAACATTATAAAAGAACAAGGGTGCAGCGAAGATTTTCAAACACTATTTTAAAGGTGAGAATGAGATTTTGAAGATATCGGTTGTGTTAAATTGGACGAGATGTAAGACACTTTTATATATGGATTTTTGAAGATCATCGCTTTTTGTGAAATAAATGTCTCACTTGATAGTCCTCGAGAAAACAAAACACTTATTAGGTCTATAAATATAATAAGTAATAATATTACTCTACCCCGCCAACTGATTTATCTCAGTTTACTGATATAACAAAACAGTTTTTCCTCGCTTCTTGTATACTCTGTCCCAAGTTTCTGCTTCCACCACGTTTTGCGTAATATCTCGATAATCATAAATACCAAAATACATCCATTAAATTCTGATTCACTAGAATGAATATAGTCCAGATTAACTGTTCTGAAACACCCCCTCTACTGCTTCAAGTTTCAATACACAACCCCAAAATATAAAATCTACGAGGATTTTGCATTGCAAGCAATATTAAGTACCCCGGATGATAACGTTAAAAATTGTGCGATGTGTCCCGAGTACTTCCGAATGGAGAAAAGATGTAACCATATCTTATTTTGAATCTCCGTAGGATGTTTGTTTTTTGTTCATGTGAAATTCTCCGTGGACAAACAGACGATGTATCGATGAAGAAATCTAGGATTTTTTCCCTTTTATCGATTTGAATTGTACTTCATTGACAGGTAAGTTTATTTTGATTAAAAATCATCAAAAAGTGACGGAATCAATAACTTGGGACAGACAATAGTATCCAAAACGTTAACTGTTTACGATGTTTAAAATAAAAAATCAAGCATAACAGGACGAAATAATCAAACATGATTTTGAAATAGCTTTTATTGCAGCCACTGCAATATCGTCCTCTAAATTAACTCAGTGGCAAACTATCATATTCGTTGGCCTATACTTTAGCAGAATATTAATGTTAAATAAATTTGATCACATATTTTAACAGTTTTGTTTTGAACCAGTGAATGTTTTATTCACTGAACAAAAGTATGTATTTCAAGAATCAAAATTTAGCAAAAGCCTAATTAAAAGAACATAGTGAGGTTTTCTCTTTACGGGTTTGGTTTGGGTTTTATTTAACTATATAACTATATAGACGATGTACAAGTGCATAAAGAACAGTAGTAAGGCTCCCCCCCCCCCCCCCTTTTTTGTTCGGTTTGGGTTTTATTAACAAACAGCTTTTTTGCCCCCCCCCCCCCCAAAAAAAATACATTGTTGTGCAAGGCAAGTAAGAGATCATTACAACTGGAGTTTGCATGTACTTTTATTTACCCGAAGAATGCAAAAATGCAAGAATAAATAAAGAAGAGAATTGATGGCATTTTTCTTGTTGATATGAATACCAACCCTTGCTGCTGTTAAAAAGTGATTCAAATTTTATTCCATATGACGGAAAATTTTTCATTCAAACACTGAAAACGTCAGTGTACAGAATTTTGTTTTAATATTCCGAAAACTATCTGAAAAAGGAGGGGGCAGTCTCTCCATAAAAGAGGTAAGAATGGCTATATAGTGAGTCTTCCCACGGAAGAGTGGCTTTGTAGTGAGACTTCCCCGGGGTAAGGCTCACTATATAGCCAGTTTTTTCGGGGGAAGGGGATTCTTACTATATAGTCAGTTTTCCGGGGGGAGGGGGTCTCACTATATAGCCAGCCTGTGGTGGAAGTCTCACTTTGTGGGATTATAATATTCAAAGAATGATTCCTTATTACTTATATTTATATAATTTTCAGCAGTTGTATGATTAAATATTAATATATTAATTATGCAAACCCGCTTGCGCCCCCAACAATACGTCATTTGAAGTTATTGGTCTGTATAGTACAAAACCGATTCGTAGTGTTATCACAGACAAAGACACTGGAAAATGTAAATATATATAAATACACATAATGTATTATTTATATGTATGTCATAGAGAGCAGAGCGGATAGGATGCCCCTGTGATTGTAGTAGGAGAAGTAAAGACATTTATCGCTCGTGACGAGAGAGAGAGAGAGAGAGCTGAGGAAGTAATTCAAACATGTAAATACAGTCTTCAGGAAAACAATATATATATACAGAATTTGTCAGTAAACGCATGTATATATGCATGCATGTATGTATGTGTATAAATACTAAACAATTTAACGTGCAGAATAATTGCTCAGATGGCGGCACTTCTTTGATGCTGGCAAAGCGACCCGGCCAGCTCTAATGAGGTCGTTCTGCGTCGGTGTTTTGGCGGCATGTCTTTGAAGCCGGCGAAGCGACGGGCGTCTGGCTTTAGCGAGCTGCTGACGAAAACAAGACTGTCACCGAGTGGGAAAATCGACGGTATTTTGAAACGAGCTCTATGTGAGTTTATAATAATATTTCAGTTCATATTAGATATAATAACTGAAATAGTTAAGACATATTAGCATTTCAAATAGATATCCAACTGAAATTATTTAAAGTGTCAGTGATGGGTTTTATGGAGTTTTGTGCTCTCTCTCTCTCTCTCTCTCTCTCTCTCTCTCTCTCTCAGAAAACCAGTACCCTTCCTTTGTATTCCTGTGTATATTGTGTAGGTCATGACATGCAGGCGACCTTGTTGATTAAAATAACTAAATAACCCGTAGAGTTGTCAGATTTCCACCGTTGACGCTAGGTTTTATATATTTACAACGTATTTAAGATATCTTAAAATCACAAACATTTTCAAAATGCAGATCATGTAAATATTTGTTTGTTAAATCGACAAATTTCTCATTATACATGTAAATCATTTTATCTGCACTTAAACAAAACTACGTAACTCTCCTTCTTTAATTTAGTAAATAAAATATTCAACATTGCTATCCAGTTTACTAGGACGTATGATTGACAAATCCCTCTTCCTGATTTGATGGATGAAACTGCCATAGTGACGTCAGGTCTTTGTTGTATTATTATGATATTGTTATATCATTATGATAATAATAATACAACATTATTATAATTATTGTAATTTTAGCAGAGTTCCGCGATGGCTATCACCAGGCATACAAATGAATATTCTGATGTGAGTATTTCAGTTTACAAATATTCTGCGTATATCTGAACATCTTACCGCCTTTTTCCTTTAAAATAAGTAAGTTTTACCTTTCAAGTTAGTTTAAACACAATTATGAACATCTTACCTTTGTAGGCATACTTGGACATTAGTTATTATGTCCCTCCACACCAGTACACCCCTGCCGAAATAGAAGTGATAAAGATTTTCATTCACTAATTATAAACTCTAAGATTTATTATATTTATTAATTTTGAATACTGTGTGAATTTCTGTACTTTTCTTTAGTACTTAATAAGCCCGCGACCACAGTTTCCACCGCACGAAGCAGTAAATAAACTTTTTCTGAGTAAGGTATCTATCAAATTTAATCGTCAACCAGTTTTAAACTATGAGATACTGATGTATTTTATCTATATTTTCAATCGATTAATAATTTAATGTACAATCCCTGTTATCTTGTAGCCAAGACCAGTTCGAGAATTTTTAATTGTTTCCAATTGGTAAGCTTTTCCCTATACAATCCTTATTCGTACGGTGTCGGAGTAATTCATAATTTGAATTATTTAAATGTTTGTAAAGTTTTATGAATTATCATCGATTCCAGGATGATTGGTTTGAGGACATACTAGATGAGGCGGAGGAAGAAATCGAAATAGAAGCAATTGTAATAAGATAAATACATGTATGTTTTATTCTGATTTTGAATATGTAGGAGGCGTATCTATGTCGACTTAAGGCGTTAGGTTTTTTTGTAAATTCTTAAATAATTATTTTCTGATTTTCAATTAATACACTAAAATTATATATTAGATTAATTTAATATAATGAATCTTCTTAACTCTAAGTGCGTGTCCATTTTCCTTAAATTACAGTGTATATTCAATATTAGTCTAAGCTGTCCTATGTATTCTGGGACTTCAATTTTCGTGAATGCCTATTTTGCTATGAATTAAATTCAGAACTACATAGAATAGATCCTCTTCTTCTTTTTAGGCTGATCCCATCGCTCATCGAGATATTGTTGCTGCATTTTATGATGCGATAAATATTGAATACCCACAAAAGAAAAAGGTTGGTCTTTTACAAAAAAAAATCCAAAGTTATATTTTGTTACCAAGTATTTAATACAAAATTTATATTAAATCATCATTGATTTATAATTACTACTATGTGCATGTAAACAAAAATCAACAAACAAACATTTTTCTGTTTCAAATACTCATGCAGCTTTTTAGCTTAGTCTTTATCTGTCCGCTCTATAAAAGATAAGATCAACCATTCATCCGTAAATAAATTTGCAGATGTCATTATTGCAAAGAGGAATTAGATTCATCCAAAAAAAGACTTTCGTGTATGGGAGGACGCTGAAAATTGACACGCCCTACTAGTTATAACACTCAGAAAGGCTAAGGACAGGGTAATGGCGGCATAAAGTCCAAAAATACTTTCTTAACAGCATTAAGATGTTATATTCAGAACACCTTTTATATTTTTGTACAGTTATTTGTTATATGTGATCAATTGTAATTACCTGATAAATCAGTCAAATTTGTACGTGCAACTTTTTTCGTTGAAAAAAATCTTCTGAACACATGAATTTTAATTTAATTGTACATTTATACCGATCGCAGCGAGGCTTAATGGTAACAGGTATATATAAGAAAATAAGTGAAAAATAGAAGCTGAATCAGGGGTACTAAGGGCCAAAAAAAATTTCTTCCAGCCCTGGGCGCCGCCATATTGGCCACCATTTTCTTAAACAAAAGTTAACTCGATCAGTATATGACTGCCGCTTGTCGATGTTTTTAGCCCCGAAACTCGATCAAAAACTTTCCAATTTTTAATTGAAAGTAATTTAGATAAAAATAATTGACTGAGCAAACTATACAACTTTTAACAGTGCTTTAATCAAGAAATACGACTAGTTTCACGTATGTCTTATTAAATTATTACATGGAAAATAAAATCATTAACACCAAGAAACCGATCTTTTAGAGACTGAATAAAGTAGAAAAAATTCAATTCATCAACTTCGGAAAATTCTAAAGCATTGAAAGAATAAAGAAAAAAATTCTCGGAATCCAGAACTTTTCTTCGGCTATTTCCGAAGACAAACAAAACTTTTACGTTTTACGTATGAAACATGCTCAGTCATAATGAAGACTGAGCACGCGACGTTTAACTTAACTCTGGCATATGATTTGAGTAGATAGGCGGGTCCTTCTATGTGCGTTTCAAATACATTTTGTTCTACAAAAAATTAAACTGCACTGTGCTGAATCTGCGCTCGGTCCAACGGTCACACCGTTTACATATTATTCATTATGAAAAAAATTACCTTTAGTTTTAGTGGACCGGTTACAGTTTAATGTAATTGTATATATATATTGTAATTGATTAGCCAATATAAACATAATTAAAACATGTAACCAACGTGTTTTCTATTTGCTCAATCTTAAGTTCACTTTTAATGTTTGACAGGTTAAAGAAGCAGTTGCTCACCAGGCTTTAGAGAATCCGCCACAACCACCAACCCTGCTGAGTAAGATGAAAGTCGTGGCAATATCAGAACCAAGAATAGCTGTGTCAGTGATTCTAGGATAGAAAAAAAGACGCTCGTCAATCCTGCACTGACCTCGATGGGAATGTTGTTGTTTTTTAATAATTTTAATTACTGAACATGATTGAACAACTGTTTTAAATGATGGTTGGATCCAGAATATATGTTGCTGTTATTTGATATCACAATATTCTTCATTGCTAAATTTGAAAGTTTTTATTAACTATTCTGTGAAATTCATCTTTGCTGACTTTGCTGGTCATTTATTTTACAGTTTCAACTAAACGTGATGGTTTGGTTATCAAAAGCTTTCTTAGAAAAGAAAAAATTCAAATTACTAAACGTTACTTTGTAACTTAGTAACTCGTATAGATAAAAAATGTGCAACCGGTTTTAGCTCACCTGAGCCAAAGGAATTTTTCCAGTAGTTTTTTTGTCAGAAAACGATAGCTTTGGTCCAACAGTACAAAGCATGGTGTACCGTTATTCTCAACCATGGAAAAGTGTAATACGGTCGCGATTTCAGATAGGACACCAGCACTTGGAATTTTTTTTTCAATAATTCGACTTATGATAATAATGTGGGTTTTTCCCAATCAATCAATGTTAATTTACACTTTGTGTATAGTTAACACAAATGAGACTAAAATTTTCAATGGAGATGTTTTGAAAAGATCTTGCACAGCTGGTTTGTGGTGTCAAGATGAGCAAAAATCCTTACATAATTCAAAAGATTGATGACTTTTCTCGAAGAAGATTTACATTAATGAAACTTTTGGCTATATATTATGTGAATTTAATGTAAACAAAACAGAAAAAGAAAATGATGTAAAAAAAAGTATTGTTTTGATATTAATTGACACGATTATGTCAATTTTGAAATATACATTGTCATATGGTTTGCGACTGGTTAAACAACTGCACCATATTGAAACAAGTTTCCTTATAAAAGAACGATCGCGCTCTTTTGAATCTTTCTGAGACACCAAAGAATTAATGAATTTTACTTTTTTTTTTTAAAGGAAGCTCTCTAAGCCGATCACAAAAACTTTATCGAAACACAGATATAAACAGTCAAAATCTAATATAGATATGATATTTAGGGCACTGGCGCTTCTACATTAAGTTCTAGAATACTGTGAATACACTTGTACCATTTGGCCCGGTACATTGTTACCCATTTTAGGCTCCTTTGTCAATTACATGTACATTATTTCATTGTTTTAATCTGCTCTACCGATTTTACACAGAGTACACTTTACAGCTAAAATTAATTAAGAGAAAACATTCCGATTTCACTTTAATATCAGAAGTTTGATGTTTGAAGTTTCATACAAGGAACATAAAACAATGTAGGCAAGTAAGTGTATCAGTTGCATTGTTCCATCATGAAATTTTCAAGATGATTGAAAATAATCATTTTTATTCATTTATACTATCTATGCGTCAATATAGTTTAGAAATGCCATTCTCTGGGAAATTGTAAAGATTCGAACTTTAGTTATTACTTCATTTTTACCTGGATGATAATTGATTTTGTGGGATGTCACAGATGTAGTTCGAGTTATGAGATAAAGAGATAGATAAAGTATCGCCTTCCGCCCCTTGTCATCTCAAGTCTATGTTCAACACAAGACTATCGAAATGCTATAGTCTGCGGTTGGTCCTAGTGGTTTTCTATCCCTAACATGATGTAGGTGGGCAGCAATTTGTCGGCTTTGAATGGGGAAACAAAGGGATGAAAGAAGATTTACTTAGACATTATTGACATTTTTCATCCTTATTGCCAGTTAATTATTTTATAGCCACTTTCTAGATTATGATAATCGACAATACAACGATTTTACTTCATTCTTTGTGTGCTTTTGCGACGTCACTATATATTTTATAAAGCAAATATATTCGGGTTTTTTTATTTATAGAAACAAGCACGTACCATCGTTCATGAAAGTGGGGGGAGGAGGCCCAACCTATCCAAAATCTTGACAAGCCAAAAAAAAAAAAACCTTTCCGCCAATCTTCAAAATCCTAATCTTTCGGGGAAGGGAGGGGTGTAGTAGCTAAAACCTTAAAACTTCAATTTTCATGTTAATTTTGTCACTATTATTTTGTATATCCTCCCAAAAAAGGGGAAAAACTCCATAATTCATTTTTCTGTATGTAAAAAGGTATAACGCCTTTTCCTATTATTTCGCTTACACCCGTGTTTGAATGGAAGGTACCTGTTACTAAAAAAAGGTTGCAGGTACCTGTCGCAATATGATATAGAAACCTAGGTACTGATTTTAATGGTGTCTGTAACCACTGATTTTTCATAAATTTAAGAAACCTGCATCAAGAAAAAAATATATAGAACTTTATGTATAAAGACAGTTGATATTCTGAACAGTGATAACTCAACTAAACAGCAATATGCAATTTATGTAAGTGTAAATAGAGTAGAGTGTTATTGAAGAGACATGTTTATATTGATGTACACATACTCTGTATTAAACAAGAAAATTTGAAGAAGAAAAATCCAGCAGATTAGTTACTTGTAATTTAAACTACCTATTCTTATCATGCTTAAAGTGAAAAGAAAAAAAAATACTACTTGGTGAAATCGATCCAGCAACCGCAAAATCAAAAACACCTACAAGTTACCACTAGGCCATGTTCGCGTATTACACTTCCATGTGATGTCTTATCCATATATGAGGCTAAATACATAACTGTATTAGAATAGTCAATTATTGAAATATTTGTCTAATTTTCAGTACTAAGACCACCTTAAACCAAATTATTTCAATGCAAACTTGTACTACAATACCTGTATAACATTATTTTAATCGGATTTCTTTGGTTTAAAGTGGTTTAAGTGGTAGTCAAATATCCAACTTTGCATACTAACTATTTTTCTATATATCCCTACCACAACCGGAAGATATTAATGAGGTCGTGTAAGATAATTAAGACTCTTTAAACATGGCAATTGTATAATTTGCATTTTTGTTTGAATATATTTTAACTAACTATTGTATTATATTGAAAATGTCTTATGTTTGCAAAAGCGCTAAATGTAGGCGAAATAGTATACTTAATGCGCTATACCTCTTTACGAAAAATGTCTGGTGCAAGAAGAAAACGCTGGGGACATACCCCCCCCCCCCCCCACCCCCACCAATGCTATTTGCCTGAGAAAACTATATTACACTCAAGATTCATGTTATATATTATAAGTTTACATATAAATATGTAGTTAATTTTCCACAAAGGGTACGTGTATTTTCATCATCAGGTGTTATCACGGGAAAACAGGTGTTCTAAAGTTTAAAGTCGCTCGGTCAGCCATACATGATAAAACTCTTCCGGGGTCAACATGGAATGGGATTTATCAACATCAAGGTATCAGTATTTTATGAAGAAATTTAACTTAATTGAGTCACGGAGTCATATGAGTGTGGCATCCTTTTTAAAATTGATAACTTTAAAAATTAATGTCAACTATTAGTAGTTTTATCGGTGCATAAAGGGGGGAGGGGGGGGGGTAATTAAAAGGTCCGTTTGTTGAAGTACGGAAACACAGTGCTTACATACAGGTGTTCTGGTATCAAAACAATTATTGATACTTGTTAACTTGAAAGCGTTTGTGCAATTTATGGACTTTGTTGTTGCTTGTTGCTGTTGATCAATAGAAAATGTTTCATGTACATGCTGTACAAGTCTCCACTTGTACTAGAATCAAGTTTTCTTTGATACACTTTATTCTTTCATCTTTTTTAACATGAATTACAACAGCTGCTTTTATGTTGTTCGCATATGCAGATTGCAAATGGAAACGTATTTTTCCTTTTAGAGTTTTCTTGAATTTGAATTGATCAGAAAAAGCAACTCTCTTCTTCAAATTTCTATACATTTTTTTTTTTTTTACGAAGGAAGATATTTGTAAATATGTATACATCCATGTATATCATCGGTCCCTTTTCATACAATGAATTATAGAAATTTTACCATGATTTTGATAAATTTCAAATGAGATTGAAGAAAAATGACACATCCTGATTTGTACTTATAGGTTGCATTGTTCTCTATTGTCATGATTGACGCTTTATCGGTGATTTTAGATCATGAAACAGCGAATTTCTTTCTGGTTTACGACCCTGTGAGTGTCCTTTCAATGAATAAAAAAGAATATAAGGGGGGATGTCCGGCCATTTTGTACACATGAGAATCAATATGTAAACATTTTTGAACTGTCTTATTTACTAGTATACCAAAAACTGACCAATAAGATAAAAAAGGCAATAAATATGAGATTTTGCATGCAAATTGCGCACGCAAGTGCAGAATGGTACGTATCTTAATCATTTTGAACAGCTGTAGAACTGTGCAGCTACAGACTTTTCTTGAAGATTTAAAAATCAGAAATAATACGAAGGGGGTTTATTGGTGTCCAATCTACAACCTTTTGTTGAGAAAGAGGATGAGTCTTGCACATTAATGTTGTAACTTTGTCTTAAATAAGGGTACCCTATTTTTATCAGTCGGCATGAGATCTATTTTTAGAACAAGAAAATATCCAGCCCCTTTGTCTTAAGAGGCACATTGACGATATATTTTCATAGAGAAAAATAAACAATCTGTGTTGAATGTGACAGACTACGGCGGCGTGGAAGGGCCAGATGAAAAAAAAATAAATCTTATTTGTTGGGACGAATTAGTTATTTGTTCGGACGTAGTACGATTTGTTCGGACGAATCAGGATTTGTTCGGACAAATAAGTTATTTGTTCGGACGAATTAGGATTTGTTCGGACAAATAACTTATTTGTTTGGACGAATTTCGATTTGTTCGGACGAACTACGATTTGTTCGGACGAATTAGGATTTGTTCGGACGAATAAGCTATTTGTTCGGACAAACTACGATTTGTTCGGACGAATTAGGATTTGTTCGGACAATAAATTATTTGTTCGGTTAAACTACGATTTGTTCGGACGAATAAGGATTTGTTCGAACGAATAAGTTATTTGTTCGGACGAACTACGATTTGTTCGGACGAATTACGATTTGTTCCGACGAATAAGTTATTTGTTCGGACGAATTAGATTTCTGTTCAGACAAATAAGTTATTTGTTCGGACGTAGTATGATTTGTTCGGACGAATTAGGATTTGTTCGGACGGATAAGTTTTTTGTCCGGACGAATTAGAATTTGTTCGGACGAATTAGGATTTGTTCGGACGAATTAGCTATTTGTTCGGACGAATTAGGATTTGTTCGGACAAATAAGTTATTTGTTCGGACGAATTTCGATTTGTTCGGACGAACTACGATTTGTTCGAACGAATAAGCTATTTGTTCGGACAAACTACGATTTGTTCGGACGAATTAGGATTTGTTCGGACAAATAAATTATTTGTTCGGTTAAACTACGATTTGTTCGGACGAACTACGATTTGTTCGGACGAATTAGGATTTGTTCGGACGAATAAGTTATTTGTTCGGACGAATTAGGTTTCTGTTCGGACAAATAAGTTATTTGTTCGGACGTAGTACGATTTGTTCTGACGAATTAGGATTTGTTCGGACGGATAAGTTTTTTGTCCGGACGAATTAGAATTTGTTCGGACGAATTAGGATTTGTTCGGACGAATTAGCTATTTGTTCAGACGAATAAGTTATTTGTTCGGACGAATTACGATTTGTTTGGACGAACTACGATTTGTTCGGACGAATTAGGATTTGTTCGGACGAATAAATTATTTGTTCGGTTAAACTACGATTTGTTCGGACGGATTAGGATTTGTTCGGACGAATTAGGATTTGTTCGGACGAATAAGTTACTTGTTCGGACGAACTAAGATTTGTTCGGACGAACTACGATTTGTTCGGACGATTTAGGTTTCTGTTCGGACAAATAAGTTATTTGTTCGGACATAGTACGATTTGTTCGGACGAATTAGGATTTGTTCCAAAGTTTTTTGGTCGGACGAATTAGAATTTGTTCGAACGAATTAGGATTAGGACGAATAAGCTATTTGTTCGGACGAATAAGTTTTTTGTTTATCAAAACAGTATTTTTGACGAGTAGTTTAGACTATTTGATCTGCCAATGATGTAGACAAAGGTGGGGGAGGGGTCTGGCATCAAGCCAACCCCTTTTTGGAATGTTGTTTTTCCTTCAAATGATAAATTGCTATATACACACAAATGTGTTATGCATTTACTAGTCACTGATATTTCAAGGGTGTCGAAAATAATTAAGTTGGTATGGGACACCTGTCGATATTAATGTGGATAAAAGAACAAAATAATCAAAATACTTTCACCGTTTTAGATATTATCAAATTTCACAATATTTGACCAAAAATTAAGTTTTAAAAAATTTTGGAAAGGTAAAAATTTTGAAAACCCCAGATTCGAACTCATGACTTACAGATTCGTAGTTAACGCTCTAACCAATTGCGCTACGTTGTTAGTAAACACATTTGGGAAAGAAAAGATTCATAAAATTGTACTTGATTTTATTGTCTATTTCGATCGGAAATACGTCACAACATGGAGGTGTCCCATGCCACCTTAAGACTGAATTGAAATGTTATAACGGCGATCTGTATTCATTGGAGCATCGATGTTAACGGCGATTTGTGTTCAATCGAGCGGCGAACTTTTTTTTACACAAGCAAAAGTGGGGTATATATATTTCTTTCTGGGGTGTTTTGACAATTAACAGTGAATTAATTAGATAGGTTTGACATTAAAGAAATGTAGTTCTCCAGCTTTGATGATCAATAACATGTTGTAAGTTAGAAACAACTAATATTATTTAATTTATGAGCTATATATGTTATATAAAATGCAGCACAGGATTCACAGAAATCCATTTAAGAATTTTTGAACGTTTTCGAAGTGCAACAGAGACTGATAAGTTGAATCAAATTTACGTGGACATAATTAATGCGTATACATGCACTTGAGCGGATTCAGAAAAAATGGGGGGGGGGGGGGGGGTTCCAAGGGATATCAATGTTTGCCGAGAGGGGGGATCCGAGGCCTAATTTTGGTAACTTTACTATGTAAATACTATGATGTCTATACCATAATACACATAAGCTTCCCTAATTTAATTGTGAGTTGCGTTATCTTGATACACATTTTATGTCGTCAAAGGTAAGAAAACAAAGATAAAATACAACTTTGCTTTGTTTCTTATATAGTGCCATCAAATAAGCGGCAATATGATTTAATAAACTCAAGAATAATTTGACAGGTGTTTCCATGAGCCGTTTTTCTGCGGGATAGCACAAATATCACAACGACAATCATTATTAGAACAGCTGCTATGGAAACGGCTACATATATATATATAGGCCATGTTAAGTTGATCCCGTTCCTTTCCAGTGCTTTCATCACTTTAGAATATCAACTTAAATCCGGTCACCCCCCCCCCCCCACCACCACCACACACACACACACACACTTATCGATCGATCAAATTCGCCGCCCCAATATGAAATACCTTCTGACGCCCCTGTTTTTATAGAATATCTGACATATTTTGCTGCCAGAAAATAAGCTCTGCCTCAATTTCACAAAATCTATCACAATTTTGCATGTCGGTAAAGGGTGGGAGTTATATTATTTGTTCTGGCATAGCGCGAAATTTTTTTTTCAATAGTTAATACTAAAGAAAAAACCTGCCTTGCCTAGAGTGGGCATCTCCATCTAGAAGGGGTCGGGGAACTAAACCCCCCATCCCCCCCCCCCCACCCCCGGCAAACAAAATTATCTATAGCCCTCCTCCCCCCCCCCCCCCCTTGGGAATTTTTTATGGATCTGCGCATGAACTGGTAAACTGAGTTAGCCTAATAACATCTGCGTATCCATGACTATGACCCCCCCTCTCTCTCTCTCTCTCTCTCTCTCTCTCTCTCTCTCTCTCTCTCTCTCTCTCTGTTTTAATAATTAACTCGTGCGAACAAATAACTTATTCGTCCAAACAAAGAGCTAATTCGTCCGAACAAATCGTAATTCGTCCGCACAAATCGTAATTCGTCCGAACAAATAACTGATTTGTCCGAACAAATAGCTAATTCGTCCAATCAAATAAATATTTGTCCGAACAAATAGCTAATTCGTCCGAACAAATCGTAATTCGTCCGAACAAATAACTTATTCCTCCGAACAAATCCTTATTTGTCCGAACAAATAACTTATTTGTCCAACAAATAAGATTTATTTATTTTTTTCATCTGGCCCTTCCACGCCACCGTAACATACATCTCTATACCAGTCCCAAGGGGTTTTTTTTGGTTTGTTTTTTTTATTTTTTATTTTTTTTTGGGGGGGGGGGGTTCTTTTGTTGTTTTTTTTTCACTTCTATATGTATAAATTAAAGTAAATTCTTTTTGGAAGCGGGGTAGGGGTCAAAAAAATAAATTGTCTTTAATAAAAGATATACATATATTTTTCAATGAAAATATAACTTTAATGCAACTCCATAGACACAGACAAATATATCTCGTGGCAACTTATAGTTTCTGAGACCTATTTTAAGAATAGGGTACCATACTTTGAGACAAAGTTGTCTGAGGAATGGCTGTAAACTTATCAGTTTTAAAATAATTTCAATGGGACGAAGTAAATGAAGTTTTAAAAAAGATAACCATGCCAGCTTGTATTATGATACCCCCACTTAAATCCACCATGGTTAGAAATATATACCCGGTAAATATATCTGTAATAGACAAAGAAATACCGAATTGTTTTGAATCATCAATCCTCTGAATATCTTACCGATACACTATTTACTTTCTATTTTATATGTTCGATTTTATTTCTTTTTTTCAGAATACATGAAATTATAACTCAACTGAAAGTAAGCCGCACCATCAACGGACCCACATGTATCGCTCGTTTTCCAGAAGGTGTTTCCAACCTGTTTGAGGATCCCTCATCACACTCATGCAGTATGTATCTTCAGGGCTGTAACATTTTATGGACAAAGCGGTTGATACATCAATATATTCTCTCTCTCTCTCTCTCTCTCTCTCTCTCTCTCTCTCTCTCTCTCTCTCTCTCTCTCTCTCTCTCTCTCTCTCTCTCTCTCTCTCTCTCTCAATTTCTTAATTTCTCTTTTTTCAGGTAAGCAGATTCCAGTTCTACGGTTTCTTCGACTGTTTGACCTATCAATTTATATCAGCAATGCATGTCTGCCAGGAGATCCCAACATCTATCTCGATAATCACACGGTCTTTGCTGACAAATTTTTATATGTTGCCTCAACTAAACTAGAAATTCACCAAAGTTTTTACACGTCGTCTTGTTTGCAACTACCATTTGATTACTACTCTACATTACATTACGTTGGGAAAAGCTCGCATTGCAAGATGCTTGAAATGAAAAATAGATACAGTTCGCAATGGTTTGCAAGATTGTGTCAGCAAGAGATCAGAATCGACCCAGTCACCAGAAAACCCCTAGAACTTCCTGCTCCTTGGCGAGAAAAGTATCGCCCAATGTGTACAGGTTCCCCCTTTGTAATGGAAAAACAAAGCAGACCCGATGTATGCAGGGCTGAAGACCACTACAAGATTCAAACATCGGACATTGACGTCCAAAACCACACCAACTGGCTTGCTTATGTTCAGATTTGTATGAAATTCTACAAACAAGGTCTGGACCAAAAACTATTTAGCAGACCTTTAATTAAAAACAGTGAAAATGGGTTGAAGGAGTTCCAGATAAGGTACGAAAACGAGGCTTTGGTGGACGAAGAGGTCGTAGTTCACACTTGGGAGATTTCGGGAAGAGATGATCAACTATGTTTTGAGCTAACTAGGGGATGCGATGTGTGTATTCAAGCAACCATGACATTTCATCGAAATTCTAATAATGATTGTCACTTTAATTCACATAAAGCAAAGATTTAATTCAGTAACGAAAGTGAATTGATATACTCAAAGTATACCGATATCCTGTTCTACCAATTGTTTTTTTAGACAGGATGAAATAGGAAAAATTAATAGAATGAAACAGTATTAATTTTGACGCGTTTCCATGAAGAAGACAGAACGGTTTTTTTTTTATTAATTTAAACTATGAAGAAACACATCGATTCTTATTTTAATATTGCATAACATCTGACATTGTTTTATAGCTTTTGCTATGAGCATACTCTAAACTAAGATTTACTGCCCAGTATCTAATCTCTGAACGTATTCGGCGGCACGCACTTTACTCGTTTTCTGCCATAATTCAGCCCGAAAGACCTTCAAATATGACGACATCTCCATTTCTCAGTAGCAACCGTCTCGTACTCCATGCACAATGGAGGGTTTATTGGGTTCATGCACCTCTAGTTTACTGTACTCTGGAGCTAGTGCTGTAGAATATTGAATAGAAAAATGTCAATAATTTTGTCGTAATAAATACATTAAAAATTTATTTGAAGTGACGGGAAATATGTAGAAAATTCAATTCTTAACTCAAAAGAAATTGATGTTTTATATTTAAAAAAAAATGATTTGAATTTGCAAAAAAGTAAAGTCTTAATTGTTAAGGAATAGCTTACTTTTTACATTTTAACTAATATCTTTTTGAAGGACAAAATCAAAACACTCTGTCTTCCTTCCCACATTTTTTGCAATCCAAATCCGGGCTTATTTCAGCTTTTCTCCCCCATTACTGAGTGTAACTCATGGTCAGTAAAAATATATCGATCTGATCAATTAACCTCATGCATGTGTCCAATATGTTAGACTTTATATAAAATCTTAAGATATTTGCTGCTCAAGCTGGCGTTAACAAGCCTTCAATTCATTAATTACTTTATCCTCGTGTATAAAGCTATGATCATCCTTAAGACAAACGTAATGTTCTAATGGATACGATGTTTCAATCATAGTGGTTGCAACTAAAGAGGAGTGGTCAAAACGACCTTCACCTCGTGGTTGCATCCGTGTCCGCTCCTCGCTACATGCATGACTGTACTTTAGTTGCTTGACAGCCGATCAGGACCCCAAACTGTTACCCTTCCAGAGCGGACATAAGCACTTGGTTTTCATTACCAATAAAGCGCTGTGTTTGTTCGCACAATGAGGTTGAAGTTGTCGATAGTGATGTTCTGAGAAGATCTTGCACAGCTGGTTTGTGGTGTCAAAATGAACAGATATCCTTACATAATTCAAAAGATTGATGGCTTTTCTTAAAGCAAATTAGCATTGATGAAACAATCAATCATAGGATACTTAATACTGAATGCCAGTGTGATGTGTATAAGACGAATGCATGGACACTTGTAAACAACGTCAAAAACTGTGTTTTTTTTTTAATTTATGCTTATATGGAATGAATTTGATGGCTATTGAATTGCAATTCATAAACTTTATATTTAAAAAGAAGTGTTAAGAATTCCAAACAAGTCTATTAATTAAGATGTTATATCAAATTATTTCTTACATTAATATAGAAATAAAGAAAAATTGTGATCATAACAAAACAACGATTGAGCAAATTGAAATTGAAAATTAAGCGGGTTGATACGTTTTAGTGTCAGTCATTGTAACGTAAATAAGAAATTAATATTCACGTGTAAAGAAAAGTTCCATTAACCATTCAATTAACGCGTCAAAACAAGGTAAATAGTCGGGTATTTTTAGTTTATTACGATTATAAATCGAAGTAACACGTGGTAATTAATATGCAAATTATCACGTGGTTACAGTCATAGACCTCAAAGACTAGATAGTTGTTAGGAGTATACTTGTATCAACCATTTAACCAGGCGGAAAAGACCTGTTTGGTTTTGTATATGATAGTCATATGATAGTCGTTGTTGGATTGGTGGTGCCTATATAGTTAATTGAAAAAATATCAGCAACAGTTGCTTGTCAGCTATTATACAGTGGAAATCCTCCAATCAATATCATTGATATTTTGATGTCACGAATATATTTAAAACATTATGAAATTTTTCTGTGTGCTTAAAAAATACCAATTCTGTTTTCATATTTATTTACATTTTTTAATAAATTTTTTTCAGTTTTTAGAGGAGTTTAACCTCAAAGAAATTATTATGTGAAGTTATTTTTTTAGCATGGATAATCCATTGATCATGGGATGTCACAGATGTAGTTTGAACTAAGTGATAAAGAGATAGACAAAGTATCGTCTTCCTCCCCTTGTCATCTCAAGACGATTTTCAACACAAGACTATCATGTTACATTTATCTAAAGGTGGCCTTAGTGATTTCCTGTCTAAAATAAGATGTAGGTGGGGGAACTATTTATCGACAATTATTAAGAAAATGAGGGTTTTAAAGAATAAATGCCTACGTGATGAAGACTAGATAACAAACAGTGTCTAGTTTTTTCTGCTCTGTTGTCTGTTACTAATTCACTTATTTAGAAATTAACTTTAAAATTGTTATGTACCGGTGATCAAGTTGCATTGTTTAACATGAATGGATTTTTTTTTAAAATTTGGACTTGACTAAATAAGACTTGATGTTAATATATTTAAGTTTTAAACAAGTCATCAAAAGTTAACCTAAACAAGTGGACACTCGAATACTGCATTATATTGATGGATAAGCGAAGCCTCTGCTGGATTAATTAGGCCAGCAAGGATTGCAATCCTCCCTGTTTTATGTCTAAATATGTAAATTTACCTTTGGAAACCCTTTTTACATCTTTATCAGTATTTTTTAAACAATTTTAGATAACGTAAGTATTTGCTATGTTTCTAGCCAATAAGAGAACACTTATAAAGAAATGGTTCAACAATACATCGTAGAAACAAATACACATAGAAAACAAGAGAAAGCTGTCAATGTGACGGCAAACCGGGTATATTTTTTTTGTGAACAGTATCCATAATCCATTTATCAATCCAAAAAATCAAAGTATGATGCTTATCTCAATGGTGCATATTTGTACAATTGAAATGCAAATAACTTCATAAAAACTGTAGGAGGAGTTATCTGGACAAGTGATACACCATGTGTGCAATATTATGGAAAAAAGTACTAAGTTCAATAGCTGACATTTTTCTTAATATAACTTTACAAAAACAAAATACAAGTAAAATACGCATCTTGCATATACATGTATGTACAACTGGAAAGAAAAAAACCCACAATATTTCTTATCTTGAAAACTGTAAGAAAGGTTATCCGAACAAATGGGATAAACTTTATATAACATCTTTTTTGGGGAAAATGACTAAGTTAAAATGAACAATTAATATGCAAGAGAAAACTTGATTATTCGTACGAAAGGGGTACCCTATATGCAATATTATGCAAAAAATGATTAAGTTCAACAGCTAGTATTTTTTGCATAAATTATCAAAAATCAAAATCAAATTAAAATGCACATCTCTGATATATGTACAATTGATCTGCAAAACAAAAACTCCCTATCTTGAAAAATGTAGGAGGAGTTATCCATACAAAAGGGGTACCCTTTTGACAGCCGCCCGCCATTTTCACCGTTTCAATAACAGGATTTTTTTCCTACGGAAAACCCAGTTAAAAATTAATATTGAATAAAAAAATTAATAAACACAAATTGTTAGATGTTGGTAATTTCATACTTAATCATGTTTAAAGTTTGAACAGAAAATCTCAAAAATGTATCAAATTCTGACCCTTCCATTTACGGTTTAAGGTTTTTCCAAATGCCTTTTGGCAAACATTTCTAAGGTGTATGATATCAAATTAGGTTTCATAATATCCATTGTTTGACGTGTTCTATGCATGTGTTCCGTGCAATTAGTGCTGACGTTGATTTATTATCCACTTATACAGATAACTATTAATCATTGTATACATACTAGTATGTTTTAAACAATACATGTAGTCAATCTTTAATCAATCGTTACTGTGTGACAAGCCTTTGAAAAGAGATACAATTTGGGAACACCCCCCCCCCCAAAAAAAAAATCAAATCATAAACAAGCCACTGGCACGTTTGTGTTACCATAACGTTATACTCTTCCTTCCTTTAATCTCCCTTCCATATATAATATATAATCAATAACTTCAGGATTACTTCATGACGTCACACAACATGATATAGCCGCATACTTCACCCCTGGCAAATATGGATTTAAAGAAATGATATGTACTTAACAACCTATGACGCTGTTTTACTGTTTAAATTATTGGGACAAATAATCTTATTTCCTGGGAGTTAAGATCCTGTGGAGATCGTCACGGTCTGGTGTTATTTATGAATGAATAAGATGCTGTTGCATTTGTTTTGCTACATATACCAACGCATATAAATCATTTGGATCTCTTGATACAAAACTTGTAAATGTGGACAGAACTCTTCGCATTCCTTAAGCAATCAAATGTGTACAGACAAGGGGAAAACTAGTAATTTTTACGCTCTGAAATACATGTACATGTACGTTTGTTATTTCGATTCCTTAAATGTATGTATTGAAAGACATGAAAAATCAACTTTTTGGATAATATTTTGTGGTTTGAACTTGTCGATTTTAAATAAAAATAATTTTTTTCAAAATAAACTGGTCGATTGTTGTAAAGCTCGAAAATATAGTTACATTTTGTGTGTGTGTGTGTGTGTGTGTGTGTGTGTGTGTGTGTGTGTGTGTGTGTGTATATATATATATATATATATATATATATATATATATATATATATATATATATATATATATCATTTGATAAATGAAAAATATTGGAGTAAAATATTTCGCTTAATATAACTCTATAACATACATTGAAATCCTTCCAGACCATAAGAAATATCCCTTTGAGGCTTTGTAAATGTTAGAAATTGAATAATTAAAAGAATTTAGGTCAAATTGTGACCATCTCCCTATAGTAGTCCCTATATATATAATAGTGTAAATTATTAAAACGAGGGTTACGGTATTGGATGAATACTTAAAACTTTGGTTCAGTGTTTACATGCACATATACTTGTTCTTTTTATCGAGGATACTAGTAGTATGTTTTGTTAACTGCATTACCGTTGTGTTTAATTCTTTTATGTTACTTATTTCCACAATAAATCATCGTTCTAATTCTTTATAAATGTGTTGCGTTAATGTTTAAAGAGAAAAGTAGCACCATCTTATATGTTATCCATAGCATTGTTTTTGCTGAAGTTGTCGATGATATGAATTTTGTCAAAAATAATGTAAAGTCAAAAAAGGATGAAATAGTTGTTGTTATATCAATTGAACATATGGTATGGTTGTTGCTGAAGTTGGTTATAGGGCTATTGTTGGTTTCAAAAAGGTTAATGTCTTTGCCATTGCTGAGACTGGTGTTGTATTTGATTGTTGCTGAAGTTGATTATATCGTTGTTGTTAAAGTTGATTGCGTCGCTGTTGCTGAAGTTGATGATGTTGTTGTTGCTATACTTAGAAGTTGAAAATGTCGGGGTTTTTTTAGGATGATAATGCCGTTGTTGCTGCAGTTGATAAAGTCGTTGTTGCTACAGCTGATAATATCGTTGTTGTTAATATTGGTAATGTTGCTGTTGCTGAAATTTATGATGTCATTGTTGCTGCTGCTAATAATGTCGTTGTTCCTGAAATGAATGATGTCTTTGTTTCTGAAGTTGATAATGTCCTTATTGCTGAAATTGATGATGTTGGCGTAGCTGAAGATGATAATGTCGTTGATAATGTTGTAGTTTCTGAAGTTGATATGTCATTACTGCTGAAGTTGACACTGTCGTTATTGCTAAATATGATAATATCGTTGTTGCTGAAGTTAAAAAATGTCCTTGTTTTGAAGTTGGTAACGTCGTCGCTGAAATTGATGATATCGTCGTTGCTGAAGTTGATAATGCTGTTGTTACTGAAATTGATACCGTAGTCATTATAAAAGTTGATAATGTCATTGTTGCTAAAGTTGATAATGTCATTGTTGCTAAAGTTGATAATGGCATTGTTGCTAAAGTTGACAATGTTATTGTTGCTGAAGTTGATAATGTCATTGTTGCTAAAGTTGATAATGTCATTGTTGCTGAAGTTGATAATGTCATTGTTGCTGAAGTTGATAATGTCATTGTTGCTAAAGTTGATAATGTCGTTGTTGTTGAAATTGAATGTTGTTGTCGTCGTTGCTGGTGTTGTTTTATGCTGCTGTTGAATGATGCTGTTGTTTTTGTTGTGATTATGGTTGATGATGGTTTTGGCGTTTGTGATGATGATGTTAAAGTTGTTGAGCACTACGTTAATAATAATTATGTTGTTGGTACATGATAATTATGTAATGGTATCGTAAGTATGAAAAATTATAGATTATGTTTGATGATGATGATGATGTTAATTATAATGATGATGAAATTGTTTAATAGAATAATGATTCTCTTTGTTTAGGTTAGAAATCGTTTCTTAAGGGTCATGAATCATAGATAATAATGATGAGGATGTTGCTTCCATCACTTTTCGATGATTTTTAATTAACACAAACATACCTGTTAATGAAATACAATTCAAATTGATAAAAGGGGAAAAATCCAAGTTTTCTTCATCGATACATCATCTGTTTCACAGGAACGAAAACAACAAATATCGTACGGAGATTCAAAATGGGAAATGTTTACACCTTTTCTCCATTCGGAAGTACTCGGGACACCTCGCGCAATTTTTAACGTTATCATCCGGGGTACCTTCATGTTTTTTTTTTTTTCAAATCAAAATCCCCGTAGACTTTCTATTTTTTTCATTCTAATGAATGGATGTAGTTTGGGCACAAAGGTATTTATGATTATCGAGATACATGTAATTACGCAAAAAGTGGTGGAAGCAGAACAGATTATAGATCTTAATCTTAAAGATATCCCATAACTCTTTAAAGTACAAGATTAAGTACCTGGATAATGTATATTAATTTATGGGATAGTACATTAGGTAATATCCAGTAATGATTTTAAAGCATCGACCACTAGCTCTGCTTTGCATGGCTGCAGAGTCCCAACAGCTGTGTGTAGTTTATCTTTTTCTTCCTCTCATTGATCTTGCATTCAAGCCAGTGTCGGTATGTATATATAACATTATAGATAATAATCATACCTTTTACTGACCAGCGTTGTAGACAGGGATAAATATTGCAGTACTTCTACAATCTCACCGGATAAACCGAACAAATCCAAAAGGAACACGGGACCTCCAGGTATTCAATTAATATTCCAATTATTATTACAAACAATCAAATGAATAGTTGATCAAAGTCCCTTAAATACATTGAGTATTCGCATAATATCGAAAAATGACTTTAAGCGACATATTTGGACAAATTTTAACTAATTTAAACATAAAAATACAATGATTACTGGAAACAATATTTAAACTGGTCTACATTCAACGTGGATAAAATTTGTAACTTTGTCCCTTGATCAATATCAAATTGTGGCTATGTTTAGACACACGTTTTATTGAGCTAGTTTTCCATCGTCCACTAGTGTGGAAAATTTAATAACTACAACTTTACTCTGTGGGTTTTTCAATAAGTCTTATGACTTTTGATTTTGAAACAAATAAGGAAAAATTCATAAATGTTCGTTAACATTTAAAGATGTAGGTAATTCAAACAAAAATTCTTTCTTTCGATGTACGGAAACAAAAAAGTTGTTGTTTTTTTGTTTTTTTTTGTCAGTTTCACGGTACGTCGATCATATACTTTACATGTATATTATATTTTGTGAACAAAATCTGAATCGTTTTGTGGTAACTTCAATACCACAAGTTTAAGTAAACGTATTAACAATACAATGGAGCTATAATGAAAACCAAATTAAGATGGTTAAATACCCCAAATTTTACTCAAACTACAAAAACATATAGTTATTTTCTGTGAAATATGTATTTTTTAGAAATGAATTCACGTGTTGATTGCAAAGAAATTTCCTTTGGGGGATGGGAAGGGATCGTGGAGAGGGTTTAAAGATAAAGTTAACAATACTATTTATGATATAATCATAAAAAATAAAAGTAACCTTAAAGGTTTTAAACTCGTATAACTTGCAGTTCGCTTGTCCAGTGGTAATATGTACCGGCATCCTTTTTATCTAGCTATCACGGATATCAATAATAACAATGATTGATTTATTATTTTAAAAAATTAATCTTGCGATGGCATAACGATATATCATTTTTTTTTTAAATTTAAAGGATGGAAATTATCAAATATGAAATGAAGTTCTTACAGTCGGGAATCATAAATAAATAAAACAAGATAAAAAAAAAAACCGTTTATTTCATTTTTTTTTTTTTTTTTTGGAAAAAAGAAATTTTTGTCAATTTTTTGAATTATACAAAATCAATTATTTTTTGTGAATTAAATGCATGTCTATCTATTATGATGCATAAGCCTCGGGTTGATTAAACTAAATATTGATAATATGATGTTCAATGCCATCAATCAAACCATGTTCTTTTTTGCATCGGTTTTTAGTACTGCCACCAAGTATTTCCTGAAATACAATTTGTAGAATTATGATCAATTCAATTCATTTCACTCAAACGTGACGGTACATGAGGTACATATATACAAATTATTTTTGAGCAAGTTTTTAACAAATCAAATTATTTTTTTCTCTTCCAGCTTTGGTCAATATGAATTTCTTTTCAGCCTTTAGTATCTACATTGTATATGGGCTGGTTTAACGGGGTTTTTTTTTTTCGCCCGATAGCATTTTTTGTTAATATATAGTCGGTAAAAAGGGTATATAGCCACATCCAAATGGAAAAGGAGAAATATGATATGACAATCTTTCATTATATTTAAATGTGTTTAGTCCATTTGGTGTAAATGAACTGTATACAACAATGCTATATCACCCTAAACCCATCACGCTAACCTGGTCCTCCCCCAAAGCGTGTCTGACACCAACAAATTTATCAAATCGGCGACTATTTGATGGAATTTTAATTTAGGAAATATGAAGTTCAGTTGGGCTAGTCTTCTGAGAAAAGATGATGCACGATGTTGCACATAGAAGTCACAGTTGTCTATTTTAGTTACCGAATTCTGGGCAGAGTTATCAGGCGAATTATCCCGAAGCACGCTCATGAATACTGTTTTGACTTCATTGCTTCTTGAAGGTGTCAGAATCATGAGGCATAGTATAATGCATTAATTGATACTTTTTCGTGTTAGTCTTACACTTTATCAGAATCACACCTTTAGAATCCGAAGAAACAGCAAGCCATCATTTCGTCAACGCTGTACACCTGAAGTTCTAGAGTGTATAGTTCTATAAATGCGTAGGAATTTTTTTTTTGTTTTAACATTGGATTCAAGGTCGAAGAGATAAACCCTGGTTTCGTCTTAAGTTCCTGAAGTTTTGGGCCCGTCTGAAAGCGAGTCATAAGAGAACTCTTTCTGGTTTGTTTGATGTTAACATTTAAAAGAATTATCCTGTAGGCGGCTTGCTTGTTCTCGAGATATTAAAATTCTACTTGTATATTGTGAACTGTAAGAAGCCAGTCATCGAAAACTGTTCGGTGAACCCTACAACTTACACTGGACTTATGGCAGAAGCTTCTAGAACGGAGAATTTAAAGTTTAATATATATTATAGTCACAAAATTGTTCAGAAATCTTTTGTTCTTCGTATTCTTCATTCTTGAAGAGGCGTAGAAAGTTTTGAGCAACCCGTGTTTTGAATTGATCGATCCAAAATCTTTTTTAATTAAAATAACTCATCATTTTAATGTCAAAACAGCTACATCTCGGTCTGTTTTCGGTGTTGCAGCAATAAGATTTTTTGCAAACCGGTGGTGATTTCCCCCCGCATGTTTGCAATAGCCCAGGAGTCGATTCAAAATAGTTTTAGTTAAGGAATAAGGAATCATTCTTTGAGTATTATGAGGTGATAATTTCGGTCGGGGCGTTATCAAATCCAATAAAGCCCGAAGAGCTTTATGATAGATTTGATCACGCCCCGACCGAAATTATCACCTCAAAATATTCAAAGAATGATTCCTTATTACTTATATTTATATAATTTTCAGCAGTTGTACGATTAAATATTATAATATTAATTATGCAAACCCGCTTGCGCCCCCAAAAACACGTCTTTTGAATTTATTGGACTGAATAGTACAAAATCGACTCGTAGTGTTATCACAGACAGAGACACTGGAAAATGTAAATATTTTACTTTGAATTCTATTTCATATTCATCTATTTAAATGTATGAATAATATATAAGAAATCAAAGCGTTTCATAAGTTACAATATTTTTTATTCTCTATGTGTGATTTCTCCTAAAGTGTAAAATGTAAAGAGTTTTTTTCAAAAGCTGTTTTATTGGTTTACGAGGGGTAGTTTTAGTTGTTTTTTATTCCTCCGAATTTGTAATCATTTTCTAGAGAAGTGAAATTTATGTCGTATTTAAGATATAATTTGATTTATTATCCATTTCTAGCCACATTTTTAAAGAAACTGAAAAATAAATACACCAACATATCTAATATTTCTTTCAATATCAAATTCTATATGATACTTATAAGGTAGGTCATATTCTTATGAAGGTCTAATTAAAGTATAATGAAAAAAAAAATAAGAATCAATTTCAATAAACAAAGAATTGGAGTGATGACCCACTATGCTTTAAAAATATAATTTTGTAATAAAATGTAAACGTTTCAGGAAAATGATATGAGTCCGTAAAGTTGTATAGAAAGAAACATATACCACTGGATCAGTGGATGGATATAACATGGTCGGTCAAGATTTGAGCTTTTTAAATTGAGGGTTCGATACCACCAAAAGTTTCGAACTTTTTTCATTCATTTATGTTTGATAAAATAACCCAACCGAGCATATCGTTGGTTTTGCTGTTGCTTGATTTCATGATTGATTTATTAACGCCAAACAAAAATCAATAAAAACATTTAGAGTATGAAATTGTATTTAACGATTAACCAATAGACATTTGCGCCAATTTTATTGGGTACATATATATCTATTGTATCTCTGTATTCCAAAAACCAAAATCATTATGGCTAACAGAAGAAAAAAAAATCGGTCATTTTATCTTTAACTTGAAGGATTTCTGTATAAGTATTCCAAGACTCAGTGAACGTCCGAGATGGATTGAAGAAAACGGGGGTCGTCAAAGTATGACTTGTCTTAATCATTGTGGCCCTTTATTGCGTTCGTAAATAGCCTCGGCGGCCAATAAAATGATAGAAAAGATAAACACATCTAAAGCGTGTCTTTGTGTGCGTTAATTACAGGGCGACATCTGGGCATTCCTTTTTTGTTTGTTGTCCAGATATCCCATCGACCTGTGTGTATAAAAATTAATCCAGTCGCCGCTTTACACCGATGTAACCAAATAAACTCACGCAGACTGGGTCCCTTTTATTGCCCTTTTCACGCAACACGTCCGTTTTTTATGTGTCATTTTATTGGTTGCAGCCACAAAAAAACAGTTGCTAGGGTTAAAAAGTGCGGCTCGTGCAAAATGGAGGAGGAAAGACCTCACAACTAAAGCTGTCCATGTAACATTTGCCATTTGTTTACTATATAGTAGTAATTCAGGACGTGTACCAATTAAATTGTAGACTATTTTACTGTATTAGCAAGGACGTATATATTAATGTATATATATATATGTATTAGTTGACTTTTTTGTTGATAGGCTTTTTATGTAAAAACTTCGCTGAAGAAGAAAATTTCTTATCGTTTAGAATTCAAATACACCCAGTAACCGTAGATTTGATGTCATTAAACGGTATTTAGAGTAACCATCCAGGACCAATTTTTTTTCAAGTGCTCGTAATCCTATAACCTTCAACTGAGGAAACATATTGCCTGGCTTTCAATTAAGGCACTGTAACATTCTTTCTTCCATCGATTGGGGGAGATTTATATTTCATACACAAAAGACAGAGGAAAATGACCCTTGAAGAAAGAATGTGTATACATTACGCCTAATTACGCTGCTAATGCTTCACGATACGTATTAACAGTATATTGTGTGTACATACCAACCTTGCATGACGCTTTGTAACAGACTTTTTTTAAAACCTTAAATGCATGTAGGAAAAATATTAAAAAATATAATTTTCAGACCAAACCTTCCGCAAAGCTCTTTTTTATTATTAACTAACATATGCATGTCTCATGATACCGAGTTCTTCCATCCATTCTGGAAAATTAGCTATAGCTACCTAGGAATTTGGCTTAATAACCCGGGGGGGGGGGGGGGGGGGTAACCATGTAACTGAGTTCCACTTTCATAGCCAGCTTTTTTTTCTGGGGAGGGGGGGGGGGGGTCCGCTTTAGAATACAGTACATTGTTCCTCTTTATTCCCAGAAATTATTTTGAAGAAAAATCATGTACAAGTATTCCAATAAATTATTATGTTTTAATTTAAAGCATCATGTTGAGCTCATTTTTTTTTATTAAGACATGTGTTTTAAACTTATTGTTTTCCTTTTTTTGCGAACTGTTGTAGAGAGTGAGAGGTCGATATCAGAGCTGCCATGAACAGTATCCACATCGTCACTGCTGCAGTGTGGATATCTGCCCTAATATCTGTCCAGGGTAAGTCCCAGATATATCTATATTATTTGTTTAAGTGTACGTGTTCAAATCGGTAAAACATGCATTACTTATACAATATTGCCATTATTGGTAATGAATGATTTGCAGATATACTAGTAACTATTATATTGACAAGTGAAAAGTGAAATCTTAGATATCGGTCGGATTATATATATGAGCAATGTATTTTATTGACATGATAAATTAGAGATATAAATTGCAAAAATATATTTGGAAGAACATTCAACGGTATACTAGGCACATAGCACTTTTGTTTTTAAAGTAGAGGTGTGCAAACTTAAAAGAAATCTTGATAAAAAGCGAAAATATCTTCAAAATCCTAAAATGACAATGTTAATTTTCCTATAATTTATAAAAAATGGGTGGGACAGTTCCTTCAAAATTCCAATTTCTATATGTATATTTTTAAAAAAAATCATTTTCGAGAAAAAGTGAGCGGACTCAGTCCCCTACTCCCCCTCCCCGATGCTGCGAGCTTGCATTCTATAAATACAGTTCCAGATAAAGAGCGAAACAAACTGCGCTACATATGCGAAAAATTCATTCAAGTTTCGCTTTTTTCAATGTAAATCAGTTGTAAATCATTTGCAACTGATGTACATGAAAAACGCGAACTTAAATGACATTATTTATTGTGTCCATTTAATGGACACAATAAATAATGTCACAAACACCAAATCTAATCTGATAATATAATATAATCTAACATATATTATATTTTAAACATGAAATATTCATATAAAATAGATTAATATATGAAGTATATAATAAGGGGGGGGGGGGGGGATATGTCATTTCAACGCGAATCTGTCTGAAGTCCTAATTGCGAATAAACTGTTGTACGAGTTAACTCGCTTTTGGGCGCGAAAATCAAAGCTGTCAGACTACGCAAACAAATAGCAAAGCCTTTATTCTTGCTGTGAAGTAACCTCCCATTTGTTACTGATGTATACTTGCTCATTAAATGTTTTAGGGAAAAAAAGGTAGGTAAACCATTCATTGAAACTGGGCTAAAGCAGAGACATAAATAACAGAGTGTTATTTATGTCTCTGGCTAAAGGTAACGCATACATTATCATTATTATCATTGAAGGATTGCCACACATCATGCACGTCGTGCAGACATGTATCTGTATTTTCTCTGAAGCTTGTGAATTTGCTTAGAAAAAAATAGTTGAAAAAGAAAAGTAAATGCACCAGAGGAAAAATCCCTTTTTAAATATATTTTTTCTACACGAGCCCCTTTATGGTGCTTTATACACATATATTAGATCTAAGTTAAATTACTGTTTTCACTTTTCTGCTAATGTCAGCATGCTTACCATTTCTTTTTATTTGATTTCTTAACCTTAGCCCAGACAGAAAGCCGGTGCTCTACAGATAAGTATTTGCTCTGTGATGACAATGCTGATTGTACGGACAATGTTGACGGGTCCTTTACTTGTACCTGTAAACCAGATTACCAAGGCGATGGACTGAAGGGGGACAACCACACTGGCTGCAGACTGGGTAACACACATACTGCTGTTGTACATTTGCTGCATTTATAAATACTATGGATGTCAAATTTACTCAGTTGGCTTCAGTTGATTGATCGGAACCTTTAGTCGAGCTATAGTCGAGTACTCGTTGATTTATTTGAAACTGTGTGCCTTTTTCAAATCAGATAATGCTACTGTCAGATACACCATATCTTAAGCTCATTAACATTTAAAAAGTAATGATTATATGCACTAGATGTATTTGAATTCAAATAAATTGAAAAGTATTAATATTTTATCTATATATGTGTTAGCAAATGTCTTAGCTTTTCCTTTTTCTTATGACGCTTACACACCTACTTGAGCGCCATATCATCAAATGGGACCTTTTTAAAATTCATGTTATGTCATTGTCCCGAGCCAAATCAACAATTAAAGTTAATGATTATAATAACAATGCCTTAATCGAGATGATAACTGATATGATTAATTATTTTCTTTCAAAGCCCAAAAAACTGTCGCGTGAAGAAAAGAATGAATATTTTTCTTCACTTTATAATGAGTAATTGACTAAGAAAATTTTAGTCGATCGGCGTGACCGAGCGATAGTCAAGTACTTAAGTACTTATTGGCATTCCTAATAAATACCTGTAATTTAACTGGTATTGCACTTTGCATCTCTTGTCAAAAATAACATCTCTTTTGATGAATATGATGCAAGGGCAATGTATTTTGTATCATTGATGTCATTTCATTATCTACATAAACCAACTAAAGCTAAATTGGTCAAACTCTTATCAAATTGCCCTGCTAAAGAGTAGTACAGCTAGGTTATAGTGAAATGGTTAATAAATGTCCTTTTTTGTATGCCAATATTGTATGAAGAATTTTATTTTGATGAACACAATTATGAGGTACCATTTTAAATCTTTTATTGATTCTCAGGCCTAATATTGAGTTAATGCACCAAAACATTTATCAACCTGTAATTGATATTTATCAGAACAAATTCAATCTCTATGCTGACATTTGTTGAACTTTAGCTGGAGACCACCATCCGTGCAACAATGAGACAGCAGCAGAGGAATGCCACTCATATGCATTCTGTTCAGCAGGCGGATATTGCCAATGTAATTCTGGATACAAGGGTGATGGCAAAAATGACTGCAAAGGTAACATTAGTGGTTGTGCTATTACCAGTTGTATCAAATTTTTACTTCAAATTTGTCTTTTAATACCAAATCAATGGCTGATGTTAAAGACAACTGAAATAATACTTAATATCTGTTTTAAAACTAGTTTTAGTTTATTCAAAATTTATATAATGCCAATTAACTAATACATTCATCATTATTTCAATATTTAAATTTGATATTTATTACTTGATAATTAAGAAATATATATTTTCTGTTAAATTGTACAAGTTCTATATGTGTTTGAAATCATAGCTATACTGAAATCTTTTTACAGACATTGATGAATGTGCCACATTACATCCATGCCATGTCAATGCTAACTGTCAGAATCAGCCGGGAACCTTTGAGTGTAAATGTAAAGCCGGCTACAAAGGAGATGGCTATAACTGCACTTGTAAGGATAGCTATACCTTAGTTTTATTCTATACACTATGAAAATGATTGTTTTATATCCATGTATACTATTGCTAATGTTAAAGGAATTTGTCCATATCATTATATACCCATGTAAACCATTAAAGGTATTCACCCATTTTGTTTTATATTCATGTAAACCATTGTTGAAAGTATTCACTTGCAACTTCATGTCGACTATTCAATGATAAAAGATGTGATATAATGTTGTGTTTGACTATACCTTGCATGTTGCAGATTACTGTACACATAATGAACAATGTCACAGTGATGCCGTTTGTGTGGACTCAGAATGTGTGTGTAACGGTGGCTTTACTGGAAATGGAACACATTGTACAGGTAATAATGGCTGAGATCTTATAGGTGAAACATGTAACTAGGACCTAAGCCAGAACCCTAAATATAGGAAAGACTGGTATAGGTACCTAGCTTTATACATATAGAACCCCAATCTGATTATTAAAATACAGATTTCTAAAATTACACAAAGTGCTCTCTGTGCTTTGCACTATTGTAGAAATCTATGTTTTAATCAGATTGAAAAAAACATGTATAGGAGGAATATGTGGGTAACTATTATTACTTATTAGGTTTGTTACTGACTAACTACAGAAATATATCGGGTTTATCAATCTCATAGATGGCGAGGCGAAGCGTTTTGTTTTCCCGAGGACTATCAAGTGACACATTTATTCACAAAAAGCGATGATCTATGCAAACCACTGTATACAAGTTGCCTAACATCTCGTCCAATCTTACTCATTTAAACTCTTCAAAATTATCAATCTCACCTTTCAAATGCTATTTGAAAATCTTCGCTTCACCCATGTTTACTTACAGTGTTTTGTTGATATTCAATTTTAAACTTTTTCTCCCTTTCCTCTGCAGAGATTTGAGCAAATCTCGACGCTGCCATTTTGTTCTGCTCCAGACACAACGATGTGACGTCAATATTCTAAGGGCAACTACCCTAATTTTAAAGAATTTCAAAGGGCAACTACTCCAAAATATTTAATACTTTACTGCATGCGGTTTCTGTATTAAATGATATGAAATGACGAAATGAGAAGGCGAAGCGTCGGCCAATGACGGCCATATTGCCGAATATTAATTCTCACCGAATGGACATAGAGATATATGAGGCAAACATGTGCTATGTTTAAACTAATGAAAGTGTGACATTTCAGTCCGAGGGAAAAAAAAGCTTTGTATATTAAGAACCTGGTGTATAGGAAGGACAAGAATTAGGCCAGTTAAAACTTGGACAGTCTGTTGACTGGAACTTGATATATTTTAGTATTTGGCATTAACCTTAGTCAACAGAACAAACTCTACCGGTACATGTGTACTCTTTTGTCATTGCATGAATTTTTTTTTACACAAGGATGATAATGTACATGAATAGTTTTGTCAAAGATGCTTTACAGAGATAAATTGTTTGAGTTACGTAAATGCAAATGACACATCAGATAACCATAAGATATGCAAATAAAACTTTTGATGAAAATAAAATATAAAAAAAAAAGAAAATCTGATGATGATAGGATGCATATATTAATTATACAGATGCTGGTATAATAATAAAAAAAAACAACCCCAAATGCATCTGATCTTAACCTAGACAACTGATTGTACGACATATATATGTGACACCTGGTTCTTTAATCTCTGTTTAAGGTGACTTGCCTTAACTTTGTTGTAGATGTCAATGAGTGTGATCTGAATACCTACACATGTGACCCTAATGCAGAATGCGAGAACATCGTGGGAAGCTATTACTGCATCTGTAATGCTGGCTATACTGGGAGTGGGAAATCCTGCACACGTCAGTATCGGAAACAGATTACGCACCATCTAGTTCAATTTCTTTATTTATATCTATGTACATGATCAGAAATGTTTTATCAATTTCTGTTTTTGTACTGTCATATATTTATGAAATATGAATTATGAAAATATCAAATCCCCTTAGGTGTTCTTTATTAAGAAATTTATCGCCCCAGAAACAATGGATTTTTATTTCGCTTCATTATTGATATTACTTAAAAGTCTGCTTTATTGCATTTTAGGGAACTTTAAATATGTAGTATTACCTGTATATTGGATTATTTGTTTGTAATATCAAATAAAAACCCCAGGAAAATTGTATAACTGAATCAACATCGATTTATTATTATAATAACATATACAACAGAGTAATGCACATTTTCAGCTGTTGATAATATGATTAATGTTTATACAGTTATGCCCAAGAATTGTGATGAAATATTCCAAAAGAACAAGATGTCCAAAGATGGAGTGTATACAATTGATGCTGATGGCACAGGACCCATTCCCGAGTTCCAGGTGACATATTAGTCTTTCATAACAGAGACAATTTAGCAATACCCATGCTATTATATAATATGGTACATGTATGTATTTTCCTCTAGATACAGGTACGTTTTTGCAATAAGTCAGAAATTGAGATTTAGAATGAATTCTCGCAACCTGTCCAATAACACACTAAAAATCTTTATCAATCTTCAACTATAACCTATTAAAATTTTTCCCAAAATTTTGCATTATTATCATGAAAAAAAAACATGTACATATATGTGAATAAAAGGACTTATTGTACCTTTGCATTGTTTGAGAGATGCAGGCTTTGCATTTATGTAGACTAGCAAAGTCTAAGTCTCAAAGCTGTGCAACATAAAAGTTATATGAGCTAAAAATCTAAAGTGAATGACGTATAAGTGTTTGTATTATCATAAATTCTTAATGTCTTTTAAGGTTTACTGTGACATGCGCTCTAACCTAGGAATCACCATCATGAACACCACAGCCCCCACGACACAGATCACTCAAGGTCAACCAGAGGTCACGGTCACCTACAACGCCACTCACCCTCAGATCACCAAGGTCATAGAGACCTCAAATTTCTGCTATCAGTACATGGGGTGAGATTTTTTAGGGTTGGTTGTTGATCAATGATAATCCTGTGTTAAATTGTTTAATATTAGAGCAGCATCTTCATGCTGCATTTATTTATGGTTAAAAATATTTTCTATCAAGAACAAATTACTTCTTAATATGACGGTTGTTAGATTTTTGATTGATTTAATCTAATTTAAATACTAATGAGAATATCGTCTACGAAATGTACTTTATATACGAGGAAAATGAATACAATTTGGAAAATTTTATAGATACAGTACTTTAATCATTTATTTTTCATTCAGAACAACATGCAGAAACAATGCTAAAACTCTGGATGGCAATGACTACTGGGTGGATGGCAAGGGAACTCAACAGAAGACGTGGGGTGGGGCCACATTCCAGGGCAAGGTCTGAACATCTGATGAAAAAAACCTAATTTTACAACGATACAATTTTCATTGACATTATTCTTTTTCTACTTATCATATTATTATTCTGATTTCATTTTATACAATTTGATATAATTCTCATCTTCACAAATACATGTATGCTGATTTTACAGTGCTCATGTGGCCAACTGAGATACTGTGAGACCAGACAGGCCAACTGTAACTGTGACGGCACAAGGTCAGGGGTCAAGGACGAAGGGAAGATACTGGACAAGACTCTATTGCCGATACAGAAGGTTCACTTTGGTCTAGATAGCTCATCTCAGTTAATGGACGTTGAGATTGGAAATGTAGTCTGTGGACCTAAACCATTTGGTAATTATATTGGCTGGCATTAAGGAACATACTTGATAAATTACTGTCATGACACATGTATGATACAGTGTGTGAAATTTGAATGAACTGTGAGTTGTTGTAGATATCAAAGTTTTTAAAGTTACTTACTAAATTTCAATGCTAATATAGGTTGATTCATTATCATCGCATCAAGTACATCACTGTTTGCAGTTATGCTGGTATTTCTTACTATACAGTGCATATTGTTAATATGAGTTGTTTTGTACAACAGATTTCCCCATAGACTGTGACGATGCCAAGTTTAATACTCTGTACAAGGTTAAAGAGGATGGCCCCCAAATCATTGATATAGACGGCCCTGATGGCCCCACCAACCCAGTTCTTGTCCACTGTGACATGGAGTCTTACCCACATGTAGGAATAACTGTCATCCCCCATGATAAGTGAGCAACTCTTTGTGTACCATTGTGAACTGCGTGTAGCATTGCTTAGTTATAATGGATGAATTTTATGATCATATGGTTGATGCATCAATTTAAATATCTTTGAAAAATACAGTTTTGTAATTGCCTTTTAGCTACGATCCAGTCAGCCCCACAGCCCCAGAACAGCACAGCCTGACCTATGTCATCGACAAGCCGTCCATACTGAAGATCATTGAGGAATCGCCCTTCTGTAGACAGGAAGTGGAGTACAGCTGCACTGTATGTCACTGTAAAATTCCATAATTTTGTGGGTTTAGGTTAGCCAAATTTTGGCTTAT
Source organism: Magallana nippona (assembly GCA_033439105.1). Lineage (NCBI taxonomy): Eukaryota > Metazoa > Mollusca > Bivalvia > Ostreida > Ostreidae > Magallana > Magallana nippona. The sequence goes on along the minus strand of CM065926.1, from coordinate 9,211,362 downwards.
GTGTTGAAATAATTTGTTTGGTTTAAACATGCTTGTCTCCATTATTGCCCAACACTATAAAGGGTTTGGTAGGTGATTATTTTTGCAAATTTTAGACAACATTATGTCAAATGAGTCCTTAAGTGATTTAGATTGCAATATGTATTGTAAATTCCTTATATTTCGTGAGTACTTAATTCCATGATCCTGTTGTTTTGTATCAAATCAAGAGAATATAAAATCGTGAAAGTGGAACTTTTATTCTTATTTCTTAAATTTTCATCTCTTAGAAAATATTGGCGAGATTTTAAACTCCGCGAAGGGTGCTTCTCGCGATTTTACGTGGATATTAATTCCTCACGTTTAATTAGGAATCTACAGTATGTAACACAGATTTTTTTAGTAAACTAAATTTATTACTTAAAATTAACAAAATGCTGATAATGGTATGATCAGGATTCGAGGCTGATGAATGGAGGTGATAAGAAAGGATACTTCAGTGACCTGAATGGGGCGGTCAAGGATTACTGGCCCGGTGGTAACGGGGTGGCTGGAATGTGTGGATGTGGTCTGACCAAGACTTGTGCCGAACCAGAGAAAAATGTAAGACATTAGAATAATAAAAAAAAGTACATTTCAACACTGGAGGGTTTTATTTTGATAGGATTTTATATTCATGTTTGGTTAAGAAAATAAATAAAAACAAATTTGACAAAATGAATTTGGCTTTTCAAGGTGCTTATTATCAAATGCAAGCTAGATTTTGGGATATTGATTTAATCAAAAAATAAATGATTCAACATAAAACGTTTTTTTCTTGTTTAGTGTAATTGTGACACTATGGATGGAACACCTAGAAAAGACATAGGTGTTGTCACCAGAGCAGAGGACCTCCCCGTTGGGTCAGTAACCTTCAATGATATTGGGGACAGTAGCAGTGGACAGTACTTTGTGGCTCCCCTCAAGTGTAGCCGACAAGAATTTGGTAAACTATGCCAGCATTACCATATATGATCATGCTTGTAACCTTTAGAACCATTTATATTCCCTACATTTTGAAGAGACAACGGTTATTGTAGACTAATTTAATTTAGCAATAATTAGTTCCTAGAGCCTTTTGTTTGACTCTTTGTTAGCTAATTCAATAACATGCTATGAAATTGTTTAGCAAACACATTTTGACACTTGGATCCATGTTCTTAAATTTTTTCAGTTGAAGTGGAAGATTCACCTTTACTTTGAGAGTGCAAATATATTTATGTTTAGGCTTGACTCTATCTCATAGATTTGTAATAGAATACCGGTAGCTGTTCTTTATTTTCAGGTTTTGAGGTCAACTGTCAAGGCTACCTCACCAGAGGTCAGAACTACAGCTACACATACATGGTAGATGTTGATGGCCCCGCCCCAAGAGACAAGTCTGACCCCGCTAATGTGGATCCCTTCCCTGTGGAATGTCAGATGCAGTTGGAGCCCCCTCTTGGTATTACCATTGTACATCATGAGCAAGAATCTCAGGTGATTATATATCTCAGACCACAGGTGTGGAGAATTTTAGAATTGTGTCTAAACATGAAGTCCTTGTCAGCTCAACATGTAATGGCTTCTAAATTCTCAGACTTTTTGCTCTGCAAAAAATATTTGTATAGTTTCCATTTACAAGCAATCATGATAGAAATTTGGAATTTTAGAGAAACTCTAGATTTGAAAATCAATTGTTTACTAGATAGATAATTCACACAACACATGTATTATCACACATAACAAAAGCAGAATATTGTACACTTATTTCCAGCAAACAATTATAGGAGGAAGCCTGTCATTCAAATATCGCTACGTCACAGATGAGCAGCTCACCAAACTACGTGTCAGATCCGTGTACTGTTCTCAGTCTGTGGTCCATTCCTGTGTCAAGTCCCCAGTGTTTGCCCAAGGTAGGTCCATCTTCATATATTTAGATAAAAAAAAGAGGAAGATGGCAATTCCTTTTATCTGAGAGATTCTTTCAAAATTATATACAGTGTTGATTGCTATTAGAAACTTTTTAAATGCAAAAGAATGACTGGTGCAAACATAAAAAGTTACATATTTTTCGTGATGATCTAATTTTCACTTTTTTGGCGATCCTCTTTACATCGCAAATTATTGAATACGCAGAAATTGTATCGTGCATTATTTTCTATGAGAAACTTTTCAAAATCGCAAAAAATGACTGACGCAAACTAACAATGTAACAGATTTTCCCCAATTTTGCAAATTTTGTGAAAAAAACGGATATATGGTATCTTCTTGTATATCTTCTTGTATTTAATTCAATTTTATCATGGTGGTACTGTATATAGATGGGACCTCGATTGGTTACTGGGAGGATATAAGTGGTACCAAGCACTTCTACTACACTGGTAAGGAGGGAGAGGGGTGTGCCTGTAGTCTGACCCAGAGCTGTGCGGGAGGATCCACTACCAAATGTAACTGTGACATCAACGACGGGACCCTCAGGTCAGTGGAAGGAACTGCCACTTTATACCTAGTGCTTTAGAGATTTTACCTGCAATATGTTAATAATAAAAATCTTATGTTATACCTTTAGGAATGACACAGGGACTTTGGTGGACAAAGAGGTCTTGCCAGTCAAGAAAATGGCCTTTAGTGTCAGTGGGACGTCTACTGTCAACATCGGTCCACTCAGATGTTTAGGTCAGCATCTGAAATTCTTTTACCATTAGGGGCACATAATTTTCTCTAAACTTATTTCACAATTTCACAGCTAAATTTTACACAATATAGGATATACGTCAAGTGTTTTTTTGTCTTTGCAGAGGTGTTCCCTACTTGTGCAGATCTCTACAACTTTATGATTGGCAAGAGGTTTGAGAGCGAGAAGATGTTGGACAGTAACCGTGACTACACCGTAGATCCCGACGGAGCAGAGGGAGTGGAACCTTTTGTGGTCAGCTGTCAGTTCCCGATGACAGTCATTAAAATAGGCCCAGGTTAGTCTGCATCAGAGCAAGTCTTGGATTCTCATAGATGCTTGTATTGGAGAGATACAATATATTTTGTTCTTAAAAAATGTATTTTGAATGGTTTTTTTTTTTACTGACTTCTGTAGTGTAAATGTTTTTTATTTCATGTTGCTGTAGAACATATTTTGTAATGCATGTTTTTTGTGTATACAGGCTACTTTAACTATACATATGGCAAGCCAGGAGACTCTCCAGTGACCAAATGTTTCCAAATCGATTATGAGCCAGATATTTCTAAAGAACAGATACAGGTTGGTTGTTTAGTCATATGCAACCATGAGATTTTTCAATAACAATAACAATGACTTTATAGTAAACTTGAGTCTGGTCTCAGACCCTCACCCTTATATCATCTTTATATGCCAGTTTTCTGAGCTTGACCAATGTTGTGAAAATTTTGTAAACTTTTGTAGGCTTTGGTTGAGAAGAGTAGTCATTGTACACAGCATCTGAAATATACCTGTAAAAACGCCCCCAAAACTGGCAAAGTTACCTACAGTACATGTGATGGAACTCTAAGGAAAGGTTGGTATGGTGTTTTAAAACAGTTGAAAAAGTCAACAGTTTCCATATTATAAAAAATGTCAGTATTTACAAAATTTTAAATGATCATATGCGTGGAGAAAGCCAGCATTAAAGTATTCTTGAGAGTTAGAGCTATACCTAAGTGACTGTTCCTCAGTTTCTTGGTTTGTTTGTCACCAGGTTGGGGAGGATCAGGTGGGATAGACGCGTGTGCTTGTGGAACCAGTGGCACCTGTGAGGGACCGGCAGGGGCCAAGTGTAACTGTGACCTCGAGGACGGTGAGAGTCGCAGCGACGACGGGTGGATCTACGACAAGACCCGCCTCCCTGTGTGTGAGGTCTGCATCACCCTGGACCCCACCACCCCCGTGATGACCAGTCGTACAGCGGCCTACATTGTGTCTAACCTACACTGTAACAGTGGACCTATCGGTGAGATACGGGCATTGGTATACTGCTCTTTTGTTCTTTGTCTAAAAAGTAGAATGAGACTACATAATATTCTTTCATTATCAATTGTAATTTATTTACAGTATTTTATTGTAACTCCTATGAAAACTATTTGATAATGTATACTTGTACAATTAAACTTCGTTATTTCGAACTGGATGGGACTGTTTAAAAACTTTGAGGTATTCAATATTCGAGATATTGAGGGTAAAATACTTAAAAAATAAGTGGTTGGGACTTACAAATCACTTTGACATATCCATTGAATTCGAGATATCAGTGTTCAAGATATCAAAGTTCAACTGTAATTCATTGTATTAAGAAGTACCTATAGATGAAGCTGACTTTAATTGAAATGATATTAAAAAATACCAAAGCTTTATTAAGTGTGATAGAAATAGGGCTGACCTTTGCCCATTGTTACTAATGTTTAAGGAAGGTAAAAGATATATAAATAAACCTTGTTCTGAATATTCACAGGAATGTATGGTTCATGTCAGGCCAGAAGAAACTCAGGAGAACTGAAGAATGTAACAACTTATGTAGATCCGGATGGACTCTGGTCTGGAGAGCCTGGATTCCCAGTGTACTGTTCTTACATTCCACATCCTCCAGTTGGATTCACAGTAAGATATTGTATTTCATCATTTTACTTACTTTAACCGTTAAGTTTTGTTTTAATTGATAAATCTATAGTTCTGTGTTATGTACTTTACTCTTTTTTACAATCTGATATGGATTGTTTCTGTTTGGCTGCTAGGAAATTCGACCCAAGGAACCAGAGATTATTGTGGAGTATATTCCAGGAGAGATAGAAATTCTGTACTACATCTTTAACATTACCATGGTTCATAGTCTGGTGGAGAGGTCTCAGTACTGTGAACAGGAAATCTATGTCCTGTGTAACGGAGCACTACAGCCCAGTGAACAAACCGGGCGCAAGATGAGTGACTGGGAACCACAGGCCGAGGGTAGGTTCTGTAAGGCTCAGGGTTAACTTGTGTACACAGGTAGTTGGGCCTCACATAACTTTGAATCTTAGTTAAATGAGCAGTCATGAAATTCATAGGGATTGAAACGTTTATGTGATTCTGTGATATCTTGTACTAAAAATGTGCAATGCCATGAAATTCATTTTAAAAAAATTTCTTATTAAACTGAATTTAATGTGATATTTTTTGGAGAAATTCATGTATATGCTGATCACCATGTATTATAATCTTATTATAATTTACCTTTTTTCTGTCATTTAGAAAAATCATATTAAAAACTTTTCTGGTATCATAGTCACTACATTGTTTTAATACTATAATTTCCCCCCTAATATGATAGTTATTTTTAGGGACCTGGGGTCAATAAGATGTTTATTCATCTGTCATCCGGTAACTGTAAGAGGGGGAATCCCGTGTAGGGCCACTAGCAGTAACTGTAAGTTATTTTTAGGGACCTGAGGTCAGTAAGATGTTTATTTCTATGTATTCGTAGGAGGAGGAATCCAGTGTAAGGCCGGCAGCTGTATCTGTACTCAGCAAGGAACAGAGGTGTATGGAGGCTTCATCACGGTCAAGGATCTTCTCCCGGTCTCCTGGATCAACCTCCCTCAGTCCACACAGCAGAGGAAACTTGTTACAGGCGCAATGAAGTGTTATGGTAGGAGAGATGCTGAAAAATCTGTATTTTACGCAGGAATTTCAATCTGCAATTTTGCTGTTATGTCAGATTGCAAGAATGTAGAATGTTAAATACTGTACTTTTATTATAATACTGGTAGTTTACAACTGTTAGAAAAATCAAGTTTCAAATATGTCTTCAGTCCTGTAAAAAAGAGGACCTGCTAATTAATTTTTTTTTTTGGTCAAATTTTTGCAGATGTGTATCCTGATTGTAATGAGATCAAGCTGGCCAAGATGGACAAAAATCCACTGAGGAACAACCTGTATGCTATAGACCCTGATGGTGCAGGTGGAGTGCCACTATTCCCTGCCTACTGTGACTTCAAAACCAATGAAAGAATTGGAATCACTGAGGTTGGAGTTCCTTTGTTTTTTTAATACATTCAAGGGGTCATTCAAATCAATTTTGATAATCCAGTCTACAGAGTGTATAACTAAATATTTTTAATATGGAGTAAAAATGGACGTTTTCATTATTTTGATAGATTCCTGTTGAAGAGCCAGGTGTGCCGTTTAAGCTGACAGTGACTGGACAGCCAGACCCAGAGAAGAACAAGCACTCTATCCTGTACCCTGACGCCACCCCAGAACAAATCCACGAACTAACATCAAGGTCATCTTTCTGTCACCAGGTAATTCATTATTATTGATCCTATTGATATAACACTAGTCTTGAATAACTTGGTTAGGCAACTGGAAAAACAAATTTTTTATTTGGCCTAATAACATTCACTGTAAAAAACTTGTTCTTTTGGCAGGGTATCCAATACGAATGTGTGGAGAGTCCTCTAACAAGCGCTGGTTACTATGATATATACAATGGCTCCAGTGTGTCCAGTTTTGGTACTGGGTATGCTTCCTCTACAGAGGGCTGTGCTTGTACACTGACTAACACCTGTCCTGCCGGGAAACTCTGTCACTGTGATGCTAAAGGTAGGATATCATTGTAAACTGCCCAATACCTGTCTAAAGGTAGGCTATCATTGTACACTGCCCAATTCTTGAATAAAGGTTTGCTATCATTGTACACTGACTAACACCTGTCCTGCCGGGAAACTCTGTCACTGTGATGCTAAAGGTAGGATATCATTGTAAACTGCCCAATATCTGTCTAAAGGTAGGCTATCATTGTACACTGCCCAATTCTTGAATAAAGGTTTGCTATCATTGTACACTGTCCAACACCTGTCTAAAGGTTTGCTATCATTGTACACTGTCCAACACCTGTCTAAAGGTTTGCTATCATTGTACACTGTCCAACACTTGTCTAAAGGTTGGCTATGATTGTACACTGTCCAACACCTGTCTAAAGGTAGGCTGTCATTATACACTGTCCAACACCTGTCTAAAGGTAGACTATCATTGTAAACTGTCCAACACCTGTCTAAAGGTAGACTATCATTGTAAACTGTCCAACACCTGTCTAAAGGTAGGCTATTATTGTAAATGGTCCAACACCTGTCAAAAGGTAGGCTATCATTGCACACTGTCCAATACTTCTCTAAAGGTAGGCTATCATTGTACACTGTCCAACACCTGTCTAAAGGTAGGCTATCATTGTATATTCTCTAACACTTCTCTAAAGGTAGACTATCATTGTAAACTGTCCAACACCTGTCTAGAGGTAGACTATCATTGTAAACTGTCCAACACCTATCCAAAGGTAGGCTATCATTGTACACTGCCCAACACCTGTCCTGCCAGGAAATTTTGTCACAGTAATGCTCAAGATAGACTGTCAATTTGCAATGAGATGTCCATCATTAAATCAAACCCTTTTCAGATGGAACCCTTAAAATCTGTTATCTTATTAAATAAATATAAATGTGATCTGTATCTGCACAAAACTTGAATGATGTTGAAACAAATTGCATTTGTTTTAGACTGGGTTCAAAATTAAAACTGACTTATACAACTGCTGTTGTTGACCTTTGTTTGGAAATATTAGACTAGTAGTATGTCACAAACTTTAAGAGAGATTCTTTAGGTTCTTTATACATGTATTGACCAAATCAATGTTGGCATTGTATTTCTACAGGCAGTATGGTGGCCTATGATGTGGGGGAGGTAACCGATGGAAGCATCCTGCCGGTGACTGAGCTCAGCTTTGGGGGTCAGACCACTAGTGGTGCCAAGGCCACTGCTACCCTCACTAACGTTAGATGTGGACCCCCGGGAGAGACATTTGGTAAATCATCTCAAAATGAATATCCTGCAAAATTCCCAATGCATACAAAATCCATATAGTAGTAAGGGCCATCATATAATATTTGAATGATTTTGATTATTTTACTTGATGAAATTTACAGATTTGCCCAAGGACTGTGAGGAAGCTTATAAGAATGGATACAAGACTGGAGAAGTGATGATCTGGCCAACAGCCACCATCAAGCCTTTCTTTGTGTACTGTGATATGGAACTGGTGCCCAACCATGGTATGTGCATTGCAATCTTTTCTTATTATCTTCTTTACTTGAAAGTTTCACATCAAAACTCTGCTTCTAAGAAAAATAACAGTACCAGTATTAGATGTTGATGCAGAATGCTTGTTATATTAACAAACAAATAAATACTTTGCTAGACTATTGTGTAATGATAAGCCAGGTTTCCCTGTACTTCAGTCTGATGTGTTGCATGCAAGAGAGATGAATGTGGTAATATTTGAAATGAAGTTGGAGGGGGACAAAATTGAATTTGAAATGAAGTTGGAGGGGGACCAAATTACCGGTAACATCATTTGAAGCACTACTTTTGATAAGAATTATTTCTGTGTAGGTGTAACAATCATTGGCAACGACAGGGAGGAAAAAACTCCTGTAGATGGAACCAAGGTGGTGACCGTCACGTACAACAATGTGACAGAGGAGCAGGTGGAATCACTGACCCATATCTCCTCCTTCTGCTTCCAGCCGGTCAAGTATGACTGCTACAATACTCTGGTATGTCTTTTGGTTTTTTTCTATATATGGCTAAAACTTTGTAGCAAAACATAAATTAGATTGTATTACTGTAAATTCTTGTTAATAACTTTTATATACCGGTATTTATAAAGTAGTTACAAAAATTCTGTAAATAAACAGTGATTTGTTGAAATAAAGTGTTGCACAAATAAATTTACAACTTCACAATAAACAATGTTAGATCTAGGGTAATCTACAGAACTGTAAAAGGCTTTGATTTCATAATTCCAGTTTATTGGGAGCAACCTGTTTAACTGGGTAGGAGGCAGTGTACAAGATAATCGATTCCTGGGGATCGGTGGGGATGGAGAGTGTACCTGTGCCAAATCTCAGCAGTGTGGGGGAAACATTAGTGAGGCCATCCTCAGAACTAGGTCAGTGGTCAACCTCACAACTACATTTGTTACCACACAATAAAACTGTACTATGAAGGATGTTTAATCAAAGATGTGATTTTCCATGGTAACACAGATTTTCACAGATTTTAAAGTCATAATGGCCATTCTGAGATCAGTTAAGACCCCTGACTGATTTGACTTCCCCATTTTTCTTCCACTGTTAATCACATTGCTGTTTGTTTACCTTCAGGAAGTGTAATTGTGATGCGGCAGAGCTACAGTGGCGTCGTGATGGAGGGGTTATCAACAGCACCAGTAAGCTCCCCTTGAAGACCCTCAACTTCATGGACAGCCAGCGGGAAGGAGCCCAGGGGATCATCACCCTCGGGAAACTGTACTGTGCACAGGTCGACTTTGGTATGATTTGAAGAACATTTTCAACCATGAATACATGTACACTTATTTTAAATTGAAGAAAATTTGGTTTTAGTAACACCAGTATTCATATGCATTCTTTTCATGTACATTTTAATTGAAATTTCAATTTTTGACAGTTTATATTTACTGTGGAATCATCATTGTTCGTGTGACTTTCGTGGGTAACCCTTGCCCACGAATTGACATCCCCACAAATGTTTATACAAGCAATTTTGTCTACCTACAAACATTAACCCCACAAATAAAAATGATTCCACAGTATAGGATTGAGGGGAAAAAGGATTGAATTACCAAAATACAGATAATTTCATTTGATGTTTCTCTGATATGACGTTTGGTGAACATGATTTTTTCATTGGTAAGATCTGGATGAGTGTAAGATGGACTTTGATGACTGTGATCCGAATGCAGTCTGCATGAACAAGTACGGATCATTTGGCTGTAAGTGTAAAGCTGGATACAATGGATACCCAGAGCAGCCTGGACGATGGGCAAATGGACGAAACTGTTTTGGTAAGCAAGCCATTCCTTAGATGATTCTGTCCTTGTTGTGGTCAGATTAAGTTTTTCAAATGCATAACAAAGATTGTCAATCTCTTTACATCTGTCCTGGAACATGATTTTCTTTCTTACTAAATGTGTGTATCTAAAGCTATATCAGAAATAAGATGATTGTGTTTCTAGATGACGATGAGTGTGCTCTGTTGAGATGTCCCCACTCAGCGGTTTGTACCAACACCATTGGTTCCTTCAAGTGTACCTGTAAAGCTGGCTACACACAAACCTCCCCAACCACCTGTCAGGGTATGTACTCCAAAATTCCTTATTTCCATTTTATAGGCACCATAAAAAAAACTTTAAATATATCACTGGAATTGAGATATGGAGGTTAAGATACTTTAAAGAAAGTGTCGTTTGGGCTTCTAACTCCTACATAGCTATGGTGTTCAAGACATCAGTGTTCCAAACACTAAATTTAAACTATTACACAGACACAGATTCATTCATTACTGACGATTCTAATACTGATTTACAATAAAGTTGAATATGAACAAAGATGATTTGTACAACATGTATCATAAAAGATCAGATTCAAAGGAGTTACTGTTATTGTATTCTGTTTCAGACATCAATGAGTGTGCAGACCCGAGCCTGAATGACTGTGACCCCAATGCCAAGTGTTACAATCTGGAGGGGACCTTTGAGTGCCGGTGTAAGCGTGGATATAGGGGAGATGGCAAGACCTGTGAATGTAAGTGCTGTGGAATTTACACCCCAAAAATTAAACAAACTGTAACACATAATTTATTTTTTATATATAAGAAATAAAAGTTATTCAGGATCCTTGTATAAAAAAAATGGTTGTATGAAAAACAGTTTGTTCATTTCTATTAAAATGATTTGAGTTAGTCTTTGTGGTTTTTTCAAAAGTGTATATCTCCATTTACAGCTGTTGGTCTGTGTTCCTGTTTTGGGGACCCCCACTGTATCTCGTTTGATCAGCGATGGCTGCACTTCCAGGGAGACTGTCAGTACGTCATGTCCAAGGACGGTTGTCATGGTACTACCCCTACCTACCAAGTCCTGACCACTCACTGGAACCAGGACCGCCCAGAGGCCACCCAAGTCACCTGGGTCAAATCCGTCACCATCATCTTACCTGGATATGTATGATTGTTTTACATGTAACAGTGGGTAGCTGCAGAAATGTAGCTCAATGGGAGATTGGGGTTGACAGACCATGGAGCTACAGTTCCATCCATACAAAAATCTGTACATTTATTGCGCACAGTGTTAAATTGTTGCGCACGGTTTTAGATTTATTAACCTAATTTACAAATACATGTATGTTCTGGGAAAATTTTAATACCAAAAATTCTTAACACATTTTACTTTAGATGTCATTACTTTATTTCCCTCTGAATATCTTTTAAACACCCTCACCAGCCACATAAAATGACATAGCGTGGTTTGTTTACAGGTAAAAATGGTGACTCACGACATGAATTTAACATACTTACACTACGAGTTTGGTTATTGTGTTTAGGAAAGTGTTTGAGACAAGTAAAGTGGTGAATCAGTAGTAAATATCCTAGGAAATGGTATGAAAATATTTACAGAATATATTCCTAAATTAATTGAATAAGTCCAAAACCGTGGGTAACTTTTTGAGCACAATAGATAATACAGTTTTTTGTATGGATGTGTCTATAGCTCCATGGTCCGTCAACCAGAATTTCCTGTGGAGCTACAGTGCTGCAGCTAATGTAATGGGAGTAAATTTTTGTTGTGTAATATAATTGGGTGGGATGTCCACAACTAGACTCGAACTCAAGACCCTTCAGTTTAAAAACCAAGCTCTTCTGATTGGACTAAAGGATAAACCTACTAGCTAGTGCTAGTAGGAGCATGGCAGTACTGAGCCACATAACATTCTTCCCCTATTTCTTTAGAGGTTTCCATCCCTTAGAAATATCACAGGAGACTCTTAAATCCACTCCACATGGGTTATTTTGTTGGGCACCAATGTAATTAAAGTTCAAGTCTTGACTTTAAATTAATATTTTGTTAATATTCATGGTTGTGAAATTTACATGAAATTTGAAAAAACTCTTTCAGACTGTAGAGTTGTTGCAAAACTATGAAGTGAGAGTAAACCAGCTAAAGAGAACCTTGCCGTACAAACCAGAAGGACGACTACTCATCAGAAGATATGGAAATTGGGTGGTCAGTGGTCTTCGTTAATACTAATGGACCTTATTTATTAAGACTCGGTCATTGCTGTCCTCAGGCAGTTATACATGTATCTGAAATGTACATCTTGAACCAAATTTAATCCCCTGGATCTACAGTTATGCAAAAGGATGAGATAGAGAGAGAGAAAGAGAGCGATCATGTCTTGTTTCAGCCTTTAAAATAAGAAACATTTTATGCATACATTTTTATGACAGAAATTTAACAGGTCTTTGATGAGAGGATGCTAACTTTTGCTAAATTTTGAAGTTTCATCTCAAAATGCAAGAAAATTGATCCCAAAAATGAGTTCTTTATAACCCTAATTTAAAAAAAAAATCAACAATTATACGATATATAAAAGGGAGTGTGATGGTACTGAATCATTGACAGGAAGTGTACAGTGAGCTTGGAGTACAGGTGAACTGGGACGGGTTCCAGGCAGTGGAGATCCAGCTGACCAAGAGCTTCCAGAACCAGACATGTGGTCTGTGTGGAGACTACAACCATAATCCGGAAGATGACTGGAGGCTGGGACCGGAGTGTGATGTCACAGGGGAAATTGTGAGTACATGATATGTGATTGCATGAGAAAATTTGATTGTGTTTTGAGTTCTTTGACAATTGAGACATATCAAGTAATTTGCACTTGGTACAAAGAGTGGTGGAATTTGAGGTTTTACAGGGCTTGACAATTTAATTAGGCATTTAGAGTATACCAAGTGTTATGTTACTGCAGAAATTTTGGCTGATTGAATCATTAAGCCATGTTTTAATATCTAGAATTGAGTATAATTTTATTTTTATTTAGACCGAAAATTACAACAAGTTTGGTAACTCCTATGTGGTGAAGAGTTATGCTGACAACAATCCTACGTGTTCCCACGACTGCTTCGCTCCACCGGAGGAACCCGAGTGTAAAGAAACGGAGAGACAGATCGCCGAGTACTACTGTAACCAGGTGTTCGACCTCAATGGCAAACTGAGGGTTAGTCTGCAGTAGGAGTAATTCTTGAAAGTCACTCAACATTCGATATTTTGTTATGTAAACAGTATACAAACCATTTATGTTATTTTACAACTATGCCAAAAAAGACATGTAAAAGCGAAACACAAGATTTTGGTCCTTCATTAAATGTATAGCAATTGTACTGATAATCTATGATACAACAGAATCATGATAAGATTATTATTTTGGTATATTTTTCGTGAGTACTTTGAAAAGCATAAAAAATGAATCATTTATATATTATTTGAAATGGGAGCAGTTCAAATTTTTATTAAATGTAAAGTCAATTGTTAACTCTTATTGCTATCGATTTGTATAGAATTTTTATGATGTGATTGATAAGAAAGTGACTGTGTTTTCTGTTGACAGTCCTGCCTTACAAAGATGGAGCCGTCCGACTTGGAGCAGTACAAGACGTCCTGTGTGTACGACGTGTGCTGGGTCAACGACAACATCTGTAAGATCGCCAGTCAGCTGGTCAAGGACTGTCAGAACAACTATGGCATGAACCTCACCGACTGGCGCTCTCCCAAACTTTGTGGTAAGTTGCCACATATGACATATACCCCTCAACCCACCCAACTGTAGTTCTTGATGTCAGACAAAAGTACAAGTGATTATGCATACCATAATTTTTAACAAAGAATACTGTGAAAGGTCTCCAACAGAGGAATTGTAAATTATTATAATATTATGCACAGAGAATTTGGCTGTATAAGTACTTTTAGATAATTCCAACAAAATTGGAAAAGGGACTACCGGTAGTCTTACTTGACTAATGGAAATTGATTTGAACTTAATTTGAATGATATCAAAAGTACTGAAGTGATAACTTAGAATGCCCTTTCCAAAAAGAATACTTGTTACTTAATATGAAGCAATATTATGATGAACCTTGACATTCCAGCGATAACATGTGGAGAGAACATGGAGTACTTGACATGTGCCACCTCAGACCGTATGAAGACCTGCGCAGACGTGATGGGGTCAGCGGCCCTGCCCACCCAGGACCTATGTCAGGAGGGGTGCTACTGTAAGGAGGGCATGGTGCTGGACGGGGACAAGTGTGTCACCGCTGGAGACTGTGGTTGTAACTACAAAGGGGAATACTACACAGTGGGTGGATCCAACATTTCATCAAAATTATTGATACATTGATATTCTTGTTTATTTACTATCAAAAAGTGGGTGGATCCAAGATTTTAAAATAGATAGTACATGTAATATCTTTATTGATATTGTAGTGTACGTACTACTACAGTACAACTCAGTAGGTGGATGCAAGATTTTGTAAATATATTGAAATATATACATTGATGTTAGAAAATAAATACCACACAGTGAAGGGATCTAAGATTTTATGGGGAAAAAAACTGTGATATAAATATTGATATTGTAGTGTACTGCTATACAGTGGAGGGTTCAAGATTTTATAAGTATATATAGAAATATGGACATTGAATCTAGTCCACCTCTGATTCTGATTTGATGTTTACCGGATCGACACTCTGTGATATAACATTCTTTCATTATTTTACAAAGGCTGGGCAGGTGCTTGTTCCCGAGGGCTGTGATGTCAGCATGGTGTGTAGTGAGACAACCAAGAAGTTTGACTCCACTCCACTGAAATGTCACACGGACGCCTCGTGTAAATTCGAGGATGGTATCTATGGCTGCCACTGCAACTACATGTACCGAGGAGATGGACAGAACTGTACTTGTGAGTAGTGTCAATAGTTCAGGGGGTCAAGGGGTTGACAACACAGTAAAAGGGGAAATCTCAAAAGTTTATTCTCCAAATATTTGTAGAAAAGGTGAGATCTAGATCTCAAAAGTGTATATTTTAAATTTATTTATTGGAAGAATATGAATGTATTTAATCTTGAGATGAACATTATGGTCATGTATACAAGCCTTTAACTTTTGCAGATGACCCTTGTGGAAACAAACCTTGTGGGAAGAATCAGACATGTGTGGTGACAGATACAGGCTTTGTGTGTGAATGCATGATGGGGTACCAAGGAGATTGTAACAACTGTGAAGGTAAATGTTGATGACATGCAGGATCTGAAAACATTGAATTGTCTATAGGCAATATTCCATAAGAGAAGAAACATGTTAATCTTAACCATTTGGTTGTTATACAATCTGTTGAATATTTGTGTTTTTATTTTATCATGTGATGTTTCATTTGCTTAACATCTGAAAGAAGAGAAGTTACTGCTGAGTTTATGGATGCAAGGATACATCATATTTAAAAATTGTTTTTTGTGTCACCTTTCCAAAGAATACTAGAAGTTCTCATATTGATGAAAGACCTCGGTTTAGTTTTATTAACTGTAATTGATGCATTTTACTTAATATCTTATATTTTTATAGATATTGATGAGTGTGCAACTCAAACAGATAAATGTCCAGATAATTCCCGGTGTATCAACACTCCAGGCTCATATCGCTGTGAATGCTGGTCTGGGTTTACAAAGATTGGGGAAATTTGTGAGGGTAAGATATGGATGAATAAATGCACAATGATATTAATTAATCATTGAAGATGTGGGAGCAAATTTGTAGTTTTTGATCTCTCCTGATATTGATGATGAGGAATTATGTTTTAATTAATGGGAACTTAAGAAGTAAAGAAGAGCAGCATGAATGATTACGACAAATTTCCTTGAAGTTTTTTCCACAAGTTTAATTGCAGTTTTTATCTCTGAATCTCAACAGATATTGATGAATGCGAGATTACCAGCCTGAACAAATGTAACTCCTCCACAAAGTGCTTCAATCGACCGGGAGGCTACCACTGTGAACCCTGTGATGGTAACATTTCTGTTCTGTGTTTGGCTTTGAGCCATTAAATGTCAAAGTATTCTGGAATGTGTTTTACAAAAGAACTTACATGTATGACAAAGTCGTAAATACTTTCAGTTTCATTAAATGGTCTTAAATGAACAAAATTAATTTAAAAACATTTATTTTAATACAACTATTTCAATTTCCATGATTATATTTTTCAGTCAATAGAATAAAACATTGATTAGTTTATGATTATTAAGCATTCATTAATTTGGTCATAACTCTTAAGTTCTTTAATTGTAAAACGCAGCCCTGACTCATAATTCCAGGTTGTACTGATAGGTTGTGATTGTCAAGTGTAAAGTTTGTCATATAAACAAATTTTTCTACTTTTAGATACATCAGCAGTCAAATGCTGTGCTTGCTATGGTTATCGATGCAAAATTCCAGGACAGGTATGACAAGTTTTTTGATCTCCTTTTATAATAATATGTTTTCTCTTTAGTCTTATGCATGTCAGATTCATAAACTTTCTCAAAATAAGATCAACTATACAAGTGTATTCTACAACATTCACATAAGAAAAAATTGCCTTTTTCAGTCAATTTACAAAAAAAAAATATTACAACATGTAAATTTCATATCATAGGTTTGTGGAACAGATGGCAAAACTTACAATTCTGAGAAAGACCTGATTGTAGAGGCATGTGAGACAGGAAAGAGTGGTTACTTTGGACTGAGGATCGACTACAAAGGACCATGTGTTGGTAAGTTACGAATTTTTTCCTTTGTAATTATACAATAGATCTAGTTTGATGCATATTCAAAAAAACTGATCTATTTATGAGCATTTTATAACAATTTATGGAATATGAGATATATATTAACATAGGTGTTGTTATAGTATTGCTTCCTTCTTCAATTCTTGCTTAAACTTAAGATAACCTGTATTTGCAAATTTTTCTTTCATTCAGATCTCTGTCAAGACCAGTGTCCAACGTGGCAGACATGTCGAATCAACGACAAAGGAAAGCCGACCTGTGAGTGCGAGGAATGCTCGGCTGAGGAATCACAGCCTGATAGTCGTAAGTCTGATAATAGATTAGAGCAGCTCCCACAGCGTATATTTCAATTCAAGTAACAGAATCATGAATTCAAAGGTGTAATAATATTTTGTACAATTTGTAATTTTTTTTACAGTGACCAGAATTGATTGTGATTTTAAGATTAAACTATATTGACAGATATGTAAATTCTGTTATATTCTTAGCAAAAGTGTGCAGTAACATGCTGGACCTTTACCCCAACATGTGTGTGTTCAAGAAGGTCATGTGCATGCTAGACTTAGAACACGTTCCCCTCAACACAACAACACCATGCTTTGACAAATCAGGAGGTAAACTCTTTTACAACCATAATTGAAGTGACATTCAAAGGGAAAAAGGACTTCTGTAAAAATTCATAATTGAATGTAAGAAATGAATATTCACATAAAATCATGAGAAACATCCCTCACAGATTCTAGCACTCGTGTAAAATAAGGAATCTACAGTACTTTTATTGACTGAATTGCAGAGCTTTATTGATAAGATCTGTTTTGCTTTTACAGAGCCAGTGACCTCTGACTGGTCCCCCTGGAGCCCCTGCAGCGTTACCTGTGGGCGGGGGACCCAGACAAGGACCCGTAAACCAACCCGCGACTTTGATGCCTTCCTGGCCGGTAAATATCCTCTAGAGGATGTCAAGAAATGCTACATGGATCCCTGCCCAGATGGTAAGATGCCACTGAAAACTGAGCATTGTTGTGTTTTCATGTTTTTGTTGGAAATTAACTTCTGTTCTTGTTGAGCTGGACAATTCCCCTTGCTCTGCAGGTCCATGTTACAAGATTAACCATGATTTTCACCTGTCTTTTCAGGTCTGTTTTGATAATGATGTCCCCTTTCTTTGTAGGTCTAGTTGACTATGATTTCCCCATATCTTTGAAGATCCCTGTAATCGGTGTAACTATAGTTTTCCCCATTCTTTGTAGGTCCCTGTTACGAGTTTAACTGTACAGTGTCCTCTGAGGTCTGTCTGGTGATTGCTGACAAGGCCAAGTGTGAGTGTCCCGAGTGTAGTGGACTGGAGGAGGACAGTGTGTGTGCGATGGTTGGCCCGGACAGGGACACATACAAGAACCCATGCGAGGCTCGCAGGGAGGCCTGTAACAAGAGTTTGCCCATGGAGATTTTGAACGAGGGAGAGTGTGGAGGTAAGGCTACCATACTCAGAAATAATAGCACGATCCACCAATTTTTTAAAAGGTCTTATTACATATTAATGTAGCTGAGTTTTATGTGCTATTTAGTTGGAAAATCAGAAACTACTGAGAACAGATAAAACTGTCTTCTATCGGGAAACATTTAAAATGCAACATAATTGATTTTTTGTTTGCAGTGACTTTTTTTCATTTACATATAGTTTCATTGCAGTAGGACAAAGATTACATTGCAAGAAAAGATACTTTGTTGTTAATGCTATCTTATAAGATGCTTTTTTTTCAATGCACATGTATTCATTAAGATGGTATAGACTAAGTTCAGAAGAACAACATTCATTTCCTGAATACACAGTAAATACATTAACTTAAATGTGAAATGACATGCAATATCTTATTTTATTGCAAATATGTATGTCTTGCCATTAAATTGTTTTATTGTGTTTAAATTGCAGTTGCCCCACTGAACTGTACACGAATGCCCCATCTAATTTCCATAACAAGTGATGATGGCTGTGTTTCCCATACAAAGATCAATGTAGCCAAGTGTGATGGGGGCTGTGGAAAGTTCTCCACTCTGTGTTGTGACAAAGCCATTACCCGTAAGGAGGATGTGGCTCTCATCTGTCCAGACAACTCTGTCAAACACCAACTGGTGAGCTAAGTACCACTGCTAGTGGTCTATTTTTGAAATTTACCCTATTCTTATATAGTTGCACTGAAAACATTTTTATCTTATTTTAATGCACATATTTGTCATCTATTTAAATGTGTTACAAGATTTATCATTCAGAATATTCCTCAATCAAAATTTTCCTGTTTAGTTGGTGAATCAATCCGATACAGGGGTATAGAATTGTAGCTTCTATTGTTCATTTGCTTGTAAATCAATATTTCTATCTCAATATGACTGCATGTTTACACAAATGCTTGTATTTTTCAGGTGGATGTCATAGAAGAATGTAAATGTAAACCAGCTCCAAAGCCCACAAAGTAAAAACTCCCAAGTAGGGGCAGGGCACCCACTCTCATTTTCTGCAATAATTTCATAGAACTATCGTGTTAACAGTAGGACACCAAGCACAGTCGAATTGTAAACTAGACATTTCTCGGGTGATATTGTACTTTATTTATTTTGAGCTTAAATTTGGCAGTTGTACTTCAATCAGATGTTTTTTTTATTTGAGGTGTAAATTCATGCAATAATTTTCCTTAGGGAGACCATTGTAATTGATATCCAGCATGCTTTTAACAGAAATCATTCTTTTGTAACTTGACAGTTTTAAATCTTTGACAAATGTTATAGATGAAGGCTATAGAGGTGATTAAATTTGAATCGAAACTGTATCTACTTAAACTTGATATCAATTGTCCATTGATGTATACTTGAATAGACCATACAGATCAAATGTTATACGAAAGAACTTTAATATTGTTACATAATTGGATTTTTATTTTTATGTTGAATTAAAAAAAATTAACAAATGGTTGGTGTCACACATTTTTTTCTTCTATTATCTTTGTGTTGAATCTCTCTCTTGGTTTATATTATGTTTTAGGAAAGCACCCGTTATGATCATCTATTGCACCCATGCTTCCATGTGAACTATTAACCAATCAGTGTGTTTTTTGATGACAACTTATCTGTTTTCATTTCGTATAACTTCTATTTTGAATAATAAAGTTCACAGGTCAATACCTTTGCAGCATTGTTTTCTTTTTGTTAGGTTGACTTGTTTGAAAATTAAGGCCTTACCCCCTATATAAAGTACATTGGGTTGGTGCTGAAATGACTTATAATTTATATATGCCATGACTTGGCGTTTATCGTCGGCATTTATTGTCAACCTCTAGAAAATCTCAAACAGTAGGCAAAAAAAAGCATAGGTTCTCGGGCACCTCTGCATTAGGCAATTGCAATATTGTAATGGAGAATACTCCATTTTTAATTTTTAGTTGAAATATGAATATCCCCCTTTCCAAATCTTGCAAAAAAAAACCAAAAAACAAATACCTACCTGCCGCTTTATATTTTTGATTTTTAATAATTAATGCAAGAAATACCAACTGTTGAAGTTACTCAGTTTCTGTATAATATTGCATCTAGGGTACACCATTTGTTTGGTTATGTAGTGTTTTCGGATTGAAAACCAATACATTTTTTATTTTGCCCTACCTGGCGGATTTTTACGAAACCTTGTTTGTATGATTGTTATGCTCATCCTTTACAAATTATCTACTTGTCTTGGATTCAATGAAGAACACGCCTGTTGAAACTATGAATAGAGTATTATCAATATGCAGCGACATGATATGCACAATACACGTGGTATTGAGGAGATAAAAATTTCCCTTCCTTTTCCTAAATTGCCCTGCCTGTTTCTTTAATATGTCCGTTTTAACAATTGTTTCTGTAACGGATCAAAAGGCGACTGCGCCATTATACATCGCCATTCCCGAAGTTTGAAGGAAAGGACGACTCCGCCGCCCAGACCTAGACCTATGGTGAAATAGTGGCTAGAACTCTCGTCATTGCTTGTCTGCTTCTAGCAATCCCCCGTGAATCCGTCAGCGCGAGAGGTAAGTATCCCAGTAACGTCATGGAGTCAATGCGTTCTCTGTTTCGGTGAGATGGTCCACCTCCAACTGTAGTGTTAGCATTGACATCAGTGGACGACATGCTGAAAATGTCAGCAAGGAATTGTATTCTCACCTCTCTACTTCCCACAACAGCGAAGAGGAGTGACCTCCAACAAATAAAAAAAGCCGGTCCCATAAAGGCCAGTGCACCATTAGCGATTCGAAGATGTTTATATTATCACAGATTTGGAAATACATGTAATAGTTTGTGTCTCTATTAGGGCAAAATATTTTTGGTTTTCCCAAAATTCTGTCATTTGATTAATCATTAAAATTGGTCAGGAATGAAATAAAAAACAAAAAATCATTTTCATGAATTGACGAATGAACAATCTTTCTGTAGATAATAACTTTTTATAGTTAAATTTTAGTGAAAAAAATTAATATGGTCAGCAAGCTTGGCAACATATTCAACTAATAAGAAAATATGGTCCGAGAAATCAAAGTTTTAAAGCTGCTTTGACAATGTATAGAAAAATGGTCTTTGGCAAAGCTTATTACAAATGGAATTCGTAAAAATGCTCTATACTGTGATAATTTCGATGTTGATTAGACATTGTACTTGTAAAGAAAACTGAAAACCAAATACATTAGTTTTGTTGATCACAACTTATTTATTTAATAATTGATGATTGATGTATAATTAAGAATACGATAAAATTAGAATATCAAGTCATGAAACATAGTATTAGGTTATCACGAAATCATTATCACAATGAAGATAAAAAATTGTTTAGTCAAAAACTACACAGTTACAAGTGTAAGGGAAATAATTCTTTCAAATTGAATCTACAAGAGTTGTCTTTCTTTTACAACCTGCAATTAATTCTATTTATTATAAATCAAGTCAATATATTTTTTAAAAAATGTTTTGCTAGACAAATCAATTTTACAATAAAATGCTTTAAATATACTACATCGATTTATACAATTAAGTCTGTTTTTCAAAAAGATATTGGACATCTGTCTATGAGTGATGTTTAAGCCACTTAGCTAAATGTCAATTATGTTTCAAAATACATGCCCTTTATATATACATGTACATTTATTACAACAAAATTAAAAATATTAACCACCATACCGGTATGTTTAAATGCATTTCCAACGCTCGTTCGTAAGATTTTTCTACATCAGCTAGTTAAAATTAATAAATGTATATAATTTACTCATCGGATTTATATGTATCTGTTTATAACAATTTTGACAAAATAGTTCTTTAATCATAGTATTTCATATTTGAACAGGCGAAATTTTTTATCTTGGTAAATTGATCAAAATCTAAACTTGCATTGTTTGGATGTTTTAGTCAATTATAACTAACGATTGCTTTCTTCAAATTTCCAAGTTTCTGTCTTGAAAAGTGTTCATTGGACAACGAAACTGCAAGTCTGTAGCGCCCGGCCTGAAAAAAAAAATTTTGATGGACGACCTTAATGCTACAGTTCCTTGCGTGTTAAAAAGTTTCAATTTACGGAGCACAAAACCTTGCTCTACATGTAGGTTTAGACTTAACTACCTATCAATTTAATATAAAAAGATGAATTCCATCCAAATTTTGATAAACTCTCGTTGTTAAAAAAATTGTTTTGCCCGTAACTGTCGTCGGTGCATTTTTCTTCTTGTTTAGTGTCTCTATAGAAGTGCAGTCTAACTCAGAGTGCCATATGTGCTGCTGTTTTGTTCATTTCCCTTTAGGTCCTCTATTATCAGGTTACTTTCTGTTATTGGAAGCTGTTCTTGTAATCAATTTCATAAGGAACTACACTGTAATAATTTCATGAGCTTTTAGGAAATTCTTCGTCTTCATCTACAACGCAGCCAAGTGCAGCGTAATGATGGATAAGTCTGTACCATACTGGATCGCTTGCAAGAAGATACTTGTTTCCTGATTTGAAACAGAAAAAGAAATATTCATAATTTACAAAAAGACTAATAGAATCTTTCATTATTACGAGTGTGGGATAGTGAAATCCCATCAAGGAGACAAGATTCACCGTCTATGGCGAGGCTTTGCCGAGTCCTAGACTCTGAATCTTAGACCCGAGGTGAAACTTCACTATCCCATTCGAGTATATAATGAATGATTATTTTTCTTGCATTATTTAACATTAAAAATCAATGTTTGACAACTTTCTGATATGACGGTTCAAAAGTTTACTTTGGGTTTATCTCTCTGCGTACTATAAATAGTGCAAGTCAAGAAGAGTTCATACGACAAATTTTTCATAAAAAACATGCTAAATTGTAATCAAGCAAAATAAGGACTTTATGGATAAGCTCATTCGATCATTTATCATTAAAGTGATACTGAAAAAAATGGGATTTAAATACACTTATAAAACCTTTAAGACTATAACCATATTCAAATGTTGTTTTAATGTTCTAAATTTTCATGGGAAAAATGAATGTAACGTTTATTAAAACAACCAACCAATTATAATGAGTCCTCT
The DNA here is from genome assembly GCA_033439105.1 of Magallana nippona. Taxonomy (NCBI): domain Eukaryota; kingdom Metazoa; phylum Mollusca; class Bivalvia; order Ostreida; family Ostreidae; genus Magallana; species Magallana nippona. The sequence continues at coordinate 9,188,085 of CM065926.1, read as the reverse complement.
TCTAGCTCTAGTCAGAGCGACGTTAATTTGGTGTTCATCTGAAATGAAGCCAAGACTTTTTTTGCACCATCCCAGAGTAGGTCTCTTCTCTATACGGTATCGTGGCAAGGATCGAACTGTGCTAAAGATGACGTAGTTCCATTCTCCTCCTATAGGTATAACAAACCAAATTCTCATGGTACATGCAAGTAGAATTGTTGTTCTTAAGTTGTTCTTAAGTATACATGTAGTCATTGTCGACAATGACAGTCTCACATACGCTAATGCGAAACTAGTGGTGGGTTATCAACCTGGAGGTGTTCGAACCTACCTTGACTAGCCACTACTGTGTTGACGTTTACTTTTTCTGCCATGCCTGACACAGCGAGTCTGATTTGATGACACTGGGCGTTATACTGGGACATTATATTCAGGTTCTCTTCGTCTGAGAGATCAAGCCCCTCATGTTCTATCAGATGTTTTAAAATCTTAACCTGAAACAAAATTGGATAAGATGTCTAAAAATATTTTGAAAACGCTTGCCAATTATGTTTTGGTATATGTTTATTCGGTATGGTTCACATAAAGAGCTTGTAAAAAAGAAGTAAAAGGGAAAGGAGGGTGTATTGTCAATTTTCCACGTTCTTAATATAATTTTTCGAATTTCTGTTTCTTAGACTGTTTTAAATCCATTGCAGGTTTGATGCATTTCTATCTCTACATGTTGTTTTACGAAGTATATATCAAATCGGGTGGCATTTCATATGATTACACAATGACAAATAAACAGTTTAGGACGTAGATAAATTGTAAAATGGAATTAAGAACACCAATTCAACATGAATTTTTTTCTGAATTTAGAAATTCACACCTGATAAATATGTTAAGATTGTTTATTTCTTTCATTTTCAAGTAATAATAATGTTTGTAATGACATGTGATGATAACGAACAACATTTTTTGAAAGAAAACCATGTACTGCTGATCAATGTTGCTCAATATTGCTTATTCTTGTGGAGAAAAGACATACATGTATATTAATTTATTTAAAATTAATCATTTTCATTTTCGTTATCATTTAATTACTTATCTTGGTTCAAACTAATCTAGAATACATATTTGAACTGATTACGTCATACACTGTAATTTGTAGTATATTTTATTTAACACCAATAAGCTGATCTAGTATCGTGGAATAAGTATTCTTTCGGCACAGTGCAGAGGGAGAGAGGTTCATGAGCTTAGTGATATTTATCGTAGTTGGCACCCAATGCTAGAATACATGACTTTGTATGATTTACCACTTTGTCGACCTCCTGTTTATTGCTGCAAGATTGTTCATTCCCCTCCTCTGCTGACACAGTAAGATATTCTTCTACTCCTTCGACGTGGCAAAACACAATGGGTATTTTGTTTCTATTAATCCATATCTTTAATGGATTTTGGATGTCCCACTTCGGGGAAGATTCTGTCAGCAGTTTACCGCCGTAAAATTCTTTGGAGGGAAATTCACATATCCCTGGATGCTATAAAACATCAAGAATATATTACGAAAATCTGTTCTCAAACTTGTTATTGAAATATATATATCCAGTCAGATATATATCCAGTCAGAATTTTACCAAACATCAAACCTACCATACGGTATTGAATTTGTAACATCATGGCTCGATCACAGTATCGTTCAAAAAGGGATTTTCGAAGACCTAGTTTTGCTGCGTAACTGGACTTTAATACTGGTCGAAGTTGTTTATGGTCTCCAATCAAAACTACTTGTTGAGCTTTTGAAGCAATGATGGCTGCAATGCTCTCTGGTTCAGTGCACATCCCAGCTTCGTCTATAATCAACTGCTGGATGCGTCCAGTAAGAGCTTTTATAAACCTTGGACTGGTAGCAACAGCAGTGGTGCAGAAGATGACACTATGTTGTTTCAATTCCTCTTGTGACGCTTGGCTAGTTATTTTTCTGTATCTTTTCAAGTCTTCCAACGTTGGTTCGTATTGCCCTTCGTTGTACTTTCTAAACTTTTCATCAAATTTCCGTATTTCTTCTGCAAACGGTTTATCCTTTAATCGTATTAATCTGTGAACGGATATGTCCTTCAGCTGTGGGTCTGGTTTTGCTTCTCTTGCCGATGCTCTTTTGGAAAAATACTTACCAAGAGTAGGGAAGTCCTTGTTTTCCAAGGAATTTCCATAAATGCGAACAATATCGGGACATTCGTTTCCGTATTTCTGGTACATCCACCCTAAATACAATGAAAATGCATCAAATTATTTACAACTAAAGCTTTTTCCATTATATATAACAAGAGATTCATTGATTCCGATTGTAATGTAATTACTCTTATCTGAAATCTCATGGGAAAAAAACTTACTGGCCACAAGGTCAACTGATTTATTGTTTGGTCCACAAAACACCAATTGTTTCCTTGCATGTCCCTCTGTGTGCAATCTGTTGTTTATTTCATCAAATATGTAGACGAGCTTGGTACCCGTATATGTCTTACCAGTACCTTTATGATTTAAAAACGGAATTATAATTCAACATACATGTAAAGAATCGGTACCTCAACAACGAAAATAAAGAGTACAAAATATCAAACACTGGTATAATGTGACTGTCTAAAGGTTGCCCTAAGCATGTTGTGTGCAAAGACCGTAAAACTGTAGCATATCAAAAACATACTTTTCATTTTACGCATTCTAAATTCAGGTTTTTAACGAGTATTTGTATGTTTCGTTAGCATATATACCCGGAGGTCCATGAATGATAGTAAATGTTGATTTCAGGGCTTTTTTGATGGCGTTTCTTTGGTATTTGTTGTTTCTGACAATGTTTGAGGTGTTTACTTCCACACTCATTTCTTTTGCTATTTCATTGTACCGGGAATCTACATGGATCAAAAACATACTTCATTAGTACAAAGTTAAGCTAATGATAAAAAAAAAAAACAAGCGTCGTTTTAAAAACAGCTAGATATACTAACTAAATTGATTCCACTTTCCTCTGTTCAGTGCAATTTTCTTAGCAAGATCAGTGGACTGGTCTAAACACTTAAGTATTGCCTCTATTCGTCTGAAAAATAAGTTTTAAAGACATGTCTCAATAAGCTAAAACGATTCAGACATTTTAAAATATATTCTCATGAAATCATTTGCAAATTTCAATGATATTACGTACATGTCTGTCTCTGATTTTGGAATGATTTCTACAGAACAAATTGAAGGATTTTCTTCGTACAGCATACCATTACTTGGATTGCTGCTTTCGTCGTGAAGTTTAAATTTTACTTTAAACCGATTCTTACTTGATTTTCTTTGACGGGGAGTTTGTTCCAATGGTTCAGCTTTCGCTACGGGTTTTGTTTTTTCAACAACAGTTACCTGCCCGTGAAGAATCAAGTTTAACCTATCGTCAGGATCTAAAGGTACATTTGCCCGTGCTTTATTTGGTTTTTTGTACACGTGTTCAGATTTAAGGCAAATAAAACTACTGTTCAAGAATTCTTGATGATCGGAGTCATCTTCACCAAATATTATAAATTCCTCTGTCATTGTACTAAAGTCTATATCCCGCTGGTCACAGAACTTCCGAGATAGGTAAAAGTGTCCGTGACGTTCGTCCTCGAATTCAACCGACACATTGTTGATGGTAAACGAATCATCCTCCACTGCAGAAGTAACTGCTTCCATTTCATACAATGGCAACCATATAGACAAATAAATTGATGTCGAATAATATATCTTCAGTGGTTTCAAAATAGAATAATCTGAAAGAAATTTGATTGGATCGCGCGTATGCTGAAGACAGTGCTTTATACTTCGAGTCATATCAAAAAGTTGCATGGTAGGGGATAAAATCGCCTTTTCCGGTTCTGCTGATAATTGAATGGTTACGATTTGACCGCGAAAAAACGACATACTGTATTCGCATCCTTGCATGATAACATTTCCACTTTCTACTTCGGATGAGTGATCAAGGACAGTATTTTTACAAGCATCGACAAAATCATGTTTGTCTTCATCTAATCCAGTATTATCATCAATATGTCTCTCAGCAAAAATTTGTCTTAAATCAGTTATATTTTCCTCAACAATCATTTTCAGAATTGTTTTCCACGTTTCTTGCATAACAAATTTTGCTTTTGTATGAGGATTAATCTGCTTGCAAACTGCTCCTTTAGCGATCGGTTCTGACAACACAGCACTTGTGACTGGTTTTCCAGTAACATCGTACAGTCTTTGCGACCATTTTAACATAAGTTTCTCTTTATCTTCTAATATGCTAGATATCTTTGGTTTTTCTGATAAATGGAGAAGGTTGAGCGGAATATCTTTGCAGTACTCTGGTAAATTTCGTAATCCAGGAATGATCATTGAAATAGATTTTTCAGTAAAGTCTTTTACAAAGCCATGCACTATTTGTGGGGTCTCTTTCAACTGAAATCCCCATGACATCAACTGACATTGTTTTTTAAACGTTTTTGCTCTAAGGATAGTACTATTACATCTTTCAGAAAGATCATGCACTTCTTCTGGTAGATATGGACATTTGCTGCCTTTTAAAGCTGCATGAATTAATCTATTTATTATCAAATCAGGATATCTTCTGATTGGTGATGTAAAATGAACATACAAGTCCATTACTAAAGAAAAATGAAACATCTCTTCTCTTTTGCATTTGCCAGAACATTTGTAAACAGTTGTTTCCTGAAAAGATGTCCATTCCTCTAATGCCAAGCACTGCAATGGATGCAGTTCGTCAGTACCAATCACCCTGGCTGCTGTTTTCATGTCATTCTCTTTTGTACTTTCCAAAAGGCTTTCCCAAACCCATTTCTGGAAAGGCATTACGTGCTCAAATTTGATTGGGGTTTGAATTTGGTTTAGTCCTATTTTGTATTCGTTCGTCGGCTCGATATCTTGAAGTTTAAGCACCATGTTAAGAGTTGGGCTATTTTCTTCAATCCATCTATTCACCATTTCCTCTGATGGAGCTTCCTGGCAACATACAGGTAGAACGTCTGGAAATACTCCACTCAAATACTGTGCAACTAACCTGTTTGCTATTATCATAAATTCTTCAACAAGATAATGAGCTTCTCTTGAATTGAGAGTAGAATATGTTGGATCGTTTAGCTTTGTTTCCACAGGAAAAGCAAACATAGCATCTTTCATGCGCTTTCTTCGCAAAGATTTTGCAATTTTAAACAAAAGCAAGATACGCTTATTAAGCCCCCCGACTGAGGAATCGTCGTCAATAATCTTCTGAACTTCTTCATAGTTAAACTGTTTAACTGATTTTATGGTAGTTTTCTTTATCTCAATATGTTCTACCTTAAATTCTTTCTCATCTATTGTAAAGAAAACTGTAATTGCTGGTCTTGGTACGTCGGGAATCAGACTACAGATGTCTGTGCTAAATGGTTCGGGTAGCATATGGTAAGGTTTTCTTCCTTGGCCTGGATAAAAAGTACACACCCTTTCTTGAGCTTCCAAATCTATCGCATCATTCTTAGGAATGACAGCTCCAACATCAGCAATGTGAACCCCAATACGATAATTTTCATCATCAGTTGTCTCGATGCTTAGTGCATCATCAAGATCTTTAGAATCTACTGAATCAATTGTAAAAACTTGCAAGCTAGTTAAATCTTCCCTGTCCTTTCCATTTTCTACGTCACTTAGGTTTAATCGTGTTACAGTTCTTTCAGTTTCAATGACGGTGTCCTTGCGATAGTATTTTGGCACATGATGTTGAAGACGAAGGTTTCGTAACGCCGATGACGGGGACTCCTCCATTTTGATAACCTTAATGACCGCTGCCAAAGGATAAGGGTAAAACTCGGTCCATCTGATGAACACAGTTTGAAACGTGAAGCTTTTAATGACTTTTGGGTCAGTCTGAAATCGATAATGGAAATTGAGCCGGGTCGAGATTGGGTCGTACTTGTGTACAAGAATGAAGTTTGGATTATTGAAATCGTGGATGATGTTTAGCTTTGGAACAGCTTTACACACGGGTCGCATTAGAAAGTTGGAAGTGTCATCAAGAACGCACATAAATACCGGGTGTTTGATGTTTTCGGCCCTATTTCTTTCAAATACACCAACCACTTTGCCATACACTTTGTGTAATTTGTTAACTTCTCTTTTGTAACGAACGATAAACTCTGTAGTGTATTTTTCATGGTTGTAAACTTCGACCAACACTATGTCCCCATCAAACGTCCTACCTGCTTTCGATCTTCCCGATATCTGGATTTCATCCAGCCCGTCGATGTCTGGTACATCCAAAACTTTACAGGTGGACTCATGAGCATTTTTTACAGTGAATTTACATCTTTTAAAACGATGGGGATCATTTTTCAATGTCTCACCCAATATTTCCTTTGGAATCATTTTCTCATAGAAAGGTTCCTTTTCTTTTCGGTCTTGAAATTCATGTACGTTTGAAAGCTCTAAACCATACTGCATGGTGTTTTCTTGCAAAACTCTAGAGTACTCATTTTTGTCATTGTCATAGAGGACACGACTTTGTTCATATCTTGACGTATATCTGTCATCCAATTCTTCAAAGTTTTCCTTTGCGTGATCAGACAATTCAAACTCCAGTGGTTTCCGATATACAAAATCAGTTTCAGCATCTGTATCGGTGGCATCGCTATTCGAATCATCGAAAGTGTACGCTGTGCTAGAAAATATCGACCCCGACCGAGTGCAATAGTGGGAAATGGCTGGGGGTCGGGTTTGCCCGGGTGGTCTTTGTCTGTATATAGAGGTTAATATTGAGCTGCTGCCTACAAAATGTTTCAAAAGAATGATTCTTCAATTGACATAATCGATGAAAATACGTAACAGAAAAATGAATAGATTTTAAAGCGCTATAAAATGTAACAATTTTTTTAAATGATAATTTATTCTTTATTTTGATTGATGAAATTGTATTGTTTATTAGTCAACTCATAAACAATTTATATAAACATATTAATACGAACAGGTCACATGAAAAAAAGAAAAGTAAGATTACACATGAAGGTCTCTAATGGTGAAGATAACTTTTTTCGTTAGTATTTGATCAAAGTTACGAATTCCTCAATTTATTAAGTAAATGCTTTTGCCTACATATGAAAATAACAACGTGTCATGCTGTAGTTAAGTCCTAACTTATCTCTGTTATTTGGATTAAAATTTGAATCAACAAGTCTTCTAAGATATAACACGGGGGAGGGGGGGGGGGGGGTGGTTGTGTTATATATATACTTTATGTATAGTGCATAATTTTGTCGTATTTGAAAAAATAATCCGGACTAGCGTTTTCTTTTTTGCGTTGTTTTAATTGTTGTTTATTTATTCATTTATTTTTATTCCATTTTTTGTTTGTTTATCAACAAAGAACGGGACATTTCTTGCAAATTACGTTCAAAAGTAAATTTCTCCAAGGGTGGTTATTCATAGCTTTGAGATTGAGATTCTAAAAAGCTATAAAAAAAAGGTTTGATTGGTCGTATTACTTTATTAAAATGAGGTAACAATGTATTTATGCACAACCTTCTCTTATATTATAGAAAAATATCAATAGCTATAAAATAATTGCTTCGATGGTCCAAGATAGGATTTTATTTCATGAGTTCGTTCATTATTAATTGGATTTTGGATAGCTAGCTTCTAAAAACAACCAAACAAGAGTATTGTTGCAGTGTGTTTAAAAGTATTGCGTTCTTATGATAAAGCTGTCGAAAATGATATGGAACATCAACATTTACTTTTACACTGCGACACCAGAAAAACGAAAAAAAAGTCCTCAGATTCAATAACCATTAACATTATCTACTTATTTTTCGGTCCTCTTTGTAAGGTAAAATTTACGTGCGATTGTTAGTCGTGCTCATTTAACATAAATGAATGTTTTCACATAAATGTTAACATCATGTAACATAAAGAGAAGATGTTATCGGCAAGCTGTTCTGTTTACCAATATTTTTCAATTGGTCGGTAATTTTCGTAATTTTTTTTCATGATTGGGTAACACAGGTATGGATATATGAATACAGTGATACTGGGTATATCAGATTAATATCTTAAAAGAAATTATCTTAATGTGCAAATGGGACAGGCAAACTTATTGTTCACAGTCATATGATGTTGACTCAGCTTCTACAGATTGGAAAATCAAATTTTGGATTTTATTTCATCTAAGTCTTCATTTTTGTTGCATTTGTGGTGCGAGTGTACAAGTGATTTCTTATTGTTTGTACTAACAAACTACCAAGAAAATTTCAAATTCATTTTTTTAAAAACACAGAGACATTGTACATTATACGTATGCATCATTTTTTTTTAAACAAAAAACTGCTTTCTTTGGTATGAAGGTGGTAGCTAACATTGCAGAAAAAAATACATAATCCGTGTTAAAAAATAATGATAATACATATATATTTCTACTCTCTAAGCCACTTCTTTACTTTCCTGTGTTAGCAACAATGCCCATTCTTATAACAAAATGTACAAAAGTTCTCATGAGCAGAAATATTTCGTTTGCAAAATTTTTATCGGACAGTAATTGATGGATCAAAGTTTTCTTGTTTATTACAAAAATGAACTTTGCTATTTTTTCATATAAGGAACTATATTTGCAAATGTAAATACTAGTATTTGCATTTCTGGGATCTGATAAGGCGAGGATAATCCGTTTCTACAATTGTTTTAAACTTAATAAATCATATATGAACCAAAGAATATCGTTAGAATATATTGCAAGTAACTGTACATTGTTTTTCAATTTCGAGAACAACTAAGATCATCGTACTTTCCGTAACAGAGATAGTTCATGTTGTGGTTTTGATAAAAGAGATATTGCACTCTAACCCAGTGGATAATAGTATGGTATATTTTAATTGAAATACTATTCCGTAACTTATATTACTATTATTACATTTAAATCAAAATACACTTATAATGCGTGTTGCATAGGCACTCGCCTCAGTAATAAAAGTTTACCTACAATCTTATGTAAAATGAAAACTACGATACGCTTGACAAAGAGATAGCGTAATCTTGATCAGATCGCGTTTGCACAGCAATTGCATTTGACAGTATCATTCTAAACTAAAGAAATAACCTTTTAATAACAGAAATTAATACCTCAGGTCAGTGAGTTTACTTCTACAAACCTACTCTCACACCCCCACCCCTCCCCCCAATATGATTATCATAGTATTATACTCAGTTCTCAGAGGTACTACTTCAGACATCTTTTTGTTTACTTTCGTTTCACCCCAAATCAACTTCTTATACATATAGTAATAACTTAAACCGTTCATTAATACAAAACTCTTTCGGTACAGTACCTTTCCGGTAGTTGCTTTTAAAGCCTTTCTTTCTTTTACCCGGCATCTTGTCACGTACCACGTACGTAATATAGTTTCACTTTCCCGATTCGGCGAATTTGTCGATATCAGCTCAATGACTTATTGACAAGTGTTTTTTTTTTTAAAGCATACACATAACAGATATATTTCGGTATAAAGAGCATTTAGAACCAAAATGTTCGCGAGAATTTTAAAGAATCATTGTCTGCAGTTAGTGAGGTCTGTCCATGTTAAAACAAATTTAAATGTCGAAATCAAGAAGAAACTCTGGAGATATTTTGACCTTGTGCTAGATAGATATAGATAGTATAACAAGAATAGCCGTGAAGTAGACTCAATTTAGACTCATGTGAAATAGATCTCATTTCCCTCTGAACTTTGGAAGAAAGGAAGCCAGAAAGACCTAAAGGCACATGGAGGAGAACTATCGAAACAGAAATGAATGGAACAACATTAACAAAATTGTAGATAATAGAAGCAGGTGGAAAGAACTTGTTGCCAACTTATGGTTGAAATCTGTAGTAAACAAAGATGTTGAAGGTCCAACTGAGATGATCGAAAAACAATTTTGTTGGTGATTTCCAGCCGTAGAGTTAAGCGTGACCATGCCCCTTTAAGGTATGTAAGGGAAAGTTCATTCACCATACTCACTATAGTCCTTCTCATTTCCCTTACCTAGCCCCATTAGATCGATTTTTTGTATTATTATCTGATTTGAGTTCTCTTTCTCCCAGTGTGGATCGGTTTTAACTTTATTATATGGTCGGCAGCAGAGTGCATCGATTACTTTGCAGGTAAATTTTTAAATATTCAAAATGTCCTTCACAACATGCCAACTGACTTTCTGATTGCGTTAATTTCAAAAGCCATCTAAACTCATATTATGTACGAATGACACATTTCTTCCATAATTTTACTGTCTGAAATGCCTTTAAAAACAGCTGCTAAAAAATTCCTCTTGTCACACAATATTTTCACTCCGATTTGGATTGGAAATCTGATTTGGTGCGGCTCGCAAAGGCATTGTCCATTGTCCATAGTGTACTTCTTTTGTTTTAACAGTTGATTGCAACCGATTAAAACATATCTGCCACTTAAAGCAGACACCAGACCCTTACAACACATTTTTCTTTCGTTCGACATATATCCTATATGCCTTTCAAAGAAAAACTTCTGTTTTTCGCCCCATTTACCCAACATAACACAAACTTAGAAATGCGATTTGTAATTAAGCTGCCGTTTGGTGAGCAGAAGATGTTCACTCCTCCATGGCACCCGATCCTGCCTCTGAGGTTTTCCAGAGGTCCGTAATTGCTCTGCATTGGACTATTGATTGCAAATTGACTGTCCACGGATTTTTCTCCGTTTTTCCCGATCATGATTTTCCCCCCCAAACAATGACATTTTTACCGATATGACATTGGGCGCAAGGCGGGTGTGACCGGTCCGCAGAGGATCTTTATTCCTCCTGATCCTACCTCTATCTTTTTAGATGTCTGTGTTGCTCTGCTTTGAATTTGTATTTCGTTTTATTGAGTTTTGAGACGGTTGACAGATTGTTATTGTCATTTTTCATAAATTGTCTCAAGGTCAAGTATTGGTACGATATTGTTAAAAAATAAATCATTCTATACTTATACTTGAATTCATTTTCTTTAGGGAAAATAATAAAACTGGGGGGTTTTAAAGTAACAGCAAGATGAGGCTGTTCTACAACTGTCATTGCAACAGACCGTTAATGGCTTTGGTAAATGTGGTGTAATGTAAGTAAATCTCTTTGGTAAGCTGTCGGAAAAGTAACTTCATTGATATATCAACACATTATTGTATTCAGAGAACTAGTAATTAATTAATCATATGATAAAATTATTTATTGTCGTGACTTTGTGCAAATATTTTACGATGTATACAGGTTTTGGATATGCAACTAAACGCGAAAGGGTTACAGATCGAAAGTTTAAAAGTTTGTACAGTACTTACAAATTTGCATCTATTGTATTTTTTGTGTTGCTTTATGTATTAAAAGGAAAATTTTGATAATTTAACCATCACTTTTAAATCTAACTCTGTAGAGTAAACAAAAAGTAAGGTACAATTTTCACAGCATTTAATCAAGACTATTAATTTCAGCAATGAGGAATACATGTATATTTTGATACCAAAATACAGCTACAGATATTTTCGAACCACCACCTTAAAACAGTTTTTCAGTGATGCTCAGTATTAACATAAGAAAAAACAATAACAGTCCAAATGATGACAGATCAAGATCGGTACATTGATCGTTGATGTAGGTCACAGTCTGAAATCTTTGACATAGCTCTTCTTGGTTCTGATACTGCCCGACTTCCATCTCACTCAGCAGGGTTGGTGGTTTTGGCGGATTCTCTAAAGCCTGGTGAGTTACAAATCAGCAACTGCTTCTTTAACCTGTTTAACAGTTCAAATAAACTTTTAAGTGATCACATAGGACACACACACACCAGTCACATGTGTATTATTTCTAAAATTGGGTAATAAATTACAAACTTAAGATGTACATTATACTGCAATAGGGCCACTGGAACTATAAGTAACTTTTCATTTGAATATACATGTAAATATGTAAATTCTCCTCTGTATTTTTTTACAGAAAAAAGCTGCGGGTACTTGTTTGGCTAATTTTAAATGGTTACTAGATTTAAAGACAAGGAACAAATAACTAATTTCATTATTGTGTGCATGATTATCAAATAATTTATCAATATGTTTATGATATTATCATATTAAAAGCGGGGTCTAGACAGCAAGTGCTTTCACATAACGTTCTCAATATTCGACCACGTTCTGATTCTACGCAAATCGGAAGAACACAACATCTTAACTTTAACAGGACTGAACGTTCGTGTTTTGAAATTTCGGAGCAATACTATTAGCATAACACAAACATTTAAATGGTTTTCAAATTCTCTAAATGTATTATAGAAACACTTACCCTTAATGCCCTGCCAACGGCCTTTGTGAGTGGTATAGCTGGTAGGGTACCTCCTTTTTTTACCGTTTCGAAGCTAGACAGAGCCTCGTCCTACATCGTAAATTTTGTCCCCTTGATGGAATTTCACCATCCCACATCCGTAATATCTATTATTCTGATGTCTCTAATTCCTCTTCGCATCCCAAAATGTACACTAGATTAGTAGCGACATGTTTCCTTTCTAGATAAAAAAAAATTGCGTGGTTATCACAAGAGTTTAAAGCAGGGTTTAGCACATGGACAAATACATTTTTATTTTTAACATACGTTTTCTTATTTACATTTCAGATGTCAAGGACAATGTTTCTTTAAAAAAAAGAAATAACTCAATAGTCTTTTCATAATAATAAATAATCTTCTGACGTCTCACCGAAGAGATTTTCTTTGATTTAAAATGTTTAAAAAAACCAAATACATACAAACTGCATGAAGTTGTTTATTGAAAAAACAAAACAAAGAATAAACTTACTTATTCGAGAAGCCTGTAAATGAAATTTGCTCTTAAACTGTTAAGACCCTATTGGACTGTTTTGTTATTCCAATTTCCCCGTATTATCCATTACATTATTGTCAACATAACAGAACAGAGAAATGTGTAGTCTACAACATGTTGGCCTATACATGTATGTCACCGAATCATAGATATACCCAGACACGTATTTAAAAAGGGGCAGACCTACCCTAACATTTTGATTTTAAAAAAAACTGGGTTACTGTACGTTTATTACAGAAACAAGTGCATGTGTACCTGAAATACTTCTCCTTTCTGATATTGTTTTCATAAAAGTGATCTAAAGACTTTATATTTTAAGAATAATCGTCTCACTTTTTGCTTCACATGCTGTCTCAATCTAAAGAAATAAGTGTGATGTTTAACGTCTCTTCAAGTAGTTCACTTACACGATATCATATTTCACTGAATACTTAATAGTGTGCATGCATATTATGCAATGGAGAGAGAGAGAGAGAGAGAGAGAGAGAGAGAGAGAGAGAGAGAGAGAGAGAGAGAGAGAGAGAGAGAGAGAGAGTGAGTGAGTGGGTGGTGGGTGTGTGTGTGTGTGTGTGTGTTAACACGGGTCTTCCATCATACAGTAAGACCCAAACAGTTAACAGATATGTATATGCGACAGCAGTACTAGTCAGACTCTGGGCTACGTCATAGTATGGATGTAAGACTGTAGCCCTCAATCAAGATTATCCTCGTGGTGAATAAAAGTCACCCGTATATGTTTAAACAAATATCCAGTTAATATCATCTCTATTTAAAAGATATATACTAGAAATATACCTACAAAAACAAAAAGTCATAAGGTTATCGAAACATCTCAATATAATACATAAGATTAAGATACATTGGTAATGTTAAATCTTTAAAAAAAACATGCACTTTGAAAAAAAATATTAAAACGACAATTATTCAATTACAAAAATAGGATTCAGACTACACTGGTTCGCGCCCTTTACCAGTTACATGAAACATCAACTTACGTCTCGAGTCCTCATTTTGCGATTGATCGGCGCCCCCTTATTCATTCTTTTATTCAACGTCTTCTTAAGGGGGCTATTGCCCTCCTTAAGAATCGTAGGCCTCTTCTAATCCATGAGGTCTACAAAAAAAAACCCGGTACAAATGGATGGATGGATGGATGGATGGATAGATAGACGGATAAGATACTTTTTGTCTCTGCAACTTTGATTGAAACGAAAGAATATACTAATGAAAAAATCAACCTTTTTCTTTTTTGGATACTTGATATTGGTAGCATTAAAGAATGCTCTCACTATATCGCGGTGAGCGATGGGATCAGCCTGAAAAAAAGTGAATACGATAAAACAGATTTCATGATTATTACAATTCAGACCGCAGAAGCTATTTTTTAAATAGAAAAATGGGCCCATATCAAAATCAAAGTCACAAAATATATAAGACAACTTCAATTAATATTAAATCTAATTAATTTATTAGTATTATAATAATTGATTAAAATAGATAATTTCAGTTTATCGATTGTAAATCTGGAAATAATTCAGAATTTACAGAATACTTCATGCACGCCTTGATTTAAATCGACGAAAGTACGCCTCATATTCAAAACAGAATAAAACATATTTATCTTATTACAATTGTTTCTATTTCAATTTCTTCTTCTGCCTCGTCTAGTATGTCCTCAAACCAATCATTCTGAAAAGGATAATGATTCATAAAACTTTACAAATACAATCAACTAATCCCAATCTTGAATTACTTCAATGTCGTACAAATAAAATGTTAATTGAAAAAAAGCTTACCAAATCCGACACAATTAGGAACTCTCTGACTGGTACTGGCTATAAAGATAAAGTTCATCAATATCTGATTGAGGATTTTTTTAGAGATAACATTCCCGAATAAGTTTACTTACTGGCTCATGTGGAGGAAACTGAGGCCTCGGACTGATAAAGAACTAAAGAAAAGTACAGAAATTGACACATTATTCAAAATCATCAAAGAGAATTAGAGTTAATATAAAAGTGACTTAAATTCTTTACCATCTCAAACTCCGCAGCAGTGTACAGGTGAGGAGGGACATAATAACTAATGTCCAAGTAGGCCTACAAAGGTAAAAGTTTGCTTTTACTTGCCATCAAGATATAATACGGTGGGATATTAAGTTCTAAACGCGATATGCATGTATATACATAAAATGCTTTGATTTTTAAATACTTACATCGGAATATTCAGTAGTGTGTCTGATAATAGTCATCGTGAATAGTATTCGTGTTGAGTCCGAAACACATAAACAATGATTATGACGTCACAATACACTCAAAGTCTGACGTCACCATGGCAGGTCCACCAATGAGGAAGAAGGCTATGTCACGTGTCATAGTAACTTACTTATAACGATTGGAACCAAGCACAGGAAATTTGGGTATTCCGAATTACCAAGTGTTTCTCGGCAGAAACATTATCAATATCCATTGTACTAAATTAAACAAGTGTAACAGTCATCATCAACATTATATAAGGGTATGCATATACAGCATTTCAACATAAAATATTACGGTTTACAGAAAAATATACATGTGATTTAATGAATGTACTCGCTATCCTTCATCGAAGAAATAAATGCTTTCAAGAGACGTAAATATTTTTAATAACACTCAAAATGTTATGGGTTTTTTTCAGTTTTTTTTTAAATCCCCTTTTCATTTAAGGGTTTGCATGGAATCATATGCATGTGTACACATGACCACAGCCGAATAAATGAGTGCGTAGCACAAATGTTTGATTTTAATCGTTTAATTGTCTTTACTAGCTTTATTGGATTTGATCACGCCTCGACCATAAGGATCATCGACTCATTATACTAAGAATGACTCCTTATTACTTTGAATATTTACATAATTTTTAGCAACTGTACGATTGGATATTGAATTTTTGGCATGTCTACGTTATTTTCATTTCGCATAGTTATGCAAACTCCGCTTGCGCCGTGCAACAGTAGGTCATTTGCGTCATTTTTTAAATTATTGCATTATTTTGGTTCGTAGTATTAACGTTATCACAGCATAGACACTGAAAATGTAAATACAGTAAAACACGGTTATAGCGAACACGCTTATAATGAATTGACGCTTACAGCGAAGTGACTTTATTACATGTTGTAAACTTGACAGATATAACGAATTACGCTTTGTTTATGCGAACCAATGTTGTAACAATGTTATATTTTTGGGCGTTTCGTACACACAGACAAATCTGCACATACCACACATTACAAATATTTTTAATGCAAAACGTCGTCTTAGGTAAGTGGTCAACTTGGCTAAAATTCAAACACGAATGCTTTTGTCGAAAAATGTATGTATCTTTATGAGCTATTCCACGCAACAACAAAAATGTTATTTTTTTCAAAAATTTCTTTTTCACCAATAAAAAGTATGAGCTAAGATCGGTTAATTCTGAAAATAATAGAGTTCAATCCAGCGCCGTTAAAAACTCATAGGCAACTATACAGCTCATTTACCGATTAGAATACATTCGCTATACTGAACAAAAAAGATGGTAAAGGACGACATAATGTCAAAAATACACCCGACATTTGTAACATAGGTTGTCGTCTTTGTTTTGTAAGTTACTGATTTTTTCATGCCTTCCTTTGTATTCTTGTAAATCACCATTATATGATGGATGAATATGTGTATACATAGTAAAAGGAAATACCCAGAAGAGAACATCCGAGTGGCGTTAGATAAAGGAAAAGGTCAGAGGATCACGATTGTTAAAACAGTAAAATTTTACTAAAAAATAGTTGCCTGCGACTAAAATAATGCAGAATGACGACTTCCGTTCGCTGACAATTGAAACGAGAGTTCGATGGTGTACAATGTGAAAATAACACGACTGGATATATTTAAAAGTCACAAAAAAGCATTACACCCCATTTATCAATACCTTGTGGAATTACAGCGACCATCATTTCCAGCCGGTCAGTTCTTTTCAGTTAAATAATGTTGGGATTTCCTAGCGAGGTGTCGAATTTTACAAGATGGTGTCTGCTGAAGTTGCCAACCTTCTTCTCTTTTTATACCAGTGGTATATATTTTTTTATACATAGCTTACTTCGCGTTAATTGTGAATTTTTAGTGTAGCATACATCAACATATAATTAAAAAAAATAAATGATGAAAAAATAACTCGAGAATGTGGGGGAGGGGGGGGGGGGGGGGCTCCCGTCCCCAAGCACCTGTGATTCAATATTGGTAGCATTATAGAATGCTGTCACTATATCCCGGTGCGCGATGGGATCAGTCTGGAAAAAAAGTTTTGTGACATGAATTTACTTATACTCTGTCCCGAGTTTTTGCTTCCACCACTTTTCGCTTAATATTTCGATAATCATAAATACATTTGTGAAATTTTCCGTTGTGGTGGATTTGTGCCGCGGGTGAAGTTTCCCTCTGAAATTTAAAATGATATTTCCATATGTTGTTTTTGTCGTCCCACACTAGTGTTTTCTCTGTTGCTTGTAGTCCTTGAATGTCTGGAAACTGTTTTTTCAATATCAACTGAACATGATTCATGATGTCGGAACATAATTCTTTCTTTGTCAAAATTTTTCCCTGTGTTCTTCTGTCATGCAGTGGTCCAATCCATTCATTGTGTATTGGTCTGTCTGCTATTTTTCTTTTTTTAGATGGCAAATGTTTATGGTCAGATTGCTGGTCTTTGCTTGGAGGACTTGGAGTGGCAAATCGTAATTTTTGATTTCCTTTCGTTGGAGTTATTGGTCGATCATCAGTTTTAGTTGTTGATGACTGCAAGTCAAATTTCAATTTCTTTTTTGATTTTGGCGTCTTTGGGATGGATCCAGTGTCCTTTTCAAGCACGGAGTCTGGAGCTGGGTGGATCACTTTATCAACATCATTTGTTCTTGGGTTTTTTTTCGTCTCGACTTCTTGTCAATTCTCTTTAAACTCCTTTTCGATAAGGTGATTTCCCTAGTACCCGTACACGTTTGAAATCTCAATGTCTCTAATAAGGGTTTCAGAACCCCCCCCCCCCCCCCCCCCCCTTCCAGATCCGCACATGGAATAGGTTACATGTAAACTAATTTCATATCGAAGTACAGAGCTTGAAATTATTTTGACTTTTTACCGCAACAAGCGCAATAAGAAAAGAGAGAAAAGGCAATAAAGTGTATAATTTTTATTTATAATTTTTACATCGGGTTCGCATATCTCACTTTTCGTTTTGTCTCATTTTCTCTATCGAATGTAAATAAAACGACAACATGGCACACATATGTGAAACCAAAATGTTAATTTTTCTAATTTTGCTGGTTTCGCCGTCATATGGATTCCTAGATGGTTTATACTGTGGTCTGGAAAACTGTTATGAAAGTAAGTAAATGTGAAACAAATGATCCATTGAAAGATATCTTGAATTTCAGTCATACCGGCGATTTCATTGCACGCACCTGTAAATGTCACTGCCTTTTCTTACTGTTGACGTGGTCATCGGCTAAACTATATTTTCTCTGTTTTATTTTGCTACACATTAAATTTCTTGAAATGAATAATCAGTCAATTATTCGACAAATTATATGCACATTCATATCGATCATATGTTTTTTACAATTAATATCTTGTGTAGTGAAATGTAGAGAAATGTGAATTTATTTAACACAGTTTCAATCAGCATGCATATATTCTTTCAGACTTTAATCTTTTAAATAAATTGCATTCATAAAAAAGAAAACTATTTAGTACTTTTAAAGTTACGACAATTAAAGACAATAACTATTTAATGACACTTCTGTCTGATGAATGATCCAACTGTCACTTTAATTAGGCTTTTGTTATACTAGTTTGCAGGAGTGACAACATATGGACTGTGTCCTTTTCCTAATGCTTAGATGATGTTAAGGACATTTCTAATAAGGATGTTTCTAATAGGCAAAAATGCCTCAATTTTCGAAGGAGAATGTGGACATAGTTTAAATAACTGGTTTTTTTTTTGCTTAATTTCTTTGATTTTTTAGGGTAGACTTTTCCACTAGAAAAAAAAAATACTTGCTATGGTAGATTGCAGAGAATTTGAGAGAAAGCATTTCATCTAATTATGGGAAAACATATTGAAATGAAAATGATATCAAGCTGTAAAACAAAGAATAATCATGTATAAAATTATTGTCTAGTATGTAATATCAACATCATAATTTCCATGAAAGAGAATTTTAAGGAGCTTTTTTAAGATTGCCAGTATAAATAAATGATGCATCATAATTTATAAGTAACTTGAATATTAAATTGATGTTATTTTATAATTAATACCAATTTATTAGAACATTTAGAAATAACCATTAAAAATGCAAAAATTAAATATAAACTGTTGCATTTATAATGAATGAGATGAAAAGGTTATAACATGTATAATAAAGGTTACCATTGCATTATACTTTATATCAACTTTACTGAATAACATTGATATTTCATACACTTTAGTAATGTCTGTTTACTTACAATTTATGGAATATATAGCATTGTAAATCTTTTTTTAAAAAAGGGGATGGGGGTGGGAGAGAGGAGTGATATTTCTTTTTTATCCTCTATTTCCTTTATTACAGTGTACCACATATGAACTGTATTGAGCTTTTTTTTTTTTTGGTAAACCTTGTCACAATTTACTTATATTACCGCTCTATTTCACTGATCAAGGCATATATATAGGTTAATATGTTTCATGTACCTTGTGTACTATTCTTTGGTACTTGGAATAAAATAAACTTACGGCCATCCTTAAAAAAATGTTTGTTTGGAATTGCCGCCCGGAGGTTTCTAGACCCAAGAGGGAGGTAGGGAGGGAATATTTTTTTTATTTTCAAACTTGAAGTTTAACTGATTAAAAATTGGTAAAAAATAAAAATCTCCATATTTTAAAAAATATATTTATTTTTTGTTAATAAAATTTTATCAGTGGGTTTTTTTTAATGAGGCGGGAGGCAATTCCAAACAAACAATAATTTTATTTTGGCATAACCAGCTTCAAAAAGTTCCCTATCCCCCAACTTATACAAAAAAGGTTCCAGACTGCTGCTCTATTCATTACTTGATTAATATTGATTTCCATAAGAGGCCAAACTACTAACCAATTGTAAAGCTATAAGGTATGGGAAACTGCCAGATTAAACTGTTATTATATACTGCAAATTCCTAATTAAATGCAAAGAATTAATATCAGTGTAAAATCGTGAGAAGCAATCCTCGCAGATTTTAAAATCTCGCTTTTATTTTTAAGACAGTTTTGAACTATGAGAAATTATAACAAAAAAATTGTGCTCGCGTTTTTACATTCTCGCGATTTGATACGAAACAGTGGAATCGCGGAATTAAGTTTACAGTATTGGAAAAAAAATTATACCTGAGAATTAATTACCATACCTTTTTTCTTGTAGTTTTGGATGTTACAAGAGATGCATCAAGGGTGAGTTGTTCCTAATTTTTAAAAAAAAATTTGGAAATTTAAAGCATTCTGAAGCTTTTGTCAATGAAACTCATATGCACATCTTCTCTGGATGAATTTGGTGATTCTATGTGTATTCTGTCATTTCTTGAGTTGTACATACAATAACAATTCTGTTTTCACAAAGTACATCTGTAATACATGTATCAAATGTTTATATTGACAGGGAGAGATTACTAAAGGCTACAGGAAGCTGGCAAAGAAATGGCATCCAGATATGGCGTCAAAGGCAGAGGTTGGTTGGTTTCTGATCATCTCTCTTCTGTTGTACACAATAAACACTGAATAAAAACTTGAAGAATGAAAAATGAACCAATGCTTAGTACATGATTAACAATAATGTAGTGTTTTGTATCACATTCAAGGCAGAAATATTTAAAATGATTTGAATGAATTCAGAAAAATGTACAAGAGGTTTGTATGAACAACTTTTCACAGATTATTTTGTTTATTAAATTCATGTGTGCATATAATTGCAGGAGAAAGAGGAGTTTACAAAGATGTTTCAGAAAATTGCTAATGCATATGAGGTATGTTTGGAATTACTGTATTTTATCTCATACGTGTGGTGTATACTACCCGTGTGATAAACCTTTGCTTTATCAAACGGGTGATGCTTTATCAAATACTTCCGGTCCGAACTATTTTGACACAACCCCTCGCTTCAACGCTTCAGTGACCTATTTTCGAATACTTTCTAGTATTTTCCATATAACTATATCTACTACCAAACATTGATTTAAAATGGGTTTTGTCGAAGATTTAAGAAAAACACATAACTGTGAAGTTTATAAAACTGCAAATCACGTTAGCTATCAAGGAGTTCATTCTGACAACGCAATGAAAACAGAACGCTTTGGTTGTGTTTCTATACAAGAACTTACCGAAATAATGTCTCCAAAGACTTATTTCACCAGCAGTAAGCATCCTAATTCAATATTTTCAACTTCGAATCATTAGGCTAGTGTTCGTATTATAAAACATCAACTGTTCCTCGTTCGAGTCAATTCAAACTAACGAGCATTCGCAACTTTGTGTATGTCAACAAACTTGATTATTCAAGTCTTCTGATCAGTATTTCCATTTAATTAAGTGATTAAGCTCTAAGAAAAATTATTTACAGATAAACAATTATTTCAAGGTTTATTTCAGTGAAACTTTACATTAAAACAGTTATATTTATCTCCGAAATGACGTACTAAATTGTATTGCGCAAGGTCACAATAACCGCATTACACAACGTTGCATCATCGTTTAATCTTTGAAAAAATCAATTCGGGTCATATCATGGACTGTCTCAAAAGCTTCATGATATATATCAAATTGTATGAGATAAATAGAACATCTATAATTGTGTGATTTTATATTTGCTTTATCCAACTCGTTGAAATGGTTATATTCGCTCGGCAAGCCTCGCGAATATATACACCATTTCAACTCGTTGGATAAAGCAAATATAAAATCACACAATATAGATATCCTCTATATAAACACTATTATTTTTATTGCAATTTGTATAGTAATGTAAATTTTTCACTTTTGTTCAGAGTTGTATCCGTCCTAAGCCCATTCTTTTTTTCTTCTTTCAGATTTTGAGGGATGATGAACAGAGAGAAAACTACAACTACATGTTGGATAATCCAGGTAAATCACACAGAATTATATCCTTGCATATAAAACACAGTTTTCTTGGAAAGGTGCACAGAATGCTATGAACTTATATTTTGCAACTGACAAATTTGATAATAGCTTTAGACCTTACAACAGATTTTACAGAAATGTTTTCAGCTGGATTTGAATTGCATGAGACATTACTATGATTTTCAATTTGATTTTGTAGATGAGCATTTAGCAAACTACTACAGATATTACAGAAGATACGCTCCTAAAGTGGACATCAGGATTGTGATAGCAGTGTCCCTGACAATTATATCCGTCATACAGGTACATTTTGTGCTGCCTCATTGCAAGGATCTGTTGTATGATGAAATGATGTCCTATGACTTTATCAAGCATCAGTAGAATACCGATTGCGCTAAGCCGAGTCATCACCACTAATTTTCTTTGTCATCATTGTCTTTGTTTGTGGTCTTTTGTCCTCCGTGGCTTTGAGAGGATAAGTAAATAATTAATTATTGTTTGTGTTTCAGTACTGGGGTGCATGGAACAACTACAACACAGCCATCAACTACTTGTGTAAGGAGCCTAAGTACAGGATCCAAGCTGTGGGGATAGCCAAGGCGGAGGGGCTCATTGGTCAGAAACGCGACCGCAAAGACAAGAGAACCAAGGTACTCATTCTCTATCCATGTAGTGGTCCTTGTGTTATATACTGTAAATTCCTAATAAAACGCGAGGAATTAATATCCGTGTAAAATCGCGAGAAGAACATCTCGCGAATTTTAAAATCTGGCTTTTATTTTTCGGACATATTTAAACTACATGAAACTATGATAAAAATTTGGCATTCGCGATTTGATGGAAAACAGTTGAATCGTGGAATTAAGTACTTGAGTAAAATAAGGAATCTACAGTAGTTATTGTAATGTATATATAAAGACATATGCTGAAACAGATACTTATGTTTTTGTTGCATAGGCCATTCCCAGTGTAATTTTTATTATTTTTAAATTTTGTGTTTCAGAAATTATAATTTCCTTAACGTTTTGCCCTGTAGTGTTAAATCCAACAACCTATCATCTGTTGACAAACCCTCTTTTTTATGAACAGGTTCATACTACATACATGTATATATTAAATGTGTTTCTGATCGATGACTGAAGTACGGTAGTCCTTTTATTGCAGGAAGAAATTAGAAATGAAGAAGAGGAAATAATTAAGAAAGTAATTGAAGAAAAAATGGACATTAGGTATGATTTCAAAATGCAGCAAATTTTCATATTCTGTGTCTATAAATTTAGAGATATATAACACTGTATATATATATAATTTGAAATATTATATAAGATAATAATTTTCGTCATTTTCATTGGCGGTCGATATCACTGTCTGTGTCTTCGGTCGATATCACTTGACATGGGTCCATATAACCATATATCGACCTACAATGAAGTCCAAAATTGTATATTATTGAACATTAAAGAAATGAGATGCAACAAATGACATCCAAAACAAAGAACTATACCTTTTGTTGATTATTGATAACTTACTAAATTTACAGAGGTGGCTATAGCAAGCCTAACATTAAGGACATCCTGTGGGTCCAGCTGATGCTGAGTCCATACTACCTCATCCAGTACATCATATGGTTCGGTCGCTGGGTCTGGAAATTCTGGATCTGTCGGGAGGAGTATGGGGAGGAGGAAAAATTATATCTCATCAAGAAATATCTCAAGGCCAGTCGCTCACAATGGGAGGTAGGTGTCGGGGGGAAAATTGAACTCTTCTTTAGACATATTAAAAAAAAAATGAATAGCAGTTGATAGACTCTTGAATTTAATTTCAGTTATATTGTCAATTAAAATTTTTGTTTTACAGTTTAAAACCTTGGAATTTTTTTATACTTTCGTTTTCAAAATGTTGATTGTCTGTTAAATAAATCTAATTTTTGAAATAATTGTAAGTCAACACGCATGAGTATTTTACACCATGTAGTAAATTTGTTTCACCTTGTGAGAGGGGGCAATCAAACGATATGACTCGCTGAAACGAAAGTGTTGAATTTCCTGAGCACATACTGGTAAAATGTCAGACACTGTACATTGTAGTTCAAAATTATCATCAAGAGCTAAAGAGGAAAGCAAGTCAGCAATATGACATGTAAATACTACATGTATAGGCATGCTTAGCATCAATGACAATCTATTTTCTCCTCAAAGCTTCTCAAATTATGCATCCTCAGACTTGTATAATAATATATGTATTGCATGGAGCTTCAAATTCAATAATGATTTATGGAAAGTATGTTCATGTATATCAATTATCAGATATGTATACAATAGACATTTTCTGATCTATAGCATGCATGGAAATGAACACAAACACATACACACAATTCTACAAAGAACATATTCTTCAGTAATATGCTAACATCTTGATTTGGAGGCCTTAAAATGCAGTGCATACAATTGTAATAACATAACTCTCAGCTTCTATAACCAATCTCTTGCTGTGTGATGACTTAACATAATTCCAACTGATTTTGTACTTATGACAATGTAGGCCAGCCCCGTTCTGTTCCCTGTAAGTATATATATATCAGCATGTCAGTCAGTGTCAACAGTCCCGCAGATAAACGGGATTAAGAGTCCGTCCATTCTAACATCTGTTTGGTTTATCGGCCTCCATTAGCTGGTAGCTCAGTTGATGAGATAGATATTTGTATAAGCTTGTACGTTACTCCAGTAGATTTTGTATTCATGCTCTGCAGTATACTTTGACTGGTCGCCAATGGGTTTATCTACTAACAAAGCATGATTCTTAAAAAAAGGTTTTTTTTGTATGCTTATTTCTGCATGATTTTCCCCTTAATCTTCCAGTTGTTTTGATATTCTTTTCTTTTGTCATGTACCAAAGGTATAAAAGATATATTGTCACCAAATTCAAAGGATGCTTGCAATTTTCATTCCCATTTATCATTTAACTTGGCAAACTGCCTAATTATGCACTTTAATGCACATTTTGATTTCGCATGAAACAATGGATTGGCTATTTACTTACATACAGTACATTTATCTCTTACTCTTTGAATAAACCTTATGAATCAATTAAAACTTTGATATGTATGTAACATTCTTTTTCAAACACTTTGGCAAAGTCCATTATATAACAAAATACCCGGTACATGTATATGCAGCTATACACCGTGGAGATACCAATGAGAAGCAAATTTTGATGAAGGAATGTGGTGTACCATTTATAGTAGGAAAAAGGACATTAATATGAGGGACCACTTGATCATTACCCTTTTGATTTACTCTTATTTTATATACACACTTCTACCAGCAAAAAGATTTTTTTCTGACTACACTGTAGTTCTTATTTCTGTGTCCACACAGAAAAGGTAAATGTTCTGAAGAGACTATGACTCTTTTATATCAAAGTAGCGGGTGCTCTGTCTGACATTTTTGTATTTTTTTTTAGCTAGCAAAGGAGGAAAATTTTGATGAATACATGAGGAAAGAGCTATGGATCAAAGAAAATTTTAATGTAAGAAGTCATTACTGGTACATAAAGTATAATCAAATCTGAAGAAGAAATGGTAACTAAGAAAATTGGCATCCAGAAATTCAAATGACTCCGTAGAAGCTAAATCAGATATAATTATTCTCCTGTAGCGTATGTACATTACCAGTATTGTACATTTATTTTTCTAGGAATGGAAGACAGAAAAAGAGGAGGAGATGAAAGCTAAATTAGCAGAAAGTGCCAGGTATAAAAGTTTTAGACGCTACATGAAGAAAGGTGGACCAGGTCAAATGTCATTTGGACCAGAATAGTAGAGACAATTTTAAGAGTTAGAAGAGTCTGGGAAATTGCCAAGACAATAACTGTTGGGTGTGTGTACATTTACAGTGATTTATTTATTTGTCTACTGGATGCATGTGAAGAAACTTGTCATGTATTAAGATCTTTGCTGGTACATATATGTAATAGAAATACCATTGTATAAAATTTTATGAATCTCTATTGAAGTGAAGTGCATTTATGAACCATTTTTAAGCTTTCTGAAATGTTGACATCATTTCAGGTATAAAGGTTGAAAAAACGTATCACATTAGCAATGCGGTCAGTTTATAATCATAGCATGGAAAACAAGTTTGGGTTATCTGATGTTTTCACTTCTAATCCATTGATCATTCTAAAAAGTCAAAGATATTCTCACCCAATTCTGATTTCCAAATGCATATAAAATTTATTTCATCATATGAAACCCAACTTAACATGTCAAGCCATACATGTGTATTTATATATACCAGTATTTAAATCTGTGTCCTTCCTATACACGATTTTGTATGCACTACTATAGGATCACTGTGGTAATTTAAGGATTTCAGCGTATAGATAAGTTCAGATTCAGATTTTCCAACTTCACATAAACATTAAAAGATCATAATCATGTACATGTATATTAGATATATTAGAAAAATATCATGCATAATCACCGGTAGATATCAAGAGAATCCTGATGATCATTTGAAATGCTCACTTTCGACAACAACAGTTACAAGAAATCTACAGGGTAGATGAAAATTGGATTGCACAATACTTTTCATTTTCAAAACTTTGGAACATCATCGCATAAACAAAATACTTAAAGTAATTATCAGCATGTTTTTTATAGGTGTTTGTGAATTTTACCATGCAACCTCTTTGCATTAAATTTTTGCATTAACAAAATGAAGGAGACAAAAATCAAATTACTGTTGCAGATTATAGATGATGTACAATAAAATCAATTTAATGATGAATTGGCAATGATAAAATTGGGGATTAGGGGTTGGTTCATTATAAAAGTAGATGTCTCTAAGTAAAAATTGATGGAAAGTTTGCAGTGTTGAATGCATAATTATGTACCAGTAACAAATGAGTGGATGCGGAAAGTTAAGATCATTAGAAACCGAGTTAATTCTAATAAACATCATTGATTGGAATTGACATCACAATTCCAAATCTTGTGAACAAAGCAATAATAAGTGTTTAGTGATATGCATTTTCTTGTCTCCATGAAAGCTATAAGTCATACGCTTTTTGATGGAAGAATAAATTATGTATTGTATTTCAATCATGTATATCAGAGTACATACTTAAGCTCTTGGCGAGTAAGGTGCCCTATTGATACCAATACATTTCATACACCATGATGATATTTAAACAAAGGTGTGTTTAGAAACTACTTTGTGGATAAAAAGTTATGCCAATGAATAGTTGTCACATCTATGTATGATAAAGGATGTCCTATATTTTTTGTTATTTTAGTTAATACATTATGTACATATTTTGATTTAAAAACCATGCTACTTGTAGCAAGACTGTAGCATTAATTTTCTGTCAGTGAAATTTGATGAATGTATGAATATGATATTTGGCCAAAGGTTGAGATTTATTTTGATTCTGACTGATGCTTAGTTTTGGTGCTTATTTCTGTTGTTTACATTTGTACAAATAATTAAGAATTGGCTTTAAATGGAATTTGATGTAATGAATTATTTTGCAGATGTTAGGTTTTTCCTACGATGCAGGATTAAAGTGCAATACTTTTGGAGTTATAAACAACTCTCCTAAAGATGTTGAAGTTGAAATGCTACTACATGTTATAACCCAGAGACATATTTTTGAGTTTTCTTTACTTTTCAAAAAAACCTGTTATTTTGATGGGATTCTGGATGGATATGGTGTATTGGAATATTTTCTTTAATTATTGGTAAAAAGTCTCATTTTATTTGATATTTATTTTAGTTGTTATGGTGATTAGATAATCTTCTTTATTTTACATTGAAACCATTTCCGTTAAAACCAAACTTTCATTATTCTTTTTTACTTTTCTCTGTTAATAGTATTAGAAGTCTCTCCTTAAAAAAAATGAATTGAAAAAAAAATTAGGATCAAGAAGGATATTTTGGATTAAGTTAGTAACTTAGTCTGCAATAACACTTAGAGAAACTTTGCAATGTAGAGTATAAATGATATAAGCACAGCAATAGTATTCTCCAGCATTCAGTTTGTCAACTCTCGTCATTCCATGACTATTTTTATGTTTGAATGTTGAGCTGCAAAAGTGAAGTTCTCCAAGGAAATTAGAGTTGACAGACCAACATTTTCCCAAGGAGGTGTATACTGCAGCTAGAATGTCGTTTCATATTTATAGTCTTCATTCAGAATGTGCATTATATGGACAATGCATTTTTTAAAGCCTTAATTGAGAAGATTGATAGTAAGAGTGTTTGTTTGAATGACATTTTAATTAATTGTTATGTTTTTCTAGTACATGTATTCAGATTAGAAATAGGAGGTATATTTTTATGCACTTGCAATAATTATTGCAGGGAATTAAGGAAGAGAGCAAGGTTTTGGGCTAGATTGTTCCACTGTATTAATATTTAATTTTTAATTAGTGTGATGGGTATGTATCTGCTTTCATTTTACATATACCATATATTAAGTATTTTCATTCATTGTTAGATTTTGGTCTTTTAGAATAAAACAGAGTTATATCCCATAAAATGCTCTGTTGTAACAGGTACTAAATGGTTTTTTTTCAGAGAGAGAGAGAGAGAGAGAGAGAGAGAGAGAGAGAGAGAGAGATTGTATAAAGGGTTATTTTTGCCCATACAATCATGTCAGTTGTAAAAGGTTTACAGATTTACTCACTCAAAACCCAGTCATTTCTTTTTTGTAAAGAGATAACTATAACTATTTTGAATTAGCCTTGTTTGAAAATTACCCAAAAACAATTAAGGAAAAGGGGGATATCCCTGTGTACAATATTCTGACACAGTAATTTGATATCAAAAAATTACCCCCTTGCGGAACCTCCAAAATTTCTCTCCAAAGCACTGCATGCATTCAATGAAGCAGTATAATGGAGAAACATATTTTATTGGGTAAGACAATTCAGGAAATTACACACTGAATCAGAGACCTGTATATAAACTATATTTATAAAAAGTTGTTGTCAATGATTAGATTGATTTGTAGAAAAGAATTTAGGCCAAATTTACAAAATTGTTTTATATTCATAAAATGCGGTGATACGATTTGTCAGATAATGTTATTAAAAGATTGAAAAAATCTTCTTGTTGTCCATTGTTGTTGTTGGAGTGAAAACTACAAAAACCCTGCAATTAAATAATTTTCTTTTCTACTTATAGCAGGCTGATTAAGTACATTTCACATTAATATAAACATATTTATAATCTCCAAAGGTGCCTCTACTAAATTAAGGAAATCCATGGCTCTATATATTAGGACTAACTGTGGTGGTTTAACAGTCTCTGGTGATCATACATTAAATTGAAGGTCCATACTGTAATTCTTCAAAAATTGAAAAGGTATCCAAATCCCTAACCAACTCTCAGGCAAACTGAGCATGTATAATACCAATGCCATACGGCCAAAATAAAATTATTGTTTGTTTGGAATACTCCCCACTGATAAAATTTTATTAGCAAAAAATAAAGAATTTGGAGATTTTTTTTTTACCATTTTTTACTTACATGTAACTATTTTAACTTCAAGTTTGAAAAGTAACAAAAACAATTCCAAACAAACATTTTTTTAAGGATGGCCTAAGTGTAATATTGCATCTTCGCTAGCCAAGAGTTTTCGGTCCTCTCTGCTGTGGGGAGCGGAGTGGACCGAAAACCCTTGGCTAGCAAAGATGGTAATATTCTTGATTTTGAATATATCATTCTATTTATTAAGCTGCTACCCTTTCCAACAATTCAAGTTACATGGCATCAATATTATCAAAACCCTCCAGACTTACTATTTCTTGAAACACTTTGAATCTAGCTTTCTAAACAATGAATCTTCCGAAATCAGTTTATTTAGCCTCTATACTCATGTGACCATAAAGGCCTAAGGGCCTTTTGATTCAATTCGGGTTCGAAATTCTAGTTAATATCAACTTTTTAAAAACTTCGTAATTAAAATATAATACTGATGATAATTATTCCACAATACTTATATGATAAGTAAATGTATGATTTTGCAGAATATAATCTAAAGTTTTATTGTGAATGATGCGTAAAAATTTAATATGTGGAAATTTATACTTTATTGACCCCAATTCTTTATGCCTGAAATTAGAGAATCCGGAAGTAGATAGTTTGGAGGAAATAAGAAGGATGAAAACAATATAGTGAAAATTGAAATTAGTCTGATATCTTAGAAGAAAATCAAGATGTCGCGAGCGATGGTGCCTAGCCAACAAAAGTTGGCGGAGAAGTTAACTATACTGAATGACAGAGGAAGGGGCATGCTTACAAGAATATATAACATCAAGAAGGTGTGGTCGTTTATTCGAATTTCCTTGACAGTATAATTGTTTAGTGTTTATATATACTGATCATTGCCCTTGTGATTATGTCATGTTTAGTTACAGGGTTTGCGCGTTGTGAAATTGTAACTTTACTAATTTTAAGAATCTGAATAGTTATATTCTTTGAATAACAAAATATGCCCCAGAAATATAATTCATGCAAATTGCATGTATTTGCTGTAGTAATTAGGATGCTTGTGACATAATAAAAGCTGACACTTTACACATACAAATATCAAAGTAAAAGAAAGATTATAGTGGATATTAAGACATTATGAAATATGGAACTATCATCGATATATCATATTAAATATCACCTGGCAATATATTCAACATTAATGTGTAAATACTCTCAAATTTTAATTTTGATTTTAAACTGACACACATCAACAGCAATTCTCCAAATTTTGCACTATAATCAGTCATTTTGATCCAGAATTTCATCATAAGTTGTTTTTCAGATAACATATGATCAAACGCATGTTTGTGTTTTATTATTAAACTTTACATAAAACTATGCAAATGTTTTGGAAAGTTATGCTTAATGTAAGGGCACCGTGGACTAAACTCTTCAGGAAATGATGTACAAATACAATGTACTTTTAAAAAATAAGGGACAGGTCTCAAACTGATATGTTATCCACCAGGCTTATGTCGGTTGATTCGATGCAGTAATGCCAGTTACTGTTAGTGTATTATTTTGTGAAAGAAATACCTTTGTTTTAGAATAGGATTTCTTGAATAATCAAGAGATCATGTCTAAGTCAAAGAACTACTAGTCTATGCAGTTTTATATGGAACCATTAGATTAATGCTGACTTGTCTCCCCTGCTCTTACAGATGTCAGTAAGTATGACTGCCCTTTCTATCCTTGGTGACCGTATTGTTTACTAGCATCAGTGTCCCTCTTGTGTTCATCAGTGATTAGTTCATTCAGTTAGATTTGATGCTTTTCATATTGTTTCATTTTTATTTGTTTATTTTATTTCATTTGTGTTGTTTAATATTGTTTAAAATTTGTTTGAGAAAGATTTGCTTTCCCATGAACTGTAAAGACTTAATTAAGTAAGGTCATTTTTGTTTTCAGCTAATTAATCTCCCTTGCTCTTTACTTTAGCTTGTTTCCTCTAAATACTCTTTGATTTCATTCTTTTTACACGATCAATCAAATGTTAATGAAACTATCTTGATTCATGCAAACATCACTGGTATACGTGTATATATAATTATGTAATTGTGACAACAAACTGTTGGATGTTGTAACTCTCTACTGTAAAACTGACTGTCTTCACTGTGTTTTGATTTCAGATCTACTCTCCCAACAAAAAGAAGGTTCTAATAGATTTGATTTAATTGCATGAATTAATTGATTTTTTTTATCTTATTTTGTTTGAACTTCTAAAATTCAAATTGCAGATTTGTGAATTATTTTTTTCACTCCATCCAATTAATTTGCAGACCTAACCTTACCTGCCACTGGAGCATGGTTGATTAATTTTTTTTGGCTATCACATTGAGCAGTTTTAAGATTAACAAAATCCTTTGAATAATGATACAATTTGTACATATGCATTCTATTTGCAAACTTATTTATCGTACCTATGAAATTATATTATTAAATTCAATACATGTACTATCATTTGGTAATATACATGCATTAATGCTTGAAATGCCAGTAAAATTTTGTGATTTATTGAATTCTCTCAGGTTTAAGTGCTGGGCCTTTTGTAGTAACCCAGTGAAAGTCTATCTAGCTTCATGTACATAAATTTTGCTTTATTCCCACTCAAATGTTTTTTTTTTCTATTTGAGGGGTGCTTATAGAATTCTAAATCAATTTTTTTAGTTATCAATAATTAAGTTTTGCTGTTCCTGTTGCTTCTTTTAAAAACTAAATTTCATTATATATTTGAATGCAATATTTAATTGGGAAATGGAATAATTTATTTGAATCGGGTCATGCTGAAGTGCTGGTTACGCCTTTATTATTTCATTCTAGCTTTTTCCATATTTTCATTAATTTTGTCAACACATTTCTTGAAGAATTAGCTTTATAAGTCATCATGTTACAAAAGTTACATCTCCTTTTCAATTCATTGTTATTATTATCGTGTGATATTATGTCAATATTTGCAAAAAACTAGAAAAACTATACTCATCAAAATCTTTAGGTTATAATTTCTAGATATGATCATTTAAATGATCCTCTATATTTTATATCTTTTCAAGATGCTTGGAAATCCACAGAACAAGCCTGGTTTTCTTACTGATAAAGCTTATGAACCAGTTTATAGATACTTGTTGCGGCGTTTTCCTCATGTGGATAGCAAGTCGAGCACAGTAAGTGATCAAGACTCTCTACATGTAGTCTAATGTCATCTCATGTCTTTTCATTTAAAGATGCTCACGAAAACTGACAGCAAACCAGCGTTTCTGTCGGATAAAAGTCTGGATTCAGTCTTCAAGTACCTCCACAAGAAATTCCCGAACATTGACAACCACGCGGGGGCAGTAAGTGGCTTGTTGCCTGCCACAGCATGTCCCTCTCTCTATAGCTTCCTCTTTCTCCACCCACCACAGCAAATGTTCACAAAGAAGGACTTTTCTAAAATTGCAGACTCCCTCTGTCTCCTCAGATTTTAATACAACTCTGTAATATTCAAATTGACTGTTTAATTCTCTTTGAATCCTGTTGATATTAATACACTGTGCATAAAGACAATTAACTGGCTTGTTTATGGTATATGAGCACTACAATTATAAAATATAATTGTGTGTAAATCTGCATGTCAAATGTCTATATTTATCCAAACTAAGCAAAGATAAGCAGTAGTTGCAGATCTGATCGAGTTGTTTCTGAAAAAATTTGGGTTGACATGCAGTAGAGCTACAGTTCCATGCATACAAAAAACTAGCTGCAATAATGTAGCCCTCTCTCTTTTTTTATTTTTTATTTTTTGGAGGGGGGGGGGGGGGGGGGGGGGGGGGAGAAAATGTCAAATAAAAAAATCTGAGAGGGCTACATTATTGCAGCTAACAAAAAACTTGCAAATTTATGGAGCAAGTTTTGGGCAAAATATTTTGGTGTATTTCATAAGTAATTTCATGGCCTAGCTATTACATAGATTGATGAAATTGTTATCCCAGCTGTTCAATTTGCACAATTCAGAAAAATCAAGATATTGGAAAGGGAGGTCCAAGTCCTTGTGTCCCCATTTGCTCTGTGTTAGAAAGTAGATTAAGTTTTTGATATGAAGCACTTATTTATTTGATCAGAATTGGTAGAGTTTATTGATGGTTATTTTTTTATATGTACCATATAATAAATTATATCAAATATATGTAATATTGTATGTATTTATATGCACATTTCTTAATTTAATATGCTGTTTTTTTTGGACACGTTATATTTCAGTAACAATTTAATTCCATTATTATATTGCTTTAAAATATGCATGATTCATTTCTCTTTTTTTTTTGAAAAACTGTTATCAACTATTGCATCTTATAATAGAAAATGGAAGCATGCAATGTAAAATGTATACACTTTATTGGCTTTTAATTTTAAAGTCCAGTCTAAAAAACATACATATAAGCATGATGAGCATTGTTAAATTACTGTCGGGTAAGTTCATATTATAAACATGAAAAAGTGAAGAAATTGTCTTGGTCAGCAAATGTAGATTGCGTTCAGTTCTTTAAGCCCCCAGTGGATTCAGTTCATAAAGAATGAAGCCTCATCCATCTTTGCCATGTGATTCTGATGTGACTCTATGGTTACAGCTCCAAGTGATCAACAGCATCAAGCAGGATGTGGTCAAGTCCCTCTCCCTCTACTACTTCACCTTCGTGGATATCATGGACTTCAAGGTCAGGTTTAAAGAAATTCATATGGAATTTTTGTTTGAGAAGAGATGATATTTTGAAGTTAATAATTATTGTTTGGTTTCTGTTATATTTTAGGACCATGTTGTGGACCTGCTAACCACAATTGATGCTTGTCAAGTCCACATGGATGTTGTAAGTCTAGATCAACCAATTTATTTGTGTTATTATTTATTTCTATTTTGTGAAATTATTTGCTCAATAGATTTTATAAACAAATTGTAATATACATGTATACCGATAAGTGTGTTTGATAATAAATTATTTTGTAGACCTTGAACTATGACCTGACAGTGAACTATCTGAACCTGATTTCGACCTATGTGTCCCTGATGATTCTGATGTCGCGGGTGGAGGATCGCAGAGTGGTGCTCTCTCTCTACAATGTTGCCTATGAGTATCTGAATGCCTCAAGGTAAGGAAGGGTAACTGTTGCAAGAAATCAATAATAAATTGATATGATACATGTATACATGTAGATATAATTTGTGATAATTATGGAGACATCACAGTTTGGTAGTATTCAGTAAGACACACATTATAAGGCTTTTACGGACATTTATATTTTGGGGTAAAGGTATTTTTGTCTTAAGATATATAAAAGCATACATTATCTACATGTAGATTTATTGATATTTAGTATTGGAAAATTATACAATAATACCTAGTTCATCATTATAAATCATGCTTAAATGTGCATGAAGTGCAGATTCTGAATTTTTATCATGTAAAATGCAGTGACGTTATGAATCTAACATAAGGTCTTTTAGACGTTATTTTTTAGTGACCCCTCCTTTCCTCGCCTCGGGCAGATGGTGATTGATTATGACATTCCTCTCAGGAAGCTGGCGGAGGAGTTTGTCCCTCACTCAAGGGTACACACAGTTTATTGAAAGTTTAATTTTATATGCTTCAAAGTCATTACAGATTGCATGTACATTATCTCAACCAAAAGAAAAAAAGCCTCAAATTAAATGAAAACATCTCTAAACAGATTTTTCTGTGTCTTGGTAGGTGGTAGTTCCCGCCTTGATGTCTCTTCACAAGATTTACCCCAAGAGGAACCTGCCCGCTGACCAGATGAGGGCGACGGGCATGCTGAGTCTGCTGGCAGAGCCCCTGAAAATCATGAATGTTCCTAACACAGATATGGTAGGTTTATCTCTGGCAAATACAAGCTTTATATAAGGATAGTATTTATGATTTGTGAATGTCAGAAAACTGGTATGACTAAGTGTTGAAATGTAATCTTATGGGAAATAAAATCTTGCAAACTGCTACTTGAAGCATATTACTTACAGTTCTTCAATAAAATCTTCGTGTTAGTACATAATACAAGTAATACATTTACATGTATACCATGCAGTAAAACTAGAAATATTGGTTTGTCATTTCAGGTGCAATGTGAATATCTTTCCCTTGATTCTATGGAAAAGTGGATTATTTGTAAGTTCAATGCACCTTCATTATTCCTGATCTATTGAAAATAAGAAATGGCTCTTGCAAAGATTTTAGATATTTATCTGTTTACAATTTCTTCATTTTATGATGTTTACACTCTTCCTACTACTTAATGTTTACAGTTTCTATGTTTTATAGAGTTTACAATTTCCATGCTACTTTATTTTAACAATTTCTATATTTCATAAAGTTAACAGTTTCTATACTTTTGAATATTTTCAATTTTTGTATTTTCTAATGTCAACAGTCTCCCCTCTGCCCTTTGTTTACAGTTTCAATGATGCTGTGTCACACATACCTCCAGGAGGCTCAGCTATGGGACCTCTGGAAGACAGCATTACAGTCGGGCTACATTGTACAACTCTGTCGGGATGAAGTCCTACACATTCACAGCTACATCAACACCTTCTTTGAAAGTCTGAAGGGGTAAATAATACAAATAATTGTCTTAAATTTCTGTTGAATTGTTTTTTGATAGGATTTGGGGTCATTTCATCAAGGAATTATGTTTCACATCAACACATTAATTAATACAACACATTATTACATGTACATGCATGTCTGACATATTATTACTACACATGTCGAACAATCTAAAATTATTTACTGCTAAAATGTTCCCCAAAATATTAAAATCTTTGTATAATTCTGATATTACTTATATAAAGTAAATTAGGCTTGCTTGTAATGGTTATATACAGGGACTTGTAATCTTATTTATGATATTTTCAGACACAACCTGTCCAAAAGGATCACAGAGGTCAAGGATCTCCAGCACCAAGCTCTACAGTCCTCGTGAGTAGAACATTTCCTTAAACCACATACAAAATACAGCTTGTATTTGTTTTTTTGTCTTCACAACCACAAAACTACATAACCATACTTTTTGACATGACACTTGGAACACCTGTATTACCACAGGTGTTAGTCATTTGTTAATGAGTTATTGATATTTCTTGACGAAGAACCAGTTTATCTTGTAATTATGATCATGTGTGATACCAAAGTTAATCCCGTGTAAGAAAATATTGATCTTTGTCTTGTTTACAGGCCTGGAATACACAGAGAGAGGAGAAAGTTTCTGAGATCAGCCCTGAAAGAATTAGCCTTGATTTTCACCGACCAGCCAGGGCTTCTTGGACCAAAGGTAAAAGGAAAGAAATAAACAAAACTGATGCTGAAACATTGTGATTATCTTGATTTTCTGAGCCTTTCTCTTATTTCCATTATTTTCTTTTTTTCTAATATTTTAAGTTTTTCATAGTCTTATGATTTTTATCTGTGGTTTCCTAGGGTCTGTATGTCTTCCAAGCTTTGGCAGTGGCCCGAGATGAAATCCATTGGCTCCTGCGACATTTTGATAACCCTCCCTCTAAGAAGCACACCGTCAAGCTGTCCCAGGAGGACTTTGTAGATAGACAGTTACCAGAGCTACTGTTCAACATGGAGGAACTCAAGTGTTAGTACCAGTACTATGTTGTTGTGTTATATCAAATATATATCTTGAATTATACTTACAGTGAACTAAGTTGTGTTGGTATTCATGTATCTTTACCAAATATGATTTCTTTATTCATTTGAAATACGTTTACATGTACCAAAGGAAGACATATGTTTTTTATTTACACTAAATATTACAACAACCTTGAAAATTATTGTGTAATAATGATTCAGTAACTACAGAGCAGACTTTATGTTAACTTTATTTTTTACAGCTCTGCTGAGGAAATACAACCAAGTGGTGCAGCGCTATTTTGTCCAGTACTTGGCGGGTTATGATGCAGTGCTGCTCAACCAACTTATACAGGTATTGTCTGCAGAATGTACTGTACTTAGTAACTGTGTATACCAAACTGTAATATACTTAGAAAATCAATGTGTTATGGATACAAATGATATTAACATGTCTTAGAGTGAAAGCAATTTTAACAACCAACAATAAGTTGATGACATGCTTAACGGAATGTTGTATTGTGACCAGGGTTTTTGTTTATCATCCTTTAATTCTCTGTGTTTCTATAAACAGGAAATAACAAATGACTCAGTAAGATTCTGAACACTGTATTTATCAAAATTGTTTCTTTTACTAACCACTACTATTATAAGATAATTTTATTAGGACAAGATCTAGTGAAAGTGATTTTTGTTTAAAGTTGAAATTCAGGATTTTTTCAATACAAATATCAACAGAAAATACCCTTTTAGTGTTCAGACTACATGTGCATGTAGTGTTCTTCCTAATTAGAAAAATTTAAATTAGGATACTTCATTCACTAGATCTTGACTTGGATTAACATCTTTTTGTTTTTATTGACAAAATACAGCCATTCACATTTGTACGGACATGTACTGTACATATACTTCCTATGTAAATGTTATGTACAATGCACATGTATTTGAACATCTACTTTTGCTTGTGTATTTAAAATTCTTTGAAAAAAAGAACTGTTTTCCATCAATTTAAACAAGTTTAATATTCGATAAAGTACATGTATTTTTTCAATACATTGTATTCCTATTTTCAATTTTGTACAAGAAAGAATGACTCAAAACTGGTGTGAACCAGTCTCTTTGTTTGGTATTTACTGTACATACACTCTTGTACAAACCATATTTATATACTAAACTTGCAAAATGATATTCTTGATTTGAAATATTTCATGGACCACTACTGTTTATATTGCATGGTTTATCAACCTTTTGTTTAGATATATCCTCTTCATTCACTGTATACATTTATCTGAGTAACTTTTGTGATTACTGGTATTTTGAAAAGTTTGTGCGGTGAATTTCAGAGTAAATTTTACCAGCATACACCACAGTTATAACTGTGTAATTGAATATTTTTAGTTAATGACCATGATATACACTTACTTCTTTCAGAACCTGGCCCACTGTCCAGAAGACGAGTCTGTGATTTTGTCATCACTTTACAATACCATTGCTGGATTGTCTGTCAAACAAGGTATGGTTAATCTGATTATGCTGTGCATTCTGATACAGCAATTGTTAGTCATACCTACTGTGATTAATGAGGAAAAAATGAAAATTGTGCAATCAGTGAATTGAATGTGGTATATGTTGTATTATTTCAGTTGAGGCTAATGAGGTGTTTGATTTCCGTGGGGTCCGACTGGATTGGTTCAGACTACAGGCTTACACCAGTGTGTCTCGAGCAGGCCTGGTACTGAGGGACCATCAGGACCTTGGAAAACATCTCAACATGATCGTCTATCACACTAAACTGGTGGACTACCTGGACGAACTCATAAACGAGACGGGAGACCTCTCCATCTACTGGTGATTGAATACATCAATAATTTTGATGGTTAATTTTTTTTAAAGGGGGGGGGGGGGGACAAATAAATCCCACCAGATGGCAGTTATTAATAAAAAAAATATATATATATATAAAACAAATTGATGAC
Source organism: Magallana nippona (assembly GCA_033439105.1). NCBI lineage: Eukaryota > Metazoa > Mollusca > Bivalvia > Ostreida > Ostreidae > Magallana > Magallana nippona. The sequence continues at coordinate 9,148,934 of CM065926.1, read as the reverse complement.
AGTTATTCTCTATGTCTTTTGTATTGTAGCTTCTACCACCAGATATTTGAGCACCAGTTTAAGCAGTGCATGGAGTTCCCAGCTCAACACAGATTCAGCATAGTGTTTCCGATTATTTGTGGACATTTCATGAATGCTACACATGAACTCTGCCCAGAAGAGGTAAGTATTACACAGAGTAAAAACATCCAAAGTAAATTCATTCCTCTATATTCCCTTATCCCTGTTGATAAGAAGCTATTAATGGCTACTTACCATCTTGAATAATTGATATGGTGACATTCTGTTGACAGCGCCACTCGATCGGCACCACCAGTGTTCAGTACGCACACTGGTTCCTGAAGGAAATGTCAGACGAGGTCAACCAGGTCATCACGGCCATCTGTGAGGAGCAGTGCATGCTCAACTACAAGGTGAAGCCTTACCCTCCCACTCTCTCTTGCTCTCTCTCTCTCTTTCTCTCTCTCTCTCTCTCTCTCTCTCTCTCTCTCTCTCTCTGGTAGAGATGCATATTCTTATATGTCATGAAATACTATACAAGTTGTGATAATATATGTACATGTAGTTTTAAGATGAAGTACTGGGTAACTTTTCCCATAGGGACTCTAGAAACGAGTTGTCAAAAGTTTGTTTTGGAGATAAGATGTCTCAATTTCTCAAATATATGCATAATAAAGACATTGAGATATTCAACCATAAAAAAAACATTCAGAAGAGCAGAGTTTGAACTAAAAGCCCTCTTGTACCAATATTGACTGTTGCGTTGTTCTTTTATTCCAGCTTTTGCCAAAACACAGTGCTGCCAGTATTCTGCAGAGTTCCAACAAACACAAGAAAAAACAGGACAAAAAGAAACATGTCGGACCAGAGGAGGAGAAACCTGGAACAGAGAGTGTTCGGAAAAACCGGGAAAACTTCACAAGGTATACAGTTTGTATGGAATTGCAATCTAGCTACATGTATGTGAGCATTAAATAGTGATTGAGAATCCTTTATATGTTCATTATTTACATGTACATGTTCATTGAAAAAGAGGAAAATTTATAATTCTTATAGGTTGTTAAACAGATAGAATTTAAATTATAAATGTGCATCCAGAAAAATTAAAGATCTGCAGAACATTCATGTTTGACAAATTGCACTGAATTCTTTTTAGCTGTTTTACTGTGCCTGTTGAATTATGATTGTCACAAATTGAGGGTCGGAAGTAGAGTCTGTTAAGTCTGTTAACAATTTTGTGACTGTCACATTAGTATACAAGAAAACTTGTTAATTAGGAAGTCTTTGTGACGTTTGGCCAGGTATGAGGATGCAGGAAAGATAATAACATCCTTATAATGGATTCTTCCTTACATCTGAATTCCCTGTACACAAGTTGAATTGGAAATCTTCCTATATCATGCATTTTTTTTAATCATTTGTTGATTATCAATGTATAATTTATGCATGTTTGTTGTAGGGTTACGACGTATGTAAGAGGTGTCATAACACAGTACTAGATTTAGTACTGGATTTACATCCTTTCCTTCCCTTTTTTTGACATTTTTATTCGTTAATTTTTTTTTATTATGAACTAATGAAGAAAAAAATGCTTCAACCAATAATTTTATGCAGCTTGTTTTTTTAAATTGTTAATATCGTAACAGCTATTTTATATTTATAAAATTACACCACAGTTTAACTGTTGATTGAATCATAGGAAATTCATGATTAAAATGCTCCAGATTTTAGTTCATACATTCCCACAATTTTCTTAGAAATATTAAAAAAAAAAAAAATTCATTATGAAGATCATTGAAAAGCAGGAGCATGTAGATTTTGAGAAGAAATCATTATTTTTATCTACTTTCAGAATGGACAAGCTACACATGGCACTGACAGAACTGTGCTATGCCATCAACTACTGCAATGTGATTCAAGTGTGGGAGCACGGCTTTGTTCCAAGGGAATTCTTCATCCAACATCTAGAAACCAGATTTAACAAGTATATCATTTATGCTATAAAATATTTGAAAACATCCTTTTGTACATTTATATACCGAGTACATTGAATTCTCTCAACAATAAATATATGGGTTAAGTCATCTGTTAATAATAGTGGTGGCGATTTTGGAGTGATTTTGGTTCTGGAAAAACAATGAGGTTGTATGTATTGAGTGTCTTTGGTTAGGAAAGTGCCCCAAATATGGATTTTCTTTTGATATTGCAAATGTTGATGATAATGCATACCAGATATTATCTTTGGATGGTAAGATTGTTTGTTTGATGTTTCAGGGCCTTAGTGGGGATGATGATGTATAACCCTGACACCAGTGAAATCGCCAAACCCTCAGAGCTTCTTAGCAGTGTCAAGGCCATCATGAGTGTGCTACAAGGACTGGAGAATTATGGTAATAGACTCATAGCATTCATTGACATTATAATCAACAAATGAAACCGAGCTTCGTTTCTGGTAACAAGCACATGCAAAATGTTGCTGGACAAATAATGAGGTTGTATGCATTTAGGTGAGTCTTTTGTTAGGAAACTGCTCCAATTATTTGGTTTGTACTATTACCAGTCCAGATTGACATTGCCCGGGTGTTTAACAGTGTGTTGCCCCAGCAGACACAGGCCACTGATAGCTTCAATGGAGAGAAGACCATCACCGCCAACTACACCAACTGGTAGGACTCAACTCTTATTGTACTACATTGTACCTATAATGTCATAGAATTATCTGGGTCATCATTTCTGTTCAGTTCATATTGATGCATGGTATTAAAAATATGGTATGAAAGAATACATAAATATTTTCTTTATAAAGTGTACAACTTAATGCTATTTATTTTTATTACATTATTATTAACTTTTAAGTTTAAGCCTGTACATTTTCATTTGATTTTTTAAACAATTTTAAGTGAGTTTGCTGGCCGATTTATTTTCTTTTATATCTAGTAGAGATGAAAGAATAGGATTTCAGTGAATTGATATTACACTTAATGGTTAGACATACATGCACATAAATCTGCATTATCATAATGTGTACCTGCCTTGAAAGATAAAGTGTAATCACATAAACATACCTTAATTCTCCACAGGTACTTAGAAGTGTTGTTGAGAAGAGTGACTGTAAATATTGGACAGATTGTGTACTCTCCCAACCATAAAGCTTTTGTTACCGTGGCAACAGACAACAACAGCAAGGAGAACCTCTATCTGGCAGCGGAGGAGTATGCTGATCTTACAGGTCAGGGTCATGTCAAGGTCACTTTGTAATCTCTAACAAATCAGGGTTATACCAAGATCACTGTGATTTCTCAGAGCGGATGAATCTGCTGATATCTAAAATAATAAATTTTGAAATTTGAAGTGAAAAAAATAATACATGCCCAGTCATTAAGTTTTTTTTACTTATTGATATGTGAATGATTAACACATTGACATTATCTTCGATATACATGTATATTTTGTTTTAAGAGCTGAGAGCATTGGCAGAATTGATTGGACCCTATGGAATGAGATATCTTGGAGAAAGACTTATGGGGCATGTGGCCAGTCAAGTGGATGAGCTAAAGGTAAGTTAACATTATGCTCTGTTGAACGGGAGCTTGTGGTTGTAAGATGTCAATGCGGTTAAAAACTTTATGGGAACATGCTTATTACCTATCTCTGCTTTGATGTCATCTACAGTAGGTGATACCACTGATTTAAAGAAAAAGTGAAATTTTATGAGAGAATATTTCTCTGTGTAGAAAATGTCTAATGCATTTGTTGGTTCGGTTCTTAAGTACATTATACTTAATTTTACAGAAACTAGTTATCCAAAACAAAGAGGTGCTATTCAACATGAGAACCAGTTTTGATAAACCTGAGGTCATGAGGGACCTTTTCCGGCGATTAGGAAGTAAGTCAGTCCAATAAAGCGAAATTATTCATTAACCAGAAAAAAGTTTTACTAAGTTTAGAAAAAGAGAAAAAGTCTGATTCATAATACATGTATATAAGTACCTATGATGTATATTTGTTACTTTCATGAAGCAGGTGAGTTGGTCATACATTTCAGCGATAAACACATTTGTTAGTATGATAAACTTACATCTCAGATTAAAGTAAGTCACAAAGGAAATAGTAACTTTCCCAAGGCTCTGATTACTTGATATCAAATTAAGATTTAAGTGAAGCCTTATGTGAATGGTTTAAACATTTCAATGTCAAGAAAACAAAAAGATTGAGCACAAGTTTATAAAACATAGAATTTATGGATATTTCCATTCTTAATGTAAATGTTTAGAATTTCATGTTCATGGAGGGTGCTGTTCAGTTCTTGAATGGTGCTGCATGCCACTCTAGTCTAGTTCTTCATTTTCATATATATAAAGAAACTTAGTCTAGCTTAAACTAGATCTTGTTACTGTTTTATATGCAATGGTTTTGTTGTTCGACTAATGTACATGTTTATGGAAACATGTATAAGCATGACAATTTTTAAGAGCTGATTTCAAGTACTGTGGAGCCATTGATTTTATTATTTTCCACAACTTGGGCTTATGTCTACAGTGTATTCACTCAGAGTACATGACTTTTGAACTAAAAAATCTTGCAATTCTCAGTCTTTGCTTCTTTTACTAACAGTTTCATCAGTATAAAACAGCTATGAAGTTGTTGTATTGCAAAGCTGAAGTTCAGAGTATTGTGAATGTATGAGAGAGAGAGAGAGAGAGAGAGAGAGAGAGAGAGAGAGAGAGAGAGAGAAAATAATATTATTGAGAGAGAAATAATCCATTAATGCTTTCAATCTTATTGCTGTTATATAGGAGCTGTTAAACAGCAAGGAAGTAAGATCCTCAGACTGTCTATGTATTTATGTTCTGTCTGCATTTTATTTGTACATCATCCTTTGTGTATAGCAGTATTTATGGTCACTGAAAAGCTTTATACCAGACATCATCGATTCACAATCATGCCATTTCCTGTCGTAATATGGGGAGAATTAATTTCATCATTGATTTTTTTCTGTCTTATCTGTTTCATTACTCTGAGCTTATTATTAGAATATTTATGTTGTTTTGATTTTGTTGTTTTCTTAATCATTGTAATCAGGAGCTTATGTTGAGTTGAAGAAAGGTAAAATCTGAAGTAAAATTTAGAGGGCTAAAGGGACCAGGTTACCTGAGTTTTGTTTAATATGATCATGGTGTACAATTTAATTTTGAATAATAGGTGACATATTTTGCATGATTTCATTTTTATTTTGTGTATTCTTTATTTACCATAGTCTTGTGATTATTTTTAGCATGTTCTTTTCTCACCTCATTTTATTTTCAATTTTACTTCAAAATTTTATTTATATCATCTTTTACTCTTGATAGAAATTTCATGAGAGATTTATCATTAAATGATGTTTAGCTTTGGAAAAAAAAAAACTATTTTCAACTGTTAAGGGTGAAAAGCTCGTTGGAAAAAAAATAAATAAAAAGTATACAACAATGAAGTGGAAGAATAAAATGGCAGGGATATAAAACCGTTAATTAATAAAAATGTTACAAATGAAAGCACAATATGTAAGGACAATGATGTAATAAGATTTGTAATGTGACCATGTATATCTTTAGATACAAAAAACCAGGTGTCAGGTAAGCCTTCACACAGTTACTTCCCTTGTAATACAGTTATCCCCCTTGTATCTCTATTGTATATCTTTATACTCTTCTAGAAGTGTCTATTTCTCTAACTGAATAATACAGAACTGGAGTGAATTGCTAGTTTGAATGAAATTCCAGTATAATTGGGATTGAATTTGAAGTGGCCTTTTAACATGTGCTATTCAAGAAAAAGAATATTAAAGCAGAAAAAAACTTACATTACAAACAGTACGACTTAATGTTGAAAGGAAAAAAAAAATACATGCTTCTTATGTGGAAAGTGAAAAAAAAATACATGCTCCTTCAAAGCTTTGTTTGAAATCTGCTTATAATAAAAATACCAGCAAATTCTGCATTTTCAACTAATTAAGGCTTTGTTAATTCAATTTTGCTGAATATCTCATAATTCCACTATGAGTCTAATGGATGTGACCAGTTGTTAAAATTATGTAACACAATTACCAGTACATGGGATGGAAGCAGCATCGTTAAGTTCCAATTATTAATATTAAGAGATCTTTGACTCCCACCCCCTTTTTAAAAAGATCTTGACTGTTGTAGTACACTCCCTAAACACCTTGGCTCTTCTGGAATGTGGAGCTAAGGTTTACACTTCTTACCATGTAATGTCACTGTATGTGACTTGGAATTCTTCAGACATAGTTTGCATGCTGCATTGCATTCTGGGAGACATGGTTCTGTTTGTGTATCATGTATGAGAGGGGTACAGCAGTTCACATGTTGCTGTTGCATGTCACTAAAGAATGGTTGATTTGCACATCAAAATGGCTTGCATAGAAAGGCTTGATCACTTAAGTTTGGCTTAGATATTGCTTGAGCACACTGACAGTGTTGCAAGTTGTCAGCAGGTGTTCGCTTATAGAGATTGATTATTTATATCCTACTTTTTTAAAAAGAAAGGTATAGAGTAACAATCATTTGTACTAATATGTACATTTAGAAATACCAACAATAATTTAGAATTAAAGATATGGAATGTTATAGTACCATTAAACTGTGAAGGAAACTAATAATGATTAATCAGATAATTAAAAAATCATGTAATCAAAATGGTATTATTTGTTGAGTTTATTTATTATTTTATGTACAAGTATTATGAATGAAATATTTCAATTCTTACCTCCCTCTGCTGTATGTAAATTTCAGGGTCCAGAGAGAATGATCAGTGTATATCATTGTGTATACATGTACAGCAATTGTAGAAGTTGACACCAAGATGGTGTTCAGCTTTAGAATTATAAATCATATTAACTCGGATTTCTCTACTATCACTTTTTTTATTACATGTATTTCATTTTCTTTGTTCTTTATTTTTTGTGTAAATTTTTTTGTAAGCAGACATTTGTTTTGCTAGAATTGAGCAGTATGAGGTAAGATACCGGTACTTGTTGGATGTGACATTATAATTGTTGAATGCTGTATTTGATGGCCTCCCTTGTTTCTGTGGTAGATGTGGACAGTGTACTGATGAGGATGACCATCATAGGCATCCTTCTGTCCTTCAGATCCCTGGCCCAGGATGCCCTGCTGGATGTAAGTACATGCTTCACTTATAAAGGCAAACACTCCATTTTCTTTTGGTCCATTGAAAGAAAATAAAGTACATGTACATGCATAACTCAGTCGGTCAACTTCAGAAAAAGATTTTGGATGGAAATTTTGGGACATTTAATTAAAACACTATTTATTTGATACTAGCCATGACAAATATTATTGTCCTTATAAGCCTTAGGCCAGAAAAAAAGAATAGAAATTTTTATGTAGCTTATTTCAAGAGTTGATTGTAGAAATAAATGTGTTTTTTTAGGTGCTGGAGGACAGGATCCCCTTCCTGATGGCCTCTGTCCAGGATCTGCAGCATTTCGTCCCCAACATGAAGGACACCAAGGTCAGTGTGTGACTGTCGTCGCTTCTCACTGATGTACTTACACAAACATTTACAAATAACGTACTCCATGTATCACTCGTAGACGTAGAGGGAACACAGCTAGGCTTTATCCCATGAAAAATAATAGAATTAGCATAACCATGGGCATTTTGTAACAATTATTTCATAATTATCAATATTGCAGAATTGCTGTAATGAATTGAGCAGATAAGACGATTGGCACTTATTTGATTGACTGGACCTATGCTGCTCTCTATAACATTATCATTTTGCTTAGATGTAGTCATTTTTATTTATTTCATGTATCTATATTGGTTCTCTCATGCTTTTGATGGGCTCACTAGATGTATATATATAATAGATTGATATTTCCAAAGTACATATGTACATGTACCAAGTATATATTTCTATTACCCAGTAAAGGGGAGTAAGGTAAAATAAGTAAGGGAGTTAAGTAAAATAATTCTACGAACCTACATGTACATTTAGGATACTGTAAACTAAGTGTTACATGTGTCCATTTTTTATTTGCAAATTGTTAGTTGAAAACTACTGATAATCTGCAACAATTAATTTCTGCAAGCAATCATTTAGTTCTTTATTCCATGCAGAAGGGTATTTTGTATTTACTCACAATAAGGATCTGAGAGCTTAGGTTTGCTCATGAATCTTGCAGATATTTATGGCAACCACCAAATACTTGGTCTACCGTACATCATAACGCAAGTTACATCTGGTACCATTACACGTTTCCATACAAATTCTAAAAATACATGTACGGCAAACATATTAAAGCCCCTATCGATGATAATTGGTGACCCTCCATAGCCTCTGATTGACACAGCATATTTTTCACCTAACAGTACTCCCACATGAAGCAGCAGGTTTGTCTATGTCTTGTTTTGGCTTTTGTGTTCTGTGAGCTGTTTACAAATATGAACTGTGTCTAGGGGCATTGTGTAGTAAAGTAAAGTGTGGTAAATGCATGGGGCGGGGGGAAAGAGCTAATTTTTGTTCAATATTCTTTTCAGAGTGATAATATGTCTTTGGTTTTCAAAAACCAAATTCAAATGGTCCAAAATTGCTGAATCTTCTTTGTTATCTCAAAATTAAAATGTTCATATTTGTAATTTTACTCTGGATTTTTGATCATTATTTATTATGTTTGAAAAAACTGTTTTTGTTTTTTAATACACACTGTGCTGTTGTGTATAGTTTGTAGAGATTGCCACAAGTCTAATCCCAATATTGTGTCTGACTTGAATGACATTGATTTATTATAATAATGTTCAGCAAAATTTAATTTACATGACTTTGTATAAATTGTTTATTATTTTTAAAGACTTATCCCTGTAATCCAATACCTTTTGTACCCCACCTTTTGTACCTGTAATATTATCCAATAGAAATAGATAAAAGCTTGTTTTTTTTTTCTTAAGTGAATTTGACACAGAACTGATAATGCTTCATGTGCCTGTAGAGTGTATGTTTGTGTAGCTTTGATTTAGGAGTGTGTTGTGATGGTTCCACAGTTTGTAGAGTATTGAGGTACATTGTACCAGTAGTATTGTGTTAGTGTTAACCTCTGGACACTAGTAGTGACTGTCCTGTAGATATAACATAGATTGCTTCTAACATGTCTGTCAAAGATCAAAGATATTTACATACATGTCCTCACATTATACGAATACATGTATCTTTTTATCACTTTTTAACATATTGTACCTTTTACAATTCATTTCCGCTACTATTGATTTTGATTCAAAGAAAAATATTGAGAGAAAAAAATGTTACCATGGTAACAGCAATTTTAGGTTTTTTGTTCCAATTTTCAGGTGGTTAATGAGATGGCATCAGCAGCAGGACTGTCATGTGACATAGACCCCCTGCTGATCAGTGCACTGAGATCCCAGAAAAATGGTGGGTAGAGGGCGCATTAGCTCCATTGCTTCTTTAGTAGGGCTCACTCACTTTAATATAATTAGCAGTGGCTAGTATAAAACCCACAGCAAACTTTCAAATTCTTGCTGGCACTGTTTGATTTTCATTGCTTTGATTTTAGTTTGTGTGGTTTTTTTTAAAGAAGTTTTACTATGATTTTTTAAAAGACAAAGTGTGGTTTTTCTGATTTGCTGATATAATGCTTAATTGCTAGTAACTTTTATTGATGTGTTGATTTTAAAGTTTCACAAACTAAAGATAATAAAGGGAAGGGTAAAGGTAAATATGTTACAGATGACTTGTATTTGGAGGTGGCTGGTTCGAATGTTTGTTACGGTTGAAGGCGGAACTGTGTTTGATGTCACTAAACAGATGCATGTTTCTGCAAATCGACTCCAGCTTTATGCATAAAGTCAGAAAAAATTTTGTTCAAAAAGACAGCTTTAATTAATATTATTTTTTGTAGCGAGTTTGTTCAAATAATAGACAGATTCATAATTACATGAATTGATTTAGTCTTCTGTAAGCCCCTGTACAATCTTTGAAAAATATAAAATAGCAGTACCATGTTCATATTATAGTGCTTCTTAAGAAAGTGGTACAGAAATCTTGTGCTTAAGAATATATGTGCTTCATCATTTGGCTTAGATAATAGAATTAATGGCAATACCATAGGATTTTGCGTATATTGACTAAAATGAATGATCACGTCGTCTTTGTGCTAGGTAATGATTGTTGGCAATGTGCTTTGAACTTTAAGCGCTGTGCGTGTGATTCATTAGTGGCTTTGTCACTGCTTTTATTTACCCATTATAGGATTGATTTGCAACCACCCAACCCCCAATAAACTAAAACTGTACAATATAAACAGATTAATGAAATCACTATCATAGCGAAGTATTGTAAGGTCTTAGAAAATACTTAACAATTTTTTGTTGTATTTCACACTAAAACAGTCTCTGATTGAAAGAATTTCAGAATTTAAATTCGATAAAGGCAAAAAATCTCTTGTAACAAACTGTTTTAAAGTTCCAAAAGTTCACAATGGTTACATTATTTTTGTAAGTTTTCTATCAAAATAGATCCTTCAATTTAAAATTATCTATAGAAAGTCATCAATTAGCATACTATATTCATAAGGAGTAAAAGAAGCTAAACTTTTTTATTACAAATCATTAATAAAAAGAAATATAAGTAAATCTGTTGATCTTTAGGAATATGCTATATTGTATTACTATATCTAGTTTTACTGTACATGTATATTGATATAATGATGATTTGCAGTGTTTGTTGTAGCCTTTATTGATTAGAATTGGTTCTGGAAATGGTCAGTGTTGGGTAAATAGTCCTGGAATTTAGATCGGGAGTTCAAATGTACAAAACAAAATATAACATATGTAATTGAGGCAACAAGTTCATTATGAATATGAAGTATGTACAGTGATAGTCAAGGTGTGAAATACTTTAAAAATTTTACTTATTAATAAATAAAAGCAATACCAGGTATTTTGTAACGTAGTTTAAGAATTAATTACCGGTATATTAATACTTATTTAAAGCAGTCCCACTTTTCTCGTGAAATGTTATATCAATGTTTACAAACAATCTCACAACTTTACATAGCCGGAGAACCTGAGTATAGTAAGTACCCACACACTGTTTCATGTCTGTCCTCCAATAAAGTCAAGCAAAAAGATAGTGAAAACTGGTGCATTCTACACTTATAATAAAACCTAACGACTGTGATGCTGAAGATGGTAGGCCTGTATGAAGCATGTCTGTTGTAACGCATGATCAGAGAAAAATCTAACACGTTTCACAAATAAAAGCATAGAATTCTGCTTGTCTTACATTCAATAAACTCACACCATAACAAAATTTAATTATGTTTAGACTAATGGTATGGTATGAAAAGTATTTTCCTGGAGGATGGTTTATTTTGACCTTGGTGGCATAAGATGAGGGGTTGTGCGAGTACCCCAGTTCTTCATGTATATATATTTATATTTTGTTTGTAGAGGACGGCGAAAGGAAAGCGTCCACTTCTAGTGACACGGAAGGTATCCCAGTCTGTTCAGGCTTTAGCTTTGATATTATTTTTGGATCATAGAAAGATGATTCTCCTCATAGCTTTTCTAGCTTTTACAGTTTAGCATTGTATATGATACCACCATTTTGTACTTGTATTCTTTGACAAAAGGTAGGTCTCTCCAGACTACGATCTGATCAGAATTGAATCCTGCAAATTTTCTTAGCCTATGATGTAGGATGAATTTGATTTTACACCATCCTTTGTTTTCCATGCATCATCTAGTTTAAAATTTGTGTAGTTCTATAATATTACACTGATATATATAGTATGGTCATGTACCGGTATATTCCACCATACTACTTGGAAGTATGTCCTGATGACTTTTTTATGTGTACACTTTTTTATATACATGTATCTGTCCTCTTTGACAAGAATTTGCATGAAGGAATGCATAGCAGTAAATTCTTAAGACTTGACGGAGAATATCCATCCCTATCTAGTATAGATTTGTATGATCTTAACTTCACAGATATATCCTGAACATTACATATGTTACAAGTCTACATGTGTATCCTTGCATATGCATCAAAGGTCTTAAACATACCCAGTTCCTGTCAAAATATATGTGTTAATCATGTTGCTTAAAAAAATTTGCATAAAAACTTGGTACAAATTCATCCAATGTTTGGAGAACATGTAACTCGTGTCATTGTAATTTCTGAAAAAACCTATAAGAATATTATATATGTAATGTCTACTGGTAAGTAATTGATCTTTTGAATACTGGTAAATTTTCTATTGTCAACTGCTTTTGATACAAGAATTACATGACCACCTATAGTAATCGAAATTCCCACTGTCAGTTCATTGTATTTTTTGTACATTTTCAAAAACAACTGCTTTCTTTAGCTCTGATGCTTCCGATATCAGCTGACAATATCATATGGGCTCTAACTAACACCCACTTTGAGGATCTCTTGCTGTAGTTATAATTAGTTGTGTTTCTTTAACCAGTGGCCAATGAGAGTGACTATGAGTTAGCCTGTCTACTGATGGTATTTGTGGCTGTATCCATTCCAACACTGGCCAAAAAAGATGTCTCTGTGTTCAAGGCCTCACTAGAGGGTAAGGTTCAGTTTTAAAATCATTTACAGAAAAGGGATTGAATGTTCACGTCTATTTGGTATATTATTAATGTTCTAAGTTTCAAATCTCCGTGATATACTACAGTAGATGAACTGAATTCAATAATTATAGTATGAAAACCTCCAGTTTATCATCTTCTACAAATACACCTCGACTGATTCCACAGTGTTTTGTATTACAGGGAATTTGAGTAACTGTCATTGCCTGGCCAAAGCAGTCAACCAGATAGCAGGTGCCCTGTTTACAATCCATGGACCAGGGGACGTGTCTGACAGATTACAAGAGTTCCTGGCTGTAAGTCTACACCCCCCCCCCCCCCAAAAAAAAAAAAAGAAAAAAAAAAAGATGACACATTTGGCCTTAAAACTCAATGTAAATAGTTAATTAAAGGAAATGTACAGACTTTTAACAAATAAATATAAATACTCAAACAGATATATGCTAAGTAAGTTACAGGAATCAATGTGTAAAATGCACATTGGCATTTACATGTATTCATTTGTGATTGCAGCTTGCCTCTTCAAGTTTGTTGCGACTTGGTCAGTCACAAGAACAAGAAAAAGAAACCTTCAAGAATAGGGAATCAGTGTATATACTTTTGGATCTGGTGAGTATCACTGAACATTAAGTTACAACTGTTAAAAAGAGGAGCTTCCCTCAATTGTAATCAGCTTGGATGTAAATCATAAAACCTCTTCTTATGTATTGAATTATCTCAATGTTTTTCTCAGACTTGATTTTCCTCTTTCCACAGATTGTGCAGGAATCGCCATATTTAACCATGGACCTTCTTGAGTCCTGTTTTCCTTATGCTCTTCTAAGAAATGCTTACCACACAGTGTATAAGGCATCAGCAGTGGACAACTAACTTTTGGCATCAGTCGCCTCTATCGAAAGGGGGCAGAACAAGGGGGCAGAACAGGAAACACAAAAACAGGGAGCCCAGCCAAGTGATGGACAGCATTAACTCTCCTCTTTACCAGCTTTGTGAATAACGACGAACATGTATGGATCAAAGTGTAAACCAATTACCAATATGTATAGGTTCTCAATTCTGTGTCGAATGAAACAATAGAAACCAAAGTAAATGTGCCACGTACTATTATAAGGTTCTTTCCTTTATCCCGGAAATATCAAAAAACATATATATATATATATTTATTTTTTTTGGCTAATTTTACATAGAATGAAAATGATTTGTAACAAAATTTCAAAGGAAGCAAAAAAGTGGGCAGATTTGTTAATTATCATTATGTAATTAAGATCTAGCAAGGTAAACATGTAGTGTACGCAGTGTATCATTTTGGACAGAGAATATATACCTGTGCATAATCCTTGTGTATCATTTTGTTCCCAAGACAAGTGCAATATATTGTAAGTTGAATTTTATCATTACATGCTAACTATTTGTATATATTATATGATTTGGCATTGCATATTAATGTATATAGATTCATAATAATTTTTCCATAAAATGTATGTATTTACATGATGTAAAATTGTACTGGATAAAGAAACTAGTACATTTAGTACATTTAAGGCACAGTATTTGTGATATAGATCTGAGGTGTAAATTTTTACCATGTATTATTAAAGTATGTGCATGTACTTAATATTTTTCAACATGAAATATTAATTAAGGTAAACTTGAATAAATGAAGTTATTCAAATGTATTCATAGGTGCTTTTTTTTCATCAATTGTAAGGTTATTTCACTGTATACATGTACATGTACTTTTAATTTCCATCTGCTGAGAGTAAAACCCTCCATAATTGATGTTGTATGGTACTTGCATACCAGTCCACACTATTTCAAGAGAATTGTGTGTTTAGTGTCTTTAGTGGTACATGTACTAAAAACTGGCTTCATGAAGCAGACTGATTTCTGCTTGTCAATAATGGCAAGGTTTTTGACTCTTTAATTGGCATAGAAAGCCGTTGTCAGCCCTCTGTATTTGGTTAGCTATGGAATTCTAAAAAAAAGTTTAATGTTTAAAGTTTAAGGTTGATTTGGAATTTTCTGTTACTTTTATAATTTCTTTCAAGGAAATTATGTACTTATTACACGAAGTATCCCATTCCTCCACAAACAAATTATAATCAATGTTTGATGGGAAATTTTATGGCCAATATTTCCTTTTATTTCACTATGAAGGTCTGTGGTTCAGGTTGCAATGCTGCCTCTGGTAAATTGATTGTGAACTATGAAAGAAATCTACACAGAAGTATTCAATGAGTCATGTCTATTGATAACATTGGGTACAATATTAATGAACCATGAAATATCTGACCATATGCTTGGGTAGTCATGTCATATTTATCAATCTGACGGAGTACCTCTTCAGCTAACAGCTGGGATTGGGTATGAATTCAATGAACCATGTCCAACTGAAATCCAGGGTAGTCATGATGCCCTGAGGGAACTGTTATACTTTGTATACATGTTCTTTTGTAGGAAGTTTGTTTTATTTTTGTATGGCACTTTTCAATGATACACTAACAGGGCAATAATTAATGCTGCCTAAAAACCATTTAAATGCATCTATTATAAACATGACTTTTCAGTATTTATCAACTTGTTGGGCAAAAATCTCTTTGTTATGATACTGTATATCACGAAACGAGCAGATTTTATCAAATAAGGTGAAATTTTATTAGGGAGTGTCTTGATGAACACTTGTATTTTTTCAAATTCTTCGGAAAAATTATTATGGCTTTTGAAGCAAGCTTATTGATACATTTACATGTGTAGATGTGCATAGAATTTAATGTCTATGATGGGAATTAACTGCTTTGTTATATCAAATCTGGAAAGTTTAAAATTCAGACAAAGAAACCGCCAATTAAAGGCACTGTTTATTTACTTGTTACAAGGAAGGAATCAGTAGAGGTTTTT
This sequence comes from Magallana nippona, assembly GCA_033439105.1. Taxonomy (NCBI): domain Eukaryota; kingdom Metazoa; phylum Mollusca; class Bivalvia; order Ostreida; family Ostreidae; genus Magallana; species Magallana nippona. Next base: position 9,133,386 of record CM065926.1, on the reverse strand, counting down.
ACATTGGTTTATTTCTAACCATGATATATCATATGTAATAAAAACATGTTGATATACAAAATACATGATATTATACAATCATTATTTATACTTGTGTAAGAATGTCTAAAAGTTCTGGGGTAAAAACAAGAACCAAATTTTGTGTTCAATATAAACCCAAAGTAATTTAAGGGCCATTAATATTTTCTCAATTTAAAATTAAAAGGGTCAATGTTATATGAGGATGAACTAACAGTGCACTGGTCCCTTGAATATCCCTGCGAATAGTATGTTAAATTAAGGATGGTAAATGAAGACATGCACTTAAAATTCCAATTAAAAGAAGGTGCATAACGCTATATACAGATACATATGATATTCCGTGATAATCAATGATCGATGGATTAAGAAATGTCAGAATATTGTGTCACTAGAAATGAAATGTCTGAAGCAGTCAATAAAACTATTTGAACTATATACTTTTAATATATCCATGCAGAGTTAAAAGACTGATCATCACAAGAATTCCTGACTAAAAAATGGTGACCATGGATACATAAGCTGTCTCTTTTTCAGATCTAGTGATGCTATGGCGCATGACCTCCCTTGGTTCCCACGTTACTGAGCGTAAATCCGATAGCCACGGCAAGAATAATTGTAATGCCCAGTGTAGCCATTGCGATCATAAATGCGTGATCTGCCCATTTCTCAGCGTATTTCATGTCTCCGTCATAGTAGGAACGTGTCGACATTACTGCAAGGGACATAACAAAGGATTAGAATTATACCACAACAACATGAACAACTTATGTTGCTAAATGCTGTAAACATATCATTGGATATATTACATGGAAATAAAACAAAAAATATTGGACATTAGTTCCAATTTCTCTATCAATTCAAAGTTATTCATATATCATCTCCTGGCAACCATCAGTATTTATTTGATGCAAATATATAAAGTAAATTTTCCTTGCATTTATAGATCACTGTTTTTAAAATCTTGTTTATTTATGCAAATGACTTAATTAGTTAATCAGATTTTAATTTTCTTATGAGTATTAGTTTCCAAAGTGTGAACTATGAGATTGACGTCATATATGATAAACAAGAGATGAATTGGCATGAATAAAGGTCACTGTTATGTCAAAATTTCCCATTTCTAAGTCGCGTTCCTCTTCAAGCGACATTTAAGCATCATTGCTTTTGCATAATTTGAAGTAATCAAAACAAGCAATGTAATAAATCTGATAGAGAAATGATAGTGCTTAATTATACTTACTGGCAAAAACAATAGCAATGGGACCAATGAGGGGGTTTAAGATGCTGGCTACGATGGCCAAGAGGAGGTAATTGTGGGGTTTCCTTCCAATGTAGTGTCCATTTATGACAGTACGATTCACAAACACTGGATCTTTAGTCACAAGGATTTCTTTGGACCATGTGGACGAGCTCTCATAGTAATCTGGCCCAACATTGGGGGTGGTGGATGCAGGGAATGCACTCATGTTTTCTTTGTGCAATCTCAGCCCTGGAACAAATAAAGCAAGTTTTATTCAATAATTGTAACAACTGAAATATGCAACAAAACAATTTTGTTTTCTTGAAAAACAGAAATCAATCTTAGACTGCAAATAATAAATATATATCCATTTAATGTCATCTCTGATCAGGAAACCATCTATATATTTTCAGTAAAAACCACCTTAACAATTTTTTTTGACCAGCTTACCATAAGCGTCTAACTCCAGTAATACAGACATTGTGATGGTATGGTTTGTGATAATGAACTGAGGGATAATATATAGGCAGGTATCGGGAGCTAGCACAGACAACATGGAATGAGGGACTTTGAAACACCGCTAATTAAGCAATTATTTTATTACTAGGCAATAATGTGTATGCTGTTTATGGTCAATATACATGTATATTGTCGTTTCGGTTGTCAATCATATTATCACCTGCATACGTTTTGATCTCCGCTTCTATCGATAAAAAACGCGCACCTTGCTATCTTCCATGGACTCTTAATATGACTTATTAACTCATACTAACTCCCAACGAAAATACACTAAGAATATTTACCTTTACATCACTAGAATTCTCTCCAAAAGTATGCCCGTCTTCTAGTTCCTCACTCTCAGTTAAAAAGTTATGAGTCACAAGCTTCCGCTTTACCTGTCTCAGGTGTGTTCGCGCATGCGCTGGAACTCAAAGGTGTAAATAAACAAATTTAAAACATGACAAGAATTTCTTCATGTAACGACAGAATATTTTCAGTCTAAATCAAACTACAATTTCCTTTAGTGAATTTAAACAGTGTTTATATATACGAATTTAGATACAAAGGGAATATAATAACTGAAAATTTTAATGAAAAATATTTGTATTATCCGTTCTTCGTAGTCGAAGTTTTATTCTCCAACTTCTATTTTAAAAAATATAAGTTAATCAATTCACTATCATGACGATTTCATGTCTTGTAAAAAGCATAAAGATGATGTTCGCTTATGGCCGAGTTTCAAACACACGCCTAACCCAAACATTGCAAGATCAAACACGCCGCGGTCTGATCTACATGGCCCAACAGACGAGACCCATATTTCCCTCGAATTTTACATTATGGGTCTTGTATCCTAGTTTACACATCTAGTTTGACAAACACTGTCTTACTTTAGCTTGACAAACCCTGTCTTACCTGAAATCTTTGTATAAAGGAAGAAATTATTCAAGTTTGCAGTTTGAGCTCAATGTACTCACAGTACTACATGTAATAATTAAGGTAGGATTTCCAAATGACATTTGATATAAGAAATAAAAGGAGCAATTAACATACTTTTTGGAGAAAGAAAAACCCAATTAAAAATTATTCATGTCGTTAGTTCGATCCGATCATGCACCAAGTAAGAGCATGGAACTAAATATCATACAATTAATGTTTCAACAATATTACATCCATTATACTTTTTAAGAATATTGGTAGACTCCATGAAATTCAAAGATTTCTTATTCAATTATACATGTATCATGTCGTGCAATAAATAAATACATAAATAAATAAATAAATAAATAAATAAATAAATATATATATATATATATATATATATATATATATATATATATATATATATATATATATATATATATATATATATATATATATATACACTAAGCTATTAGACACGTTTTAAACATGTTTGATCTTAGTATAAGCAGGGACGTATATACTATATGTTAGTATATACGTCCCTGGTATAAGTTTACTACTTTAATGTAGCCATAACACCAAATTTTATTTTTAAATAAAGTGAAGGCATTATACACTTGCATCGTGCCAAATTATAAGTGGATGCTAATATATATTGACTAATTGTTACAATTGTCAAGTATTGTTTGATAATCGTAAAAAAAAATTTACATGTATAAACAGTTACTGCAGAATTTGCTGTTTTATTTCATTTGAGTATATAACAGAGGATGTCAACAATTGCATCTTAAAGCTACATCAAGACTTATACTTTTTTAAGACACAACGTCACTAGATGGCGATTAAAATGTATGTTAAATTGTTATTATTAATGAATTCGGTTGTATATCATCAAAGTCCAGTGGTTAAAGTATCGGACAGTGGTTAAAGATCACGAGTTCGAATCCGCCCGAGTTTTTTGTTCATATCTTAATTACTGAATTAAAATTTTAAAAGTCATAAATTTTTATCCAATATTGCATATTTTTCGCCTCTTTGACTTATATACTTCTTATGCATCAAGATGTCTTTCATGATCAAGAAATTTTCTGCTGATTTAGTGAGAAACTATTCTAAGGTGTAGTGAGCCACCTTAAAAGAGTAGCCTTCTGCGTTTTTCTTTGCTGTCCATAAAATGGGTCACCATGCACCGAAAAACATGTACGAGCGACTACATGTATAATTATATACACTGTATTTGTTCTATCAATATCTTTATTCTGACACAACATGTATTTATTCAAAATTTAAATGGGGACAGGGCTAATTTTGACAAATGCAATTATTATTGTTTGTATATATACATGTTCTATGTAACTTATGTAACTGCGTCGGTTTAAAAAGACTGTGACAAAGTTAAATAAGGATTCTAGATATCAGACCCCTTAAACAGTGTATAATTAGGTAGTTTTATCTCGGATAAAAGTTTTACTTTCTTTAAGCATTAAAAATATTTAATATTGCTTTGATTTGAGAAAAATTCAAAAAATTATCATACAATAGAAAGCAAGTTTACAACAAAGGGAAAACATGAAAGACCGCGCCTCCAAAATAATTTTAAAGAGGGACACGAATGGGAGAATTTTGTGATATATACTGTAACTATTCTACAAGATGGAAGCTGGTTAATAAACAATTGTTATTTATATATTGCATCAATTTTAACCGTGTTATGTAGTTAATTTTTATTAAGCAACTGTCCAAAAATATTAACACTCAACCAGTGTGATATAGATTGCGGAAATTATAGTTGATTCACTTACAGAATATAGGAGGTTGGTTGTGGGTTCGGGGTCGAGTGTACCAGGCACGTAGCATTGTGTTTGAAAGTGGGGGGGGGGGGGGGGGGGCAGACTCAACCAAAAATCTTAACAAGCATAACAAAAAAAAAAAAGGAAAAAAGGGGGGGGGGGGGGACAGGCTACCTCCAAAAATCCTTAAAATCCTAATCCAAGGTGGGGGGGGGGGGGGGGGGGTATACCTATAACTTCAATTTCACTTTATACTTCCTTATTCTCAATTCAATTTTTTACTTGGTCCCAAAAACGTTGGGGGGGGGGGGGCAACTCCATGTTAATTCATATTTTTATATGTAAATTTAAGAAAAATCTTTCCTGCGCCAAAAAGTGAAGGGGGCAGCCCCCCCCCCCCCCTCTATGCTACGTGCCTGTGTACAGCCGCCCAGTACATTCGTTTAAAACATGACTTTATATATAGAAAAGATTCGTAATTTTTTTCAGAAGATTTCAAATAGCGTCATTTTGCTATGTGTTTGTTTTTTTAAAATTTAAACTTCATCTAATAAACAGAATAAAAATTCTGGGGTTATTTTTAAGAAACGTGTTTTTTTTTCTTAAATCTTAGCTGGTAGTTTTCACATTATACGAATTCATTCATAATTATTATTGATAAAATTTTCCCGGATTTCAATTTGCACATCATGTTAAACAAAAAGTTTCCGTATATAACCGTGCGAAAGGCATTTCCGATTCAGTTCACGTTGTCACGGTTGATGATTGACATAACGGGTCAAACTTCTTCTGGGACGCTCAATTCTTGATAGTTTTTTCCTTAGCAGAAGAGGAAGGACCTGTAGACTTTCACAATGGCAAGAGCTGGACCAATGTTATTCCGTTTACTGGTAATTTACTATAGTTTTTATTTTGCTTTTTCGCTAAGTAGGTTTCAGACAGAAACAAAGGCGGTTCCCCGGTGTATCTGTTGACACGTTATATCGGTCGATTAGGGACATAATGATAAGGATTACAATGAATATGGCATATCTTTTTCGCCAGCTGCATGAACTTGCGCGAATCCAGATTTTTTCCGGGCATTGGACAATTTGGTTCCCCTGGGGGAGGGGTCAATTATCTGTAACTTTAGTTTACTATGTATTTATAAATAAATCGTATTTTCCAAGGAAGAAAGGAGGAAGGGGGTCTGGACTCGTAAACCTCATCTTGATTCATGTATGGTGAAGCTGCTGAAGTAATGCATAGCTGTCAAACTAGAGCAGTGTACAGTATAATGTCACAATTAATACATTGAGTACTTTCGATCAGGTGTCAAAAGATAGTTATAAAATTTTCATCCCCCCCCCCCCCCCCCCCCCACTGTGTTATTTTTGTGGAAACACTCTTTCAAAAAGTCAATTTATATCCAATTCTTAAAAAGCTTTAATAGATAGATTTATGACAATTTAATTGCACTTTTTGACATACATTTACACGATTTTATACCTCAATTTGACCCATCAAGAATTTATGAATCTTGCATTAACGAAGTATGAAATTTTAGAATTTTGCTACTTGTAGCCATATCCATTGTAAGATGCATTTGAAAAAAAAATATGTTGGATTGGATATTTTGCATTTCTGCTGAAAAATGGATTGTTGGAAAATTATTTTGAAGTTACATGGAAGAAGCATTAATTTTTGTTGTTGACTTATTATACATTAATTATAATTACTTTGATTGATTAATCAATGTAAGAATAATTCTTGAAATTGATGGAGAAATAACAATGGAACAATATTTTTCAGTAATGGTTTTCTGGCATCTGAGTTCCTCCCGTTACATATAGGTCAGATTTGTTTGTAAGGAATTGTGTGTGATAGTTTTATGCATTTTGAATTTGTATTACATGAAAAAAAATATATGTTAGCTGTTACTTAGATTATATATTTCAGTAGGTTCTTTTGGTAAAATTTGTGTCTTGAGCTAGCACAAAAAAATTAAACTACAGATTACTTTATAGCATTTCAATATATGATTACAGCATACATATAGTCAAGTTGTATTCTGGTATATATAAAATTACATAATATACAATCAGACCAAGCAGCTTTAAACATTTCATAAAAGTAAACCTTCAGTAGTTGACAATCATGATGTTGGAAAATCAGATTATAATGGCATACTCTAAAACCTGGCCTGGCCTGGACTCAAAGTTGGCCTGGCCTCACTTTTGGCCTTAAATTTGGCTTGGCCCCAAATTTTGGCCTGGCCTTAAATTTGGCCTCTACTAAAATTTTTGGCCTCAATTTTATTTTTTTATTTTATTAACGCATCCCATACCAAAAAAAGTTATACAGAGTCATAACTTTTTTGTAACTAAACTGGTAACTTTTTAGTGCCTCAAATTTGAGGTACAGAAAAGTTATGACTTTTTTGTAACTATATTTGTCTTTGTCATTTTAAAGTATAACTAAAATGTACCTACATCAGACTTAGAAAAATTTCACTATAACTTTTTTGTGCCTAATCTGAACTTAGTCATTTTAAAGTATAACTAAAATGTACCTATATTGCACTTAGAAAATTTTCACTATAACTTTTTTGTGCCTAATTTGAACTTTGTCATTTTAAAGTATAACTGAAATGTACCTATATTACACTTAGAAAATTTTCACTATAACTTTTTTGTACCTATTTGGACTTTGTCATTTCTTAGTATAACTAAACTGTGCCTAAATCAGACTTAGAATTTTTTCAGTATAACTTTTTTTGTAACTAATTTGGACTTGGTCATTTTTAAATGTTTGTTTCACTTTAAATATAACAGACTTAAACTTTTATCATAATTTTTGTACATGAGTATATTTGAAGATTAAAAAAAAGCAAGTACATGCACACACAGTGAGTCTTACAGTCACATACTCTCACACATTTAAAACTAATTATAACTTTGACTGCCTGAATTTCAAGACTATTATTAATACCCTTCTTTAATAATAACATCTATTTTGCAAACTATTCAAGTTTCCTGAAAGATTAGGTTTTTCAGCTCCCCTTCCCTTATAATTCACATTACAGCAACAAAAAACTTTAAAATTTGTGTTAATATCTGATAAATTTTCAGCTATTTCCCAGCAGTCTTCTTCAACAGCTAGTACACACTGAGATAAGTGTATGTCAATTCATATGTTGATCAGTTATCAGTGAAGTTAATTGCAAACCTAATTTATAAAAAGACAGGTGTGAAATCAGATGTGTATATATACCCCACCAAGCCCTCAGGCTGGGTAAGCCTTAATTCACACCTGTGTGATTGTCTCTAATTATTCATATGTAAAGTCCAGCAAGTTCTAATAGTATTATGCAATTAAACAATGGACTTGATTAAATGCTAGCTTTTTCATGTTAAGAACAATTAATAAACATACAGTTGAAGCAAAAAAAGACAGATCTCAGTAATTATGTGATGGGCTTGGTGGTTTTAGTCTTCATAAATAAAACTAAATTTACTTGGGTAATATTTGTCTTTTAAGTTATCACAATGCTTGCTTTTGGTACAAAGCATATGATGCTTGATACTGATATTAATAGAGAAATTATGTAAATTCCCGCTTGTTTTTAAATCCACCATGATTCAAAATGGCGGCCTATGGTGATAGTTTCGTATTATTAGTAGTACTAATATTTTATTACAAACTGCAAGATCAGTGAAATGATATCCTTTATTTTATTTTATTGAGTTTTTTTGACATGTTTATACATTAGTAAATTCATCATGTATCTAAATACAGTTTTGAAAGTATTTTTCACTTTACTTGGTAGCTGTGATATGATTGGTCAGATTTCAAACTTGATCAATCGCGGAATTTGATTGGTTGATATCATTTTCACTCATTTTAAACATGAAGAAGGACAACAACACAGAGAAAGTCCTGAGTGATCAGCTTGGATATATATTCATATTTTTAAATGATGAGTTTCTTGGCTGCCCAGATTTGCTGGAGGAAATCATTGTGAGGAATACCATGGTAAGATTTTGTAATATTTTACACAAAAAAGATATATTTATCTATAAGATCAAGATTATTTTATTCCATTGCTAACAATTAATATGAATTTCTTAGTAAATCAACTTTAGCACAAGGATGTTTACTTTTAAATTTTAATTGCCCAAGATAACAACAAACAAAATGGCGGAAAACTTAATTGCTGGGCATAGAGGGAGAAGTGTTAGGAAAATGTTCAATGTTTAAAGACTGTCTTCTATTTTTGCATGTAAACCATTTATAATTAACAAGATTATAAATATACATCAATGATGAAGGTGAAGCACTGCTCATGCAGATATCAGTATAACTAAAGTAATTATATCATTTTGTTTTACACAGATTAAAAATTCAGAACTTAATGATCTTAACAAAATATAAACTGCTGTGATGACTATTATATATTTTTAATATAATTACAGACTGTCCACTTTACAAAGAAGACATTGAAGAAATGCAATGACATATGCTGCAACTTGACTACACAGCCTGTTAACTTCTTGTCATCACCTGCTTTGATTTACTAGCTGTTACCACCCCACCCCCTGGAAAAAATCTCTGGATCCATTTCTGCCAGCATCACCAGGGCGTATTCAATAGTCAAATGCTCAGTCCGTGTGTGATGTTCCCTACACTTACCAAAGGACATTTTTTTCAATGGAGAAAAACTTTTCTGCAAGAAGCATTCTGATAGTTTGCTAAACTTTGTTTCGTGATCAAGCCTTGTCGTGCACTATTCTGAACAATCAACACCCAACTTAGCCATAGATTATCCCACAAACTTCTGCACCAGTTTAAATTAGGACCAGAGCTGGGAATAATGACTAATCTTATGCCATATTTTTTTTTAAATTCATGTATCAATCACACTAGTTTTGTATTTTGTATTTTTCCTGTCACAAACTGAATTTTTATACATGTATGTATAGTAGACAAAGACATGTTAATTACTATGATTAACGGAATTATATCAATTACTGTAAAGTACAAGATATTCAGGTATGAAGCATAGGGGGAAATTTAAATTTACATATAAAAAAAATGAATAAATATGTAGCCCCCCCCCCCAATTTTTGGGAGCATATTACAAAATTTTGAAGTGAAAGAGGGGAACACCCCCTCCCCCCAACCCAAACCACAGATTAGGATTTTCATGAAATTTAAGGAAGTTCTTTCTTGTTTTTCTTTTCGCTTGTTAAGAAGTTTTGGATAAATCTGTCACACCCCCACCCCCCTCCCCCCTTTCAAACATGATGCAATGCGCCTGTCATTTCACAGTGCTGCTATGTAATGAAAAAGGAAATAAGTTTATCGGTAATCAATTCAGAAAGAAAAGGTTTTCATGTAAGCATATACATCATGATGCTGAATTATTAGTGTTACTATGCTAAAAATGTTACAATTCTGTGTCATATTTAATAAGAATTATTTCTATATATTTCTTATGACTATTAATTTTTATCAAAAAATCTTTGTTTTTCATAAAAAATGAATCATTTTGCAATAATACTAAGATTATGATATGTAAATGAAAAACTTCAATACTAAACTGAAAGAGATACCTTATTTATACCTGAAATAATACATATTTTTACCTATACATGTACTATAATGGTAACTTTAGTTTACCTTAAATATGACTAAAACTATAACTATAATGTAACTCAAAGTATAACTCTGATGTACCTAAAATTGTAACTCAAATGTGCCTCTATATATAACTATAATGTAACTCAAAGTATAACTCTGATGTACCTAAAAATGTAACTCAAATGTGCCTCTATCTATAACTATAATGTAACTCAAAGTATAACTCTGATGTACCTAAAATTGTAACTCAAATGTGCCTCTATCTATAACTATAATGTAACTCAAAGTATAACTCTGATGTACCTAAAAATGTAACTCAAATGTGCCTCTATCTATAACTATAATGTAACTCAAAGTATAACTCTGATGTACCTAAAAATGTAACTCAAATGTGCCTATATCTATAACTATAATGTAACTCAAAAGTTAACTCTGATGTACCTAAAAATGTAACTCAAATGTGCCTCTATCTATAACTATAATGTAACTCAAAGTATAACTCTGATGTACCTAAAATTGTAACTAATATGTGCCTAAATGTATAACTTAAGTATACCTGAATTTGTTCTCATTTAAAACCATAACTATTTTGTAACTTTTTTATAACTATTTTGTGCCTGATCTTGATTTCTTATACGAAATAAAGTGTTGATAGTTATATTTTAGTCATGACTATTTTGTACCTAATTACAGAGGCACAAAAAAGTCATAACTAAATGATGCAACTTTGGAACCGATTAGAAGTAGTGGTTCCAAAGTTGCATGACTTAGTTATGACTTTTTTGTAACTATTTAAGCCCTCAAAAGTCATGACTTTTTTGTAACTTTTTTTGGTATGGGATATGTTGATTGTATTGATTTTTTTTATTGATTTATATTTAATACACTTAAAACATCACACTAAATGGCTTTTAGTGTCTTATAGTGATAGTTCTTTTGAAACATATATGTATATATGACTACAGGTATGAGTGATTGATTCAGATTTTGTTTTTTTTTCAGATTTTGAAACAGTCTGTTTTTTAAATTCCCAAGAACTTTAAGAATGTAATACTGCCATTCTATTCCACCATGGCATGTTTTTTTCAATGTACTCAATTAACTTAAACTGCTATCAGGATCGGCAATACCTATATCAAATACTTGTGTGAGAAAAAAAATAATGAAAGAGACCAATTTGTTTATTCTAACCAACATTAAAGGTCACAACATGTTATGCTGTGTTCAAATTCTGATATCGAAGTTATCCTATAGGGGAAAAATTGTTTCCTAAATATACAAACAACACATGCATGAAACTACTCTAATATAGGGGTGATGATTAATGATCATCACTGAATCAAGTTATCTGAGGATGCAATGTTGCAGTCATTCACAAATGAAATTAATTAAATTAGACCGTGTGAATTGTTGAAAGGCAGTGCAGGCAATTAATCTGACCCCAATAAAGCAACAGAGGTGGCTGATATCGAATTTCTACTGGGGAGGGAAATTTGGGTTTGATTGGTGTTGACAGGTAATGTAAGCGAACTGGCATTTTAAAAGAGGCCTGGCGAATGGGGCCAGGCCAGGCCAGGCCAGGCCAGGTTTTAGAGTATGCTGATTAGAATAGTATAGTGCTTAAATCTAGGCCACTCTGACATATTGTGTGTAAATTAATTATCACCAGTAATATTTTACTAAACTTTTTCATCAAGGAACAGAAAAGGAAGGATCATGATAATGAAATCCAAAATTAAAAATTTGTCAAAAACCTATGCCATTTTTCTTTACACATTATTATTTTATTATGGTAGTGTTATTCTTTTTAGATCATCATAAAAACACACACCCCTCCCGCCCCGGCTAGCTTTCGGGTTTATCTAGAGATGCTACTCTCTATGGTTTCCTTGTCCATAATTCAATGTTATAATCACTGACTGCTGCCACCATTGTTGACTGTCTCTTTTCATTGACAGGGAAATAGAAATGTCTTCCTTTCATTTGGACGCTTGAGCTCAGTGAAGATGACACAAGACTTCCATACTGGACCAGCTCTTTACAAGAGCCAGCCCATGCAAAAGGTACAGTAATGATCATCCCACTCATACAATGAAACAATGGTAACTTTGTAAACCGAAAATGTAATGATCTACCTCCTGTTGTTTAGCAAAGATTATTTTGGTAAATCTGAAGTAAGATCTCTGTTGCTGAAAAAAATATTATCGGTATATATAGATCCCTGAAAGAAATGTTTATCGGTATACATGTATATATATAGATTCAAGTTTTGATGCAACTGTAAACAATGGATGCCTGGTTGATTATCAGATAATCCTGAGTTTTTTGCAGCTGTCACCCATATCTTTATACTGCTGTATTTGTTGTGAGTTGATTAGAGTATGGACATACTACGAATCTCAGTGCACAGTTAATTATTTTCATGTTTGTTGTTCATCATCAAAATTTCCTTGTAATATATTAAATATTATACAAGATCCTATATGCTAGTTCAGATACAAGTCATGACATATAAATTATGAAATTTATTTTAGATTTAATAGAAATGGCTTATGCCAAAATTAAAAAACAAAGAGAGTTGTGGACTGCCCATATTTATAAAAACATGCATAATGGCAGTTGATCAAATTGCACTGAATATTTGTTTTGTTAAGGATTCCACTGTTTCTGTATTGTTAGGACAATGTCATGATTGTGTTAACATTACAGCCATGTGTATTTGTCTTGCACATGTTCATAATTGTCTTTATATGTGCACGTGTTTCTCTCATTGAAGCTTGGCAGTCAGAACAATGTAAGTCATCATTCTCTCTCACTAAAACCCCAAAACACAAGGTGTGGTGGACTCCATGGTAGCCCTCAAAATTAGATATCTCTCTATATAATTGAATACCTTTATATTTAAATATTTATATAAGATATTAAATGCAGATTAACAAAGTATTCAATCAATCACATATCAAATTGCAAAATTTCTTGCATTTATATCCTATGCACAATTTTATTCTAAATACAGCCTGATATTGGCCATTTCACAAAATATTTAATTTAATTTTTTTTATTTGTGTTATAAGTTACCTATTGATAGTTTTCGATAGATGCAATTTTAGCAGAGTTATTTTCTGTCAGCTGCAATGTTGGAGACCAACATGTTTAGATTCCTTTATTAATGAACCAATTTGAATTGTCATACTTGGTAGTTTGATTACTGGTAATGCAATACTGTTATTTAAAAAAATAAAGTGCACATAACTTCAAGCCTTTTTTAATCAATTTGTAATTGTGATTTGGTTTTGACACTGTAAATATTTCTGCCAAACTCATTGGTTGCTCAATAGGAAAATTCACTGACTTGACTTCAAAGATGTAACTGAGTGGAAAATATGAAAACTATCAATTCAGACTTTTTATATATATATATGTATATATATATATATATATAAGTTCTTTAATAAAAAAATCTTTAATAATAGAATAATGCATTGAAATTATTAATGTCAGTAAATGATCTTAAATTCCTGCTTTTAATCTCCATAAATTCTAGTTTGATTTGTTCATATTTTTTTTTGTTCATTTAGAAGATTATTTTGAGGGCTGAATTTGATTGATCGATACCATACCTCCTTACTCCTTATTCATATCATTATTTCATAATCAATATATTTCTATATACATGTTGTTCGCAAATGTCTTTTCAAAATCATAAATCATTTGCTGCTTTCTATTGAGTTATCAACATTATAAAGAAAGCATCTTTGAAATCAATTTTGAAACAAACGTACTCTGTCTTGCTATATAAAGTTGTGTATGATATGAATAAGATCCGACTTTTCTTCCCTGTGATGTGTGGCTATGAGGTGGGTGTTTCCTGAAATAATATTATCCAGTAGATACTCAAGTTGACGAGGAGAGGCGGCAACAGCAGTAGACATTTCAACACCACACGTCTTTCACATTTTGACAAAATATTTTTGTGTGGCTGGTAAATGTGAATTTTTGTGCGTTTCTAACCTATAGATTTTTATTTGTCATAGATATAGCTTGTTATATTTTATGAGGCATAGAACTCTACCAACTTATGGATCGGGGATTCAAGCACTTCAATAGATTTTTGTTCCTATTTCAGACCATCCATAGACTTAAGTATTTCAATTTAGATAAGCTTTTTTTTTTGACAGAAGAGAGAGGGTTTAGAAGTTATATAAATTACCATATTTATGTGTAAAATGGGACTACAGAATTGTGAAATTTAAATTCATGCCTGCAGAGTTCATGTATATGCCCCTCTCTGATATTGCTTGCCAATCAAAAACTTCCTTTCATTTCCAACAAAGCCCTCATTTTTCAACTGTCAACTAAAACATTCCTTTGTTCAATAAGAGGATAGATGCTCTATATGTTATCTGCTGATTGCATTGAATTTTCTTCTGAAATTGAACAACTCAACAAAAAACAGTTCACTTCATTCTTACAACAAAAAACAAAACAAAAAAAAGCACACACTTTTTTGGCCAAGTTATATCTATTAAGAATAGAATGTAGTGGTTGAACAGGAATTCACTTTTTAATATATGCATTGAATTTGGTCAGTTGTTCCATTTTACTTAACTTTCTCTTCAGGGCTTTATAGAAAAGCACATTTGCAACAAACACACAAGGACTAAGAATGGGTGCTTTGAAACAAATCTACTGTTGATGGCTTCTTGGAATGATTTTGACATTTGGTCCTGTATAAAGAACCATATTTGATAATTAAGGTTCAATATCTGCAGTACTATATTTCTATAGTAGAAATGAAAATAGAAATGTTCAAGTGTGTTTTACTGTGACAGCACTAATCATTATTATTAAAAATATGGAGTACCCCAATAACAAATGATTTTATGTTATGGAGGCTGGATAGTCATGCAACTAATTATCCATCAATTTTACCTTAGATTCACTAAGTAAAGAAAAATTCCACATATTTTAACTTCAAAATTTGAATAATTTCCTATATCTTTATACAGAGCTCTTTTTCTCCAGGAGATTGATATAGTCTTAAAATGGCCATGACCATCCATCCCTCTTAACAGTCGTCTAACATGTGGCCAATGATTTTTGAAGTTGAACTCAACATTCCATTTTCAAAGGCCATTTTGGAAAGTTCAATTCTGAGGAATATATTAAGTACTTTGATTACTGCATAACTGAGGATTTTAATATTTCAAACCTTTCACGATTCATATGGCCATATTTGGAGTTTATGATAGAAAAATTTGTTAGCAAGTACATTGTATTTTTAAAAATGCTTGTACATGTATAGTGATCTTGTACATCAGATCTATCTTAAATTTTTAGATGTGATTTTTTTTTAAGCCTTAAATTATTGATTAGTAAATAAAATTCCAATATATTTCAGCTTCCAAATTTAAATGTTTTTTCTCTATCTTTATACAGAGCTTTTCTTGTCATGGAGATCATGGCCATGACCATCCATCCCTCTAAGTTAATTTATTTTGCAGTTATTTAAAATAATGAGAATTATATTTCAGAATGTGCAGCAAAATTACTGGTGAATGGAATACATGTACATGTATTTTATGTTTTGTGTTTATTGTTATGACATCATGATCATTTCTTTTCATGTGCCGCTTTTAATTAATCTGTGCATCCCCTATAGAGCAAGCAAGAAAAGGTAAGACCTACTGTCTTCAGATTTTGTTGTACTTTCTATGTTTGTATATTTTGTAAAGCCAGGCTTTTGTTCATGTATCTCCGTGCATTGATCCTTTTACTAATTACACTACCTTACGCTGCTCTTATCCTTAAAATTGCAAGGGAGGGGGGGGGGGGGGTCTATAATTTAATTGTACTAGGATCCTATAGCTACTTGTACTTGAACTTAAGAGGTTTACTTCAATCAGAGTCTGTGTGTTGTTAATTCATGTTCCTATCCGCCTTTCCCTGTTTCTTATGTCATGTGCTATGATCCTTTAAAAAAGAAACGTTTAAATTGTAACTTTAACTCTCAGGAAATTGTATTTACACCCGTGCAAATTGTTCAAGCATTATGATCCAAGTTTGAGTGCAAAAATTTAAATTTTGTTCAGCCTTGATTTATGAAAAAATGTACGGTAAAAAGTTAATCTGCAAATAAATTGTAGGGGAAAAAAAAAAGAGTCCAGAAATTGATAGCTATGAGAGAGAGAGAGAGAGAGAGAGAGAGAGAGAGAGAGAGAGAGAGAGAGAGAGAGAGAGAGAGAGAGAGAGAGAGAGAGAGTGAGTGTGTTCTGAACCAGTTTTTCCCATATTTTTAGTTTTCCAGAAAATATTCTCTTCAGAGTGAAGACTTGCATGTGTATGGTATTACACTATTTATCGGGTTCATTTATTTAAGAAAATGACTTACTTTTAAGATAAAAATGAGTGGAAACTACATCTTCTTTTGTATTGGTGCTTTTATTTTGGCAGACAACTGAATTGCAAGTTAGACATTAATTTGCAAAAATGTTAACCAATGCCAAATTTTTTTTTGATTAGCAAAACAACCAACTTTTGCGGTGTGCCAAAATTATGTGATACATAGTTAATTTGTTTTTTCCTCTATTTGTATAAAGTTTTGATTAAATTGTGTATTTAAGGTAGAACGAAACACCCCTGAAATTATTTATTTGAAACATTTTCTCAAATACACAAAATAATGACTTAATATTATGTAAAAATTAATTTAAATCCATTATCTTAAGAAAAAAATATAAATCATACCCATCAACTACTCAAGGCCGAAAAAAATTGAGGTACAACATATTTTGATAATTTTGAAACATACATTTGGATGGTGTTCATATGATTTTTGTGCAATTTAGCCTTATATCATTTAAAAATGCGTAGCTTGCGTTCCTTTCAAAGTAAAGACCTGAAATTGGAACACAACCACCACTAGTGTTTTGTCTTTATGCCCAACAAATTTCAAGGTCATATCAACAGGTCAAAGGTCAAATATGATGATGTCATCTAGGATTTTTATTAATTTTCACCTCTGTCAAATACACTTAAACCTTAATTAATCTAAAACCAACATTTAAATTTTCTCTATTTTGATATATTTTAATTACAAGGTCATGCCAATCATACTGTTAAATTTTATTCAAATTTGAATCATATAAATTTTCTTTTTAGAGGCCGTTAAGTGCTGCAAATTTTCCTCTCAAAAGAAAATTCACAAGTGCTAGTTTTACATTATATTGCATCAGAAATTACCTTAAGTTACAAGTTAGAATTTATTTCAGTGTCTTTAAGTAACAAGAAGGTCTCCTGAATAAATAGCAGCACAAACATTTGTAATATCTTGAAAAATAACTTAATGGCATAGGAAATTATAACGAATACTATTTCATTTTACACTCCACTGAAAGGAGATTCAAATGGTCGGTCTGGGGAGATGTGGGGAAAAATTGTGAGGTCTGATTTTTTTCAAATTTTACATATTTAAAGATTTCATTCCAAAGACCAAAATATTAACATTTCAGAAAAATTGAATTATAGGAAAATTTTAGCTTATCTGTTTTGTACTACCTTAAAGTTAGCAAAGCTATCAATCAGTGTGGCGGACTCACTCAGCAGCTCTGCAGTATTCGTGGCCTGAGGCATTTTATACTGAAAAGAACTTTCTTGGCATATTGGAAAGTCTTAAAGATATGTTCTCTCAGGAAATCGTTTTGATTCATCAATATTTTTCTGACAATTACCCAGTATGGGTAGATAAAATATAGCATGCATTTTTCAAGCAAACATACATGTACATGTAAGATTATAACCGTAGAAAGGATTATGGTCTAGTTGTTCTTTGCATTAATCTCATTACAGCATTCCGCTCATTTAGAGTATTACTGTACAATGTACAGAAAAAGGGATTTTGGTTTATCAGAGATCTCATATATTATCAAGTTCACGTACAGCAAAATTCTATTGGTTTTATTCTGGCTTATAACACACTGGAATGGTATAATAATGACAGTGTCTTATGGAATGATAAAGAACTACCTCCCTTACTATTTAAAAGGGAATATTTTCACAGTGCTACTTTTCCCTATTTAGTTGGACTGAAACATGTACAGTATCTTTGTTAAGTGCCTACTGGTATGTTGAGTTTGAGCCTCATAGTTGTGGTCACCCCTGAACTTGTTGTAATTTGAAGCATTGCATACAGGTATTTCTAAAGTACAATATACAAGCTTGCTTCCCAGCATTTTATTGAAAGATTTTACTAAATCAGCATATTCAAGCATCAGCTAAATTTTACCATGAATTGAATAAAATTAAAATAATGCTTGCTTTATAACACATTCAATGCAATTGCAAGCTATAAAATAAATGTTATGAAATAAGGAGCTAATTGATGAAAAACAAATAATTAAGGTTAAGGAAGCATGAAACTATTAACATTTGGAATGGAGACCTTTGAAGGTCTAAGACTGAGGTATGCCATCTCATGTTGTAGATGGACATTTTGTCAGCGATAAATCATAGCAATAGGAGTTGCAATGTTTATCACATTAATATTGAGACAATTACAATGTACTGGTATATATTGTATCAGATGAATTGGGTAAAAGCTCAATATATATGTGACAGCTTAGATTTGTACGGTACTAGGAAATTCATCTGGAACTGCATCCGTCATGTGCAGTCTGAATGGGGTGGGGAAATGTTGGCATAGGGGCGGGGTACACAGTACATGGTTGAGGTGCGCTCACGGTGGGGGTTTAGGTAAAAACAAAGGATGGATCTGCCATATTCCCGAAGGTTCACCAATCATAAAATGTCTCATACCACCTTAAATTGAAGTAGCTTTGAATTCTTTCAATAAGAGGGAATAAAAAGATTAATTTACCGGGTATATAATTTATAATATTAATATAACTAGAAATTTAAGATTTATAAGACTAATCAGACTTATTCAAATCTTGATAGTAGAAGTAAAATAAAAAAGTTAAATGAATATATGGTTGCAAGAACGTTTCAAGTTTATAATTTGATCTGTTGTGGCTGCATTAGTAATTGTTGTCCATTCAATCATCATGTTATCAAATAATTTTTGTAATTATTTTTTCTGTCTTTATGTATTGAAATTGGTTAATCAAATACTGTTCACCAAGTATTATACAGTGTGTCTATTTTTTTTTTTTATTTGTAAATGGCTTGTTAAGAACTGATCAATTTTGATGAACAAGAAGTCATTTTGTTCATTTGATGCAGCTAAAAACTAAAACTGGTCTGCAAGGAGAATTATCAGGAAGCATTGGATGCCTGCAAATACAATGTATTGTGGGTATTAATAGCATGCATATAATACTTGGTGTTCCAACTTATTCCTACTATTTCAAACTTGATCGTCTCAATTTTCTTTTTGATACTATAGTGGATATAAAATTGGCTATATATGTAATTCTTTTTCCTTCAGCAATATGAAGAACAACAGAAGAGGAATGCGGATGCTGGAGAATTGACGGAATTAGTGAGAGATTTCTTACAACCAGACGAATTCTACAAGTCATGTCTCAACATTGGCGTCGACTTTTTCTGTGGTGTGCCAGACTCATTGCTAAAAGGTAATGCATCCCCATGGTAAAATTACTCTGATTAAAAGTACTTAGATGCTATGGAAGTAGGTGTAACATTCAATCTGTTTAGAATTGATTACCTGGTAATCCTTACCTCCTTTTTGTGAGAAATATTATTGTCTTTAAAATAACAGATTTCAAAGTCATTCTATATTCTGTATACATGTTTAAGAGTTTATTGTTGTTAGGGAAAGAACAGAGAAATCCAGATGAACTTTGATAAATTATGACTTGTTTTAATACCTACACTTTTTTCAGTCAGCAGTACTTATTATTTAGTGATAATTATTTGTTTTTAGATTTTTGTGCATATGTAACACAAAATGCACCCAAAGAAAAACATGTTATTGCTGCAAACGAGGGTAATGCAGTGGCCATAGCAACAGGTTATCACCTAGCAACTGGTAAACATCCAATGGTGTATCTGCAGGTATTCTTAACATACATCATCTACAAAGCATGTGCTTGGAGTTTTAAAATAGTTAATATTTTTAATCTAGAAGTATCTTCTTCACATCTTATAAAAACATTTACTATTGTGGATGATTATAAATTTGTGACTATAAACTTAATATCATAACAGTTTCATGATATGCCAAGTAGAAAGTACAGAATTACTATTAAGTACAGTCATGTATATGAAAAAAATAACATTATAACTTGGCCTTAAATTATAGTTATTATAAAAATGATTTTATTTCGCAATCATTCTTGAAGAAAGAATACCTGAACATCTATACTGGTCTGTAATGAAATCTGAGAAAGCTGAAATTTTCATGAATTGATTTCGTATTTTAGAACTCTGGCTTGGGCAACATTATCAACCCCATAATGTCGTTGACCTCACCGTCTGTGTACAGTGTACCTATGATACTGCTGATTGGTTGGAGAGGGGAACCAGGCAAGCGAGATGAACCACAGCATCTTGTTCAAGGGCAGGCAACTCCTGGACTGCTTGGTAAGAGATGGAAATAAAGAATCAAGCAAGCTTGTTTAAAATACAATTATTTTGTTGCAGTTTTGCTCAATGGTACATGGCCAATTGAAAATTTACTTTAGAGCAAATGATCTAAACTTGTTGTCCAATTAAGAATTAAACAGGTTCGTTGTTTATTTTTAGCTGCCCTAGGAATTCCTTTCCAGCCACTCCCTGACTATGAAGAGGGTGCTGATCAGGTAATTAACCTTTGGAGGTTCATTTTGGCCATAATTTTAATGGTGTCAAATATGTAAAGGATCTCTACATGTAAATTTTGTGAACAATATTCAGATGTCAATTGGGACTGAGATCAACATTGAATATGTTACCATCAGGGGGGTGAAATATTGCCTGACATTACTTATAACAATTTGAAATACAGTATTTTATTTCTGTTTTTTGTAACTGTCATACATATATTTCAGGCTTTGTTGACAGCTAAACACTACATGGAAAAGTCAAATGCTCCTTATGCTTTCCTTGTAAAAAGACAGACATTTGCTCCATACAAATTAAAGAAGGGTCCAGCACCAGAGGAGTATGTACAATTATTTGAGCTGTGTTCTTGTAGTTTATCTGCAGATTCAAACCAAAAGAATTTTTAGTTTAGCCTCAAGGATCCTAAATATGAAATATTTTTTGGATGTTCTGAACATTATATTGCATAAAGTTGTTCACTTTGAATAAAAATGGTCTCAGACGCTGAAGTGCTATAGGACAGAAATCTCTTCTCACCTGGAAAAACATCCAAACAAGTATACAAACACATCATACTAGTACATGTACACTGTACTTTATTATGGTCAAATTCAATGTTAAACAGCAGATTTCTTAAACTGATAAAAATGATACCATGTGCATCTACCTATTTATTGCTGTTTGTTCAATTTACATATTCAAGGGGAAGAGTTGAATCTAATTTCACAAAGTACCATCTTAAGTGTGCAGTGAGGAAAGGGTCCATGAATTAAAAATTGTCAAAAATGGTTATTTTGATGTAGGATAAAAAAAGAGAAAGTTTTGATGATCAATATTTTCATTTTATTCAGATTTGTATTGTCAAGAGAAGATGCCATGAAAGTAGTGATTGACAATTTAAGTCAGAAAGATGTGGTCATCAGTGCTACAGGGATGTTGTCTAGAGAGCTGTTTGAATACAGGTAAATGTACAGCATCGTGTTCCCTTACTTCAATGTTATATTACATGTGTTAGTACAACTAATGTTGTAAATTTGCCTGTCATTTGATGATCCAGTGATACAGCATTGCAAATCAACAAAAAAAAAATAATTCAACTTGTACCATACATGTTTCATATATACATGTACTAATTTGTGTGATTTTCCTGCAGTAAAAGTTCTGAAACATTTAGCATTAGTTACAACCATCAGACATAAACTTGTTTAGTACTTTCGCATTGATTTCATTTCTAATCATTAACATACAGGAGTTTAAACTGAAACTGAACTTTATTTATTTTACAACGATTGATAAACAAGTTCTACAACTTATATTAATATCATACAGAGTTTCCAAAGACATGGGCCATGAGAAGGACTTTTTAACTGTTGGCTCAATGGGACACACATCATCAATAGCCCTGGGGGTAGCCATGCAGAAGCCCAAGAGACAGGTCTTTTGTCTGGACGGGGATGGTTCGGTTATAATGCACATGGGTGCCATGGCAACTGTTGGCCAATCCAATCTGGAGAATTTCAAACATATAGTCATCAACAATGGAGCCCATGATTCTGTGGGAGGCCAGCCAACAGACGCTGGAAGCCATGAAGATTTCTCTTTCTCCAACATTGCTGAAGGTTGTGGATACAAAAAGGTAAGCATTATTTTTTTGCAAAATAGGATACATTGTTAAGCACCTCTTTGAATCTGATCATCTGATTTGTATGTTACATCTAAAATTTGTTGAGTATGAAATTATTTGTTTGCAATTCTATGGTTTGTTGTTAAAAATATGAAAGTTATATTGGATTTCAATGGGCGATAGTGCCTTTTATTCATCTTCAATGAGTAAAAGATGTGGGTATCCAACATTGAATAATGACTTATGAACTTTAGAATGAATAGAGTACTCTTATTTGCAGACAATGGTGGCTGTTACTCCAGAGGAGGTTGCCCAGTGTGTACTAGACATGCGGGGAATTGAAGGACCAGTTCTTCTAGAAATCAAAACATTAATGGGCAGTCGCAAAGATCTGGGCAGGCCCACACGAACCCCAATAGAAAACAAGGAGGACTTCATGCATTTCTTGGCCATTAACTGAATTCATCAACTGCTTAAATGAAAGTTTTTCCAACAGGGACATAAACTCATATGCTTTTTTTATTAATACGTTATCTAGATTTACTGGTGGAATCTCCTTATCAGTCTTTCAATAAATGTTAAGTATTATATCTGACGTAGAAATATACTTTCTTTTCTATTCCTGCCCATTCTCTTTAGTAGTATAATTGTGTAGATATAAAGTTTACCTGTAGATCTGTTTCCTCACATCAAATTATTTATTAAATCCAGTGTTGTATTTGATACATTTTCCTTTGTTACTGTCATTTGGAACCCATTTTTATCATTGTCCCAATCCTCGCATATGCTTTTTGACCTTGCAGGGCTCAGTTGAGACTATATGTAGTTGTGGGTTTTGAATATTGTTGTTTTATTTATTTAGTTGTGTATTGGTATTTATATACATCATTTACTACTTGGAAAGTGATAACTTTCTTTGAATCATTTTATAATTGTATATGAGAGAAAGACTACTAAGTTCTTACATGAATGTTTTATTTATGTCCTGGAGCCTGATGTTTTTATGCAAGATAATTTGTTTGTTCAATTGCATGAACTGGTAGATGTTTATGTGTTACATATACACGTACAAGGTGTACCTATAAGGAATTTACTGTATGGAATTTGTATGTTGAAGCTATGGAATTGAGAACCTCCCATTTCACAATCGTACTACTTAATATGAAAAATTATTTCATTCATGACTTCAGCATTAGGGTTTGGGGAATGGAATGAAGTATTTGCTAAGGTTTTTATTTTGATATGACCCTTCAGAATGTGGTTTGTAGTGTTTTTTGAATGAATTGTAAAATCAGGTTGAAGTTGATTTGAAATAGGTGATGTGAATTTGTGACAAGAGATACCAGTAAAAGGCAGCTAAACACAGTTTCAAAGGCTGTTGACATTTGGCAATCATTTTACTTTCATTGTATACCATACAAACTATCCAAATGATAGGTAATTATACATTGCACATGGGTTCAAATATTACGTTAATATGTGATTCTTTTTATGAGGTCTCATTGTACCCCGGTATTACATGTAAACCATTTTTCTTTGTAAGGTTTTTAATTTCTTCAAATTCAGCATAGATGAAAATAAAGATTTAAAATATCTATACCTGTTTTCATTATTTATGAATATTGAAAGAGAGAGAGAGAGAGAGAGAGAGAGAGAGAGAGAGTATATGAATTAATGAATATGTGGCAGAGGGTATATATATATATTTTTTTACGGCCAAAAAATGTGATGGAAAAACACATTTGAAATAATCTAAAGTGCATTCTCTGGGTGTTTTTTCTCAGAAATTGAGTAAAAAACTGACAAAAAGAAACAAATTGCATATATAAATCAATTGTGTATTTGTTATAAACATCACATGGTTCAGGTTCATGTATATACTACAAGAAGGTAAACTCATCAATATAAAGAAATGAAAATAATGTACCAATAGGTTACCATGCATACACAATTTTTTTCTGAATGAAATTTACAATAATTCATTTCTTAATTCCATTATCAAGGATAGATAGATAAATTTTAAGAGTTGTATTCATTCATGATTGCACACACAAGATGAGATGTCTATTTACATATCACAGTTTTTGGATGAACGTCATTTACTCCACATTATAAGTTCCTCAGACACATTCACACTTATATTTCATACAGTCAGCTCAAGGCTTCCAGGTGATCACTCTAACTGCTATGGCAGCAGCTTTTACAACAGCTGGGATTGAATCTGTTTCATGGGCTCGAATCTGTTAAAATTAATTCACATAATTTCAGACAATACTCTATAAAATATGTCCGTCGGAGGTTGGTATATCAAAGTGAATTCTTTTTTTAACTTTTTTGTGGCAAAGATCAGAGGTTTCCTGATGCCATTAGTAAAACATACAAATACAAAATTTCCTTAATGAATGTAACAAAAGGTATACAAAAATAAAATCCAGAAAATCCTCTGGAGACTTATTGTCTTATTCATGATAAATATATACATCAACTTTTCTAATCATTCTTTTTTATTCATTTCTAATATGTGCCATGCATTATCAATTTCTGGTGATTATAAGTATATATAATTCATTTGATCATGGTACCAGTAATAAGAATTAAATATTTACCTTTTCAACATGCTTCAGTAACACTGTTCTTCCCTCGGGTGCCTCAGACAGACAGGTAAGAGCCTAAAATGTTAATTATGTTCAAAGGGTTAAAATGCATGAATTACAATGTTGTTCTAGTGAGCCAAAATAAGCAAATTGAAGCTGAATTGTATGGTATACAAACTTATATTGGCAGCAACTTTATGATTTGTGATTTGCCAGTAATAAATAGTCAGTAGTGCCTTATTACTTTAACAAATATAAGTTTTATTAATGGACATTGGTTTGCAGCAAGAAATACATGCCACCTTCTCCAAAACCTTGCTGTATTTTCTTGAAGTCATCTTAAATTGGTTTCCAGTATTTAGATAATGGTTTTGAATTATTTGCGTTTTCACTGTTGTGAGATGATTAGGTAAGTCTTACTTTAATGGCGTTGAGTCGGACTTCACTGACGGGATCATCCACCAAGTCTACCAGCGGCTGAATAGCTTTGCCTTCATTTATTGCTGTGTATTTGCCTTTTGTTGTGATTGTTATCCTGTTGATAGAAATTAAAAAATCATAATACAAAACATTCCTAATTAAAGGTAAATTTCTATGAAAAAATGATAATCAGTCACAATCATTATTGTACAGGCCTATTTGTTTCTATACATGTGCAATAAAAAAAAATGCACATTGTAAAGAATTACATCATAAGGGCTCCTGCTGCATTGGCCCGCACATCAGGCTCTTTGTCCTTGAGAAGTCGGACTAAAGGCGGCACAGACTTCACATCCACAGCTTTGTTTTTACCATCTAATGGGACACTGTAGAAGAAAATATATGCATTTATAAAGATACATGTAATTTATCACACAGGTATGTAAATATTAATGCCATATTTTTCTCCAAAAGTCTTCTGTTAATTTGGAAAATAAAATTTATTGTGTATACTAATTGAGGCTCTGTTAATTATAAGTCTTTGCAAAAATGTTCTGTGTTGATTGTATGTGTCAATAAAACAGGATACCTGAGATCCATAATGTCCCTGGCAGCTTTGGCTCGGATCACATCAGAAGCGTGGTCCAGGAGCTTAGTAAATGTCTCCATAGCTCCAGCTGCCAATGCCTGCTGAGTGTTTACTCTCATGCAATAATGAAGGGTGTCCAAGATCAGTATCTAAATAAAAGAAAAATCAAGCCATAATCATAAATACATGTATGTGTTATAGAATGGTAAACACATTTTTATAACAACCTTTTTTTATTGTTAGCTGATGCCTTTTGATAATTCTCACAGAATGTAATGAAATGATGTACACCTTAATCTACTACATTGTACATTCTTATAATCCTTATAGGAATATGAGTGTTTTACCTTGATTTCATCTTTTTCTGTTGATAATTTTTGGACAAGGATAGGAACTAAATTTGCATTCACAATTCCCTCAGCTCCAGGGGGTGTTTCAGAAATCATTTCTATTGCTTGGTGGGAATTTTTCCTTGCAATGTCTTCTTTGTCATCAAATAATTTTGCCACTGGTGGAATGATGCCATTGTCTAAAAAGGCATCTCTCCCAATTGCATGCCCTGTGAAAATAAAAAATATGAAGTAAATGTAAACTACAGAACAGAAAATATAGTAATGAATTAAAAGTATTAAATGATAATGTATAATCGTAATAAAGTTTATGTTTATTACCTCCAATGACAAACAAGCACTCCGTAGCTTTTTGTCTGACAGTCAGATCTCCATCAGTGAGCAAGGACTTCAAACTCTCTGCTATTCCTTTAAATCAAAATCAATGTATCTTTATGTTCATATATATGTGATTTATAAATGCCTTAATCATAACATATGCAGTGTTATAAAACATGTTTCCATTGTGAAAAATAATTTAACTATTATAGAACATGATGACAGATGTGCATATATGAACACAGATCACAATATACTTTAGCTGATTTATTTAACTCTTAGGAGAAGTGGACACACTGGACAAACACAGAGGATGAAGGCTGCCTGTCCACTTCTCTAAACAAAGAAAATACTGATTCATATGCACATGGAATGGCAATCATTAAATTCTTTCTAAATGTAAAAGGAGACTTTATAATTCATATATAACCATAACAAGAATTGACATTAAAAAAATGATTTGATTTTATTGCCGCATTTGCATACTGAATCATTGATAGTGAATTGATGATACATGTATAATAAAATGCTCACATACCCACTCTTAATGCCTCTGCTATGTGTTCAGGATCATGCAAATGGTCACATAATGACATAACAGCTCTTTGACGAACTAAAAGGGTTGTATCCTTCAATTCCCTATTCTAATATAAAAAAAATATGGCTTTATTATTAATTAGGTTGATCAATCCAATTATTCATTCAGCTATACATAAAATTATCACTATTCCTTCTCTCTTTCGTTCACTGCATCTTGTAAATGAATGTAAAGTTTATTAACTGATTAAGGTCCTCTATAATATTATAAAGCAGAAAATATTAACTAAAAAAATAACTACGAGATTCATTTTGCAGGTGCTCTACGTTACTTCCCGCGTTTCCTCTATCATCATTTAAGGAGAATTTGTTATAAAAAATCTTACCAAACGTGGAAGAGCTCTATCTCCATAGGCTAATGGCGTCCTTGTTGGGTCGATATGAGGTGGGTATTTCGCGGATATTACTGTTTGTGCCATTTTTCTTTGATAACTAAATATCCAACACTGACAACAAACACAACTTCTCGACAAGATTTACGCTGGTTACCAGTGACGATGTTAATGAAACAAAGCTATGCAGATGGTTTCGTATTTTTTTCGAAGTTGTACGGGAGAAGAGGAAAATATATTTCTTTTGATTGAAATTTGACGATAAGTATAAGTTTTCAAATGTCTTTTATTGATTGAAATATTAAGCCACTAAAAATCGTCATTAGTTTCGGAAACAGTTGCAGTCTTCAATGGCGGCGATTTCAAGTGTCAAAAACATGACGATCATCAGGAAGGGTATACAATGTTACAACTAGGCCTAAGGCAAGAATGTATGTGAATCAGTCGTATGCATTATCCATTTAAGTTACTGAATTATGTGCCTTGCACTTTTATTCAGCATTTATTATTCTACAAAACAATAACATTTCTTACGAAGTTATTCCCCTTTGTCGAAATACCTTTAATTTGTACTTGTAACTAGCCTGGATCTGGTTACCCGGTAGATCAACAGTTTGTTAAATTTAATGCACTGTTAATATTAATGGTTGGATCATTTCTTTATCAATCTTATATTGATACTGTGCATATTGAAAAAAATGAAAAACATGTTACACTTAATTTTCATTTGCTGATAATAGGCCTATTGCCCATAGGGGAAACATATTTGTTAATGTGTTTAAATTTGACTAGGTCACTTGTAATGATTATGAGAAAATGCTTCATTTCAGTCTAATGGGAAAACACAGAAAAATTGAAGAATACATAAGGCAAACTGCAGCAAAAGAAAAACAGAAAATAAAAGAATCTGTATTAGAGGGTATATATACACCTGATTGAATCACAATATTTATTGAACTATTGCAAAGGTATATTATTTGAAGTCTGAAGATTCATTTGAATTCTAAAATTTAATATTTATGATATGTGTATGGTTAAAGTTTTCAGGACACGCTCAAAATCTCCCGGAGGGAATGGTGCCTTTCTTGTTGCAGGGACACATAGTGAAACTGACAGGAAAAAGACACATACAACTTCTCCTGAAAAAAATTCTGCCATTGCAGGATTTGGGCAGAAACATTTAAGAGAATTGTATTCTGCAGCTGATAGAAAAGACTTGGAGGATAACATGAGTCCAGCTGAACGAAACACAAGGAGCAGAAAACGTAAAATGAGCAAAACCAAAGGAGCCAGGATGAAACTTCATAAGGTGCTTTCTTTTTAATAACATGGTCATCATTACTCAATCGAATTAAAATTAGAACTTCCATCCGCTTCACGGTTTTCAATATGTCGTGTGGATGGAATGTTATTAGATCTTCCACGCGACATAGAAAACCCGGGAGCGGATGGAAGTTCTAATTTTAATTAGATTGATCATTACTTGAACATATAATTAAAAATAAACAAATAAATACAGAGCTATAAGAAAAATCCTGACTTATTGAGTTGCACACTTTGTGAATTTGCATTTTCTTTCCAGACAGAGGAAACAATTGACCAAGCTCAAGCCCACTCAGCTTCAAACTTAAGATATGTAAGTTTGTACCATTTGTTTAAAGAATTAATTTACATATATATATATATTGTATCTCTTCATTATATTTTTCTAAAACTGAAACATAAATGAGATGAACAGATTTTTATACAGGCTCTTAGGTCAGCACAGGAACAAAAAGAACAGAATGCAAGAAATGCAATTTCCAGAATTGCCAGTAATCGAATGACAGTCAGTATCATTTTCCTATTTTTCATGAATTTGTTTTTGGAAGTTTTTAAGATGATCAGTTTTTTTTCCCTAGAAAACCATAACATGTAAATTCAGACCTACAGAACATGACTGCATGAATATTATGTGATAAATCAAATGTCTTTTCAACCTGATAATTAGTGACATGCAATTACAATTTTAATGTTAAATTATTCCATGACCTAACTTATTCATCTAATAAATCTAACTCATGCTTTTAGGTGTGGCATTTCACCAAGGGTATATACTGTAGATTCGTTATTTAATTCCACAATTGCACAATTTTGTATCATGTCTCAAGAATATAGAATTGCAAGTGTCAAACTTAATTTTGTTGTAATTCCTTATATTTTACAACTGTCCTAAAATAAAAGCAAGGTCTTAAAATTTGCTTCTTGTGATTTTTTGCGGATATCAATTCCTTGCATGTAATTAGGAATTTATAGTATGTATGGCAGAAATTCAATTGTAATTGATTGCCTTCTTTCTTTTCAAGAAACGACTAGGACTGTTTAATCAAGGGAAAAAATCAGAAACAATATTGAGAGGTATTCACTTCTGAGTTTATAGATAAGTTACATAAAATCCAAACTAAGGGAGAGCATGCAATTAATATTAATCTATTGTTATTCACTATGCATGCATTATTCATTTTGTTTAATACATGCAGAAAGAACAAAAATGACAATGTTCAAGAATGAGTGATCATTTTCCAAATTATTTTTTTAAATGTTGTGGACGAAATGAAAAATTGATTTATAAACTATGTTGGTTTTACAGCAGCTTATACATCTAATGGAAGGCAGAGAACAGCAGAAGAAGATCTACAAGAATTTCTAAATAAAAGTCCAACAGCCTCACGATCCAATGAACCAGACAGACTCAGCCCTCATCTGTTAAGGTTGTTTCTGCAGAGTGATATTACTTTTAAACACTTATATTCAAAAGATTCATGTTGACAGAGCGTAGAACTATACATCAAATCCACTTTTCATATCAAAGGTTCAGTGAAAAATATTCACCAATATATTCATCCTTGCTATTTGGATAGCACCCCTAATAATATGTGACCTGTTAAGAATTATACTATTGAAATATGCACAGAAAACAAACAAGTAATTATGTAATATGATGTTTTTAGATAACGAAATTTTGATTTACTATGACTGAATTCTTTTTAGCAATGATAGGTCAAAGGAAAATGAAATAGTGAGAGTGAGATCTGTAGATGTACTTGTAAGAGGACTCGAGACAGGATACAGGAGTGCCCCTAGTACCATACACTCCATCACCCCAGCCTCCATACAGAGAATGTCCGCTCCGCAAAGGTACAACTTATCTCTGTCATAAAATACCAGCACTTGATGCTGTACTCATCCTTTATGATTTACAATTTGGATTATTTGATAATTTAGATGATAATGTTTTTCGGAAATCTTTATACACATCCATTTGAACTTCCATAAAAGCTCAAACTCTGATATGATCAGGTACCAATTGCTAACCTTTAGATATCTTAAGACTTTTTTTTTCTCAGTCCCCTTGAGTTTGAGATAACAAGGTTTGACTGTATAATATATAGGTAATGAAGATAGGATGATTCTTAATTTTAGGATTGAAGGTCAAAGTTTAATTTTATGAACTTTTGAAAAATGTGAGTTTCATATAATGCAGTGAAGTTTGTCTTAGTTATGAAAATTAGAGGTGAAATATTTAACACGCTTTCCGAATCATTTAGTTAATGAGAAATTGGGGGAGGGTGTCAGATCATTTATGAGAAAGAAATGTAATCATTATGTGTATTTCTTCAGCATTAGGAGCCTTGTCAGCAGTTGTAGTTCAGTAGGGAAAGAAGAATATGTAAGCCTATTCTTATTTCTCTAACTTTGATTTTATGTTCTGTAATTTTGTTCAATTTTATTGGTTAAAGGAAATAGATAAAGACTTCTTCCTAAAAATAATTATTATCCTGGATTATTTCTCAACAATGGCTTATGATTCACAAATATAAAATTATGTATACATGATAATTGGTTTACAGAATATTGAATGAATGGGTATATTGTTTAACAGCTGCCTTCATTGGAAGAAACTGTGGATAGAGTTTTGTCTCGAATAAAGCCAGAGATCATTTTTCCTGACAGAGGTATTATTTTAGATTTAGGATTTTGAGATTCTTTAGAATTTCCAAATAAAAGCTTTTCCTTAATTTAAAAAAAACATGAACTAGTTTTTCTTCATTCCCAACAAAATCCATTAGTGGTGTATTACAGGTCAGTGAGTTACTTTTTAAAATGAATTTACAGCAGATTTTGTCCAAGAAACTACAGATGAGTTGAGGAGAATAATGAGAATAAAGTAAGTCTAACAACTACACATTGCTTTTAAAATGAGATCAACAGTACTTAGCAGTCAAATCTCTGTGTAACTAATTATTATTCAGTAAAATTACAACACTGTGATTTTTACTATGTTAAAGTGCACCAAGATCCTATACCCCAACTCCTTTACTAAGGACAAGCTCATCAGTGAAAAGATCTCTATTGACCGGATATCCCACCCCTAGAAAAAGTACTGTATACAATATTGCAGTTTTCTTTGTCTTTCTTGTTTGCTTCAGTTAAAAAATGACTACTAACTTTTCAGGCTAAGGATGAACTTTTTGAGCATGCATGCAAACAACTCTTCAAAGCTCCTATGAATTTATATTACAGATAAAAATATGGAACAAAGGCCTGATCCAAAGCATTTAGCATTATCAAATGCTGACAATTCCAACCCCAGAGAGGAAGTAAAAGATCAGAAAGCTACATTACAGAAGGAGCCCAACAACAGTGAGTCCATGGTGTTCGGCAGTAGTCCCTTTGATATGGGAAAAAGGCAGTTTCAGCCCTGTTTCCATGATCTGACAGATATCCAGAGCGATGCACAGACTCTGCTACAGTGCCACGACCAGGTGATTGCTCAGGCTAAGCGTCACACAGAGCAAGCGACCATAACACGGGAGATCTCGCTAGAGGACCTGTATAATGCTGATGGTTTAGACATCCTTAAGAAACATGATGAACAAGCAAAGAAGCTGCTAAACCAGGGCTGGAGGGGGGATAAGGAAAATATCGAGGGGAGATATTGGAGGAGAGGGGAGAGGATCAGTTGGAGAGAGGATTGGAAAAGAGGCAAGGAAGGGAATTTTTGGATGAGTCAGGAGGGAAACAATTGTAGAGACAGAGAGGGGACTGATTGGAGGAGAGACAAGGGGGATAATTCCTGGGGAAACTTATTCCTTGAGATGCCAGAGGCCAGGTTTTCATCACAGGGTTCCTCAGTGTCCTCGGGATACCAAGGCAGTCAGATCCTGAGGGACACAAAAAACTGCAAAACTGAAATGGTAATTTGATAAAAGATATAGATTGAGGCTTGCATATTTGTGCTGAGACTTAAATTGTTATTGTTCAACAGTTTACATACTACTTCATGTGTAGTTTGTATTTTAAAATAATTAATATTCTTTAAGATACCAACTTATTCTGGACCAGCACAATTCTCTGGGTTCATGCCTCAGTTCCATGATCAAGACTATTACAACGGAAACCACACAAGTGGAATGTCTAGTAAAGTAATATTTTATTTCCCTTCACATTTCAGATTTAATAGCTGGGCATATTTTGGGGGCTTTTTTGTCTGTTTGTACTGACTCAAGTTTAACCTTAAAATTCTTCTTGACTTTTACCAGGTATACTTATTGTAAAAAATAATTGATTGAATATTAGTTATATTACAGACTATTTAATTGAGAATATCGATAAACATTAAGAGTACCAGTAAACACAAAATGTGACCATGCAGGAAATCATTTTAGGTGAACGTAGATGGGATGTACTATCTGTGTTCAACATTTTAAAAATACATGTACTACTATTACATGTACTAGTATACAGCATATATATACATGTATATATACATTAAAGGTTGTTGGTCTTTTCAGTTAAGATCCTTGGATATCCTAGAAATTCTAGACGACACAGAAGCACCTCATTCACATGGTTCCTCAAGGCAGGAAAACTGCTCGTCCTATTCCAACAGATTACCACACCCAGACATCATTGACAACCTGAATGTAGACCCCAACATCAGTAGTATGCAGTCTGGAGAAAGCGCTAGTCAGAAGAGAAGGTCCCCTCAGAGGGCCTCACAGGAGGAGTACCACTTCTGTCTGAAGAAGCCCAGCTTGGACACGCCCAGTCCTCCTGATGAACTCTTTAAAAAGCACAGCCTCATTCCTTAGTGATGTGATGTCACATAAGGAGTTCTCTGTAATTTTTTGTCTACTGGTACCCCAACATAGTTACTTTGTCAAATGGCCAAGTGTTTGACTATACATGTACATGGAAAACTGTGGCTGTAAACCTACTGGGTCTTGTTTTATGCATGTATATTCTCAGAGCTGAATACATGTAGACAACCATGTTTTGAACAGATCAACTTAATTTTGATTTCCTTTGTTGGCTGTATTTTATTAAGCTTGAAGTGTTTGTATCTTGTTACAAATCAAATAGTCCACCTCAGCACTTAATGTTATCAAGATTGTTAGTGAATAAAAATCTCAAAACATTTATCTAATTCCTTGTCTTTGATATTTTAGTGGTTAGTACAAGTCTATGCTATTTTATCTGCAGTCTGTATGCTTTTAAGGACTGTGTTATAAAATATTGATGAAAAAATGTAAGAGCAAAGGAGTGCATGGATAGCTGGTATAAAAAAAAATAAGTTACACAGCTGCTTCATCTTCCTTTGAAAAGCTATTCATTTTCAAATTTTCAATAGTCATGTGAAAATGCTATGCTACCCAAAATGCATACTAAGTCTTTGGGATTTCTAACCCACACAAGCAACCTTTACTTTTAATATTTTGACTGCAATTCTCATTTCATTTTGTATGATATGGATTTGCAAAATTTTCCAACATAAAATTTCTAAAATTCCATTTTTATCATATAATTTATAAATTAATATATTCATAATTGTATTTATATAACTGCATATGGCATCAAGATGCTTAAAGTGCAGAAAATGCAACAAAAGATAGATGGCACAGCCAGCCTTGTATACATGCAGTGTAATATATGGAAGAGTTACTTCCCTTAAAATCTGTTCATATTATTTTGACTTTCTTTCGACTACTGTGAATTTTTTTCACCAGTGGATTTTTTTCCCCCGATAGTGTTTCAAATGTGCCACATTCTCTGTCTCTTTTAAAGCCCAACTCAGGTGGGTTACTCATTACTCTTAGTTGGCTGTTGCATAAGTTTCTTTGAATAACTGTGCTTTATCAGTGCCCTTAAATTTTGTTTATATAAACTCCATAGACCTATAAATATAATAAATTTTGTTTATATAAACTCCATAGACCTATAAATATAATGTCAGATCTGCATAAAAATGAAGATGGTTATAATTTTATATAACATTTTATTTTTGCTTTGATCCAGTAAAATACTTCCATATTAATCAATACAAAATGTGAGTCTATGGAAGATTTGGTGGTTCTTCATCAGAGTCAAACTCAACATCTTCATCCTTGATCCACTCCCCTTTCCAGTTTTTCTTCCACCCTCCACTGTCAAGAAAAAAAAGAACAATGTAGTTTAATATATTTATATAGAGAGTTCAATTACATGTTAGTGCAAATTCTCTCATAGTGAAAGCATTGTCTATATTATCTTTTAACCATGACTTCCAGCCTTATTTCTTGTACAACATACATGTACTAGCTAGTACATACCCCCTGTAGTACAGGTACTTGTCAGCCAGTTCTTGTTTTTCTTGAAGTTTTCTCTTGTCCTCTTCACTTTTCTGTGTGTTCGGCTTTTTTATTTTGGACTTTAACACAGAAGGAGGATTGACTTCATTCACATGGTGCTTTTGTTCATAGGTTTTAGAGGCACAACCAGGTTTAGAATCACTGTCTATTGCATTATGGTGGCTCTCCTTCATTAGTTTTGATTTACACTGAATTTCATCCCCATGTGCTGCTTTCCTCTTGTATGGCATGGGAATAAAACTATTTGATTTTGGACATGAGAAAATATTTTTCAATTGTTTATCATGAAGAAAAGGGCCCTTTTGGCCCATAATGTGTTGCCTGAATTTTTCATTGGTATTGAATTCACCAGAGGCACAGGATGAGACTTTAGATTTTTCATTTATTTTGGACTCGTTCACTTGAAATTCCTTTTTCAAAATGCCTGAAACTTTTGGTGATGGTATCATGACACGAGAGTTTCCAGGAAGTGACGCAACGTCTGTAGCAGTTGGAGCTTCGCTCTGACATGGCGCATCACCATCTGAGGGTCCACTCAGGCTTACTCTTGTTTTCTGAGACTGGAACTTTTTCTTTACCCTTGGGTCATACTTGTGTCCGCATCCCAGGCCTTTGTGTGATGTTGTGGCCTAAAAATGTAACGCAGGTAAATTACTGTCAATCAAGATGTGCACATTTTATCCATGTGAAAAATATTAAGTAATCAATTCTCATCAACAGACAAATGATCTCTTAATAGTTCTGTACCTGCTTTATATCAGTAGTTCCATCTTTTAAATACTGCTCCTGTTTTCTTTGCTTTATCAGCATCTCAAGCTCATCTTTCTTCTCTTGGAAATGCACAAAGTCTTAATGAAAATAAGATCAGGAAAAGCTTTAGAATTCACCATGAATTTGTAACGTTTAAGTCTTTAAATGTGACCAACTTTTAAGTAAAATCAATAAATAAATAAAATCATACAAGCCTGATGTTTCTTTCCTTGTCTGTGTTGTGACAACACGATGACTGTATCAAACACAGGTCTGTTGGCACACACAAGGCATGCATACCTAAAATAGAGGGGAGAGGTTATAGCAAATTTTGTGCCAGTCTGTATTTGAGAAAATACTTTTATTTGTATTGTTATTATTCTTGGCTTGGGACACGATATTGTGATGCTGATAATATTGTGTTGTATACAAATACAAGAAGATGATAAAAGCAGTAATATTTCATTAGACAATAATTTTCGTCATTTCAATTGTCTGAAAGTACATCGCGTATCATTAGTCCTTTTCGGAGAGCACATCCATGGAATTTGATATCACACGACTCGGCTGTATCAACTATAATAGGTATTGTAGAGACAAAATGCCAATGGGAATTGTTAAAATGCATCATATTGAGCAAAATATTCTTCAAGTATATATTCCAATAAGCTATAATCTCTATTTTTCATTCAAAAACTGCTAACGATGGCCTACTATCTGTTCACTTAGTCCGTCATTAAGAGGCATATAACAACATAGTAAGATATGCATGGAGAATGGCATCTGGCTTTTATTCAGTGTGTAGGATTTAACTGATGAAGGCATTGAAAATGTCATTTGTTGGAGGTGATTATTAAAAAGGTATAGCTTGAATTAGCTAATCAATGCATTAATAAGTATTCTAAAGGATTGCTGATTATTTTGATGTCATAATGTACATTTCCGTTAACTTTTTTGTCTAAAAAGCTTTCTTGACAGCATATATTATAACTGCTGCGAGTGATTATATTATATAACACAATTATTATGGACTTTATTGAATTGATTATGTGGTTATATCGACCCATGTCAAGTGATATCGACCTCAGACAAAAAAAGTGACATCGACCGCGCAAGCTCGGTTGATATAACTTTCCAAGTCTTCAGTCAATATATCACTTGACATACATGATGGCCCATTAATGGGTCCATACAACTTCATATCGACCAACAATGAGGTCCATAATTGTATAGTCTCTTGCTTATGATATCAGTTTATCAGTATCTATAATGTCTACCTTCCATTGCTTGTCAGAAAAGCCTCATCCTCAGGAATGTCTTCTGTAAATAATTCTTTTACCCTTCTTCTCTACAATATAAAATGATCATTCAGTGATTGTCTTACTCAGTCATTCGATGAACTGAAATGAACACAGTACATTCAATACATACTCTTAAGACCCCAAGCTGGTCAACATCATCTCCATCCCTCTTAAAGGACATTGTTTTATTTTCATTCCGAAATTTGGAGGTATAGAATAGGCTATTTTTTATATGCTATAACCAGGCACTATAACCAGGATGTGCGCATGCGTGAACCAACTTTCTATCGGGATCGGTAAACGTTTGGGAGGAAATTCCGAAGTTCCTCCAAATAGCTTTCGAATTTCCTCCCAAACGTTTACCAGTTGGTTCACGCATGCGCACATCCTGGTTATAGTGCCTGGTTATAGCATATAAAAAATGGCCTATTCTATACCTCCAAATTTGAGGTATAGAATAGGCTATTTTTCATATGCTATAACCAGGCACTATAACCAGGATATGCGCATGCGTGAACCAACTTTCTATCGGGATCGGTAAATGTTTGGGAGAAAATTCGAAAGCTATTTGGAGGAACTTCGAACTGATATATGTGCAATTTAAAAATTACAGGAAAATGCGATTTTAACATTAAATGTTCATTAAAAGTGATAAAAATGTTATGTACATTAGATTTTACACCAAAAAGTTAAATGAATAATGCAGATAAAAAAAAAAAGCAATTTTATAGGAAAACAACAGGCATTTAATTAGCATCGGAGGGGGGTGGAGTGGGGCAAGGACAGGGGGACGGGACCCCCCCCCCCCCCCCCCAGTGCACGTTTTCTGGCAGCAAACATTTTCTTGAATTTACTTATAAAAAAGTGAATTAACATAGAGGCCCCCCCCCCCCCCCCCCCCCCCCAATGTTTTTGGGTACCATGTAAAAATTGAAATGAAAGGGAGGAAATAAACTGTGAAATTGAAGTTAATGGTACATTTAGCCCCCCTACCCCCACGGATTAGGATTTTCAATTTTTTAAAAAGAATTTCTGGGTTGTTTTTTTTTTTGTTTTGTTCTGTTTTTTGCAGGTCAAGATTGGATTTTATGTAATCCAATATTACCTAGTGCATTGTGCCATTTGCCAGGTTATACAAACACTTTAGTCCATAATAAATTTTAAAAAATCCAAGTCTAGGAGAGGGAGAGAGGAAAAATCTATTTTGATTTTCTTTTTCTCAAAAGCTATTTTGGGGGATAATATTAGGGGTAAACATGTCACTGACCCCTTGTAGATCTATCAATCACCCATCACTAGAGTCTGTGTGCCCATCCCCTGGGTCTGTACAACCATAACCAGAGCCAGTATACCCATCACCAGGGTCCCAATACCTATCACCAGGGTCAGAGTTCGTATCACCAGGGTCTGTTTGGCCATCACCAGGGTCTGTACACTCATAACCAGGGTCAGTATACCTATCACAAAGGTCTCTATACCAATCACCAGGGTCAGAGTACGTATCACCAGAGTCACCCGGGTCTGTACACCCATAACCAGGGCCAGTATACCCATCACCAGGGTCTCAATACCTAACAGCAGGGTCAGATTCGTATCATAAGGGTCTGTATGACCTTCACCAGAGTCTGTACACCCATAACCAGGGCCAGTATACCCATCACCAGGGTCTCAATACCTATCACCAGGGTCAGAGTTCGTATCACCAGGGTCTGTATGGCCATCACCAGGGTCTGTACACCCATAACCAGGGCCAGAATACCCATCACCAGGGTCTCAATACCTATCACCAGGGTCAGAGTTCGTATCACCAGGGTCTGTATGGCCATCACCAGGGTCTGTACATCCATAACCAGGGTCAGAATACCCATCACCAGAGTTCGTATCACCAGGGTCTGTATGGCCATCACCAGGGTCTGTACATCCATAACCAGGGTCAGAATACCCATCACCAGGGTCTCAATACCTATCACCAGGGTCAGAGTTCGTATCACCAGGGTCTGTATGACTATCACCAGGATCTGTACACCCATAACCAGGGCCAGTTTACCCATCACCAGGGTCTCAATACCTATCGCCAAGGTCAGATTCGTATCATAAGGGTCTGTATGACCATCACCCGGGTGTGTACACCCATAACCAGGGCCAGTATACCCATCACCAGGGTCTCAATACCCATCACCAGGGTCAGAGTTCGTATCACCAGGGTCTGTATGACCATCACCAGGGTCTGTACACCCATAACCAGGGC
Source organism: Magallana nippona (assembly GCA_033439105.1). Classification (NCBI taxonomy): domain Eukaryota; kingdom Metazoa; phylum Mollusca; class Bivalvia; order Ostreida; family Ostreidae; genus Magallana; species Magallana nippona. The sequence goes on along the minus strand of CM065926.1, from coordinate 9,093,713 downwards.
CAGTATACCCATCACCAGGGTCCTAATACCTATCACCAGGGTCAGAGTTCGTATCACCAGGGTCTGTTTGGCCATCACCAGGGTCTGTACACTCATAACCAGGGTCAGTATACCTATCACAAAGGTCTCTATACCTATCACCAGGGTCAGAGTACGTATCACCAGAGTCACCCGGGTCTGTACACCCATAACCAGGGCCAGTATACCCATCACCAGGTTCTCAATACCTAACAGCAGGGTCAGATTCGTATCATAAGGGTCTGTATAACCATCACCAGGGTCTGTACACCCATAACCAGGGCCAGTATACCCATCACCAGGGTCTCAATACCTATCACCAGGGTCAGAGTTCGTATCACCAGGGTCTGTATGGCCATCACCAGGGTCTGTACACCCATAACCAGGGTCAGAATACCCATCACCAGGGTCTCAATACCTATCACCAGGGTCAGAGTTCGTATCACCAGGGTCTGTATGACTATCACCAGGATCTGTACACCCATAACCAGGGCCAGTTTACCCATCACCAAGGTCTCAATACCTATCGCCAGGGTCAGATTCGTATCATAAGGGTCTGTATGACCATCACCCGGGTGTGTACACCCATAACCAGGGCCAGTATACCCATCACCAGGGTCAGAGGTCGTATCACCAGGGTCTGTATGACCATCACCAGGGTCTGTACACCCATAACCAGGGCCAGTATACCCATCACCAGGGTCTCAATGCCCATCACCAGGGTCAGATTCGTATCATAAGGGTCTGTATGACCATCACCAGGGTCTGTACACCCATAACCAGGGCCAGTATACCCATCACCAGGGTCTCAATACTTATCACCAGGGTCAGAGTTCGTATCACCAGGGTCTGTTTGGCCATCACCAGGGTCTGTACACTCATAACCAGGGTCAGTAACCTATCACAAAGGTCTCTATACCAATCACCAGGGTCAGAGTACGTATCACCAGAGTCACCCGGGTCTGTACACCCATAACCAGGGCCAGTATACCCATCACCAGGGTCTCAATACCTAACAGCAGGGTCAGATTCGTATCATAAGGGTCTGTATGACCTTCACCAGAGTCTGTACACCCATAACCAGGGCCAGAATACCCATCACCAGGGTCTCAATACCTATCACCAGGGTCAGAGTTCGTATCACCAGGGTCTGTATGGCCATCACCAGGGTCTGTACATCCATAACCAGGGTCAGAATACCCATCACCAGAGTTCGTATCACCAGGGTCTGTATGGCCATCACCAGGGTCTGTACATCCATAACCAAGGTCAGAATACCCATCACCAGGGTCTCAATACCTATCACCAGGGTCAGAGTTCGTATCACCAGGGTCTGTATGACTATCACCAGGATCTGTACACCCATAACCAGGGCCAGTTTACCCATCACCAAGGTCTCAATACCTATCGCCAGGGTCAGATTCGTATCATAAGGGTCTGTATGACCATCACCCGGGTGTGTACACCCATAACCAGGGCCAGTATACCCATCAAGAGGGTCAGAGGTCGTATCACCAGGGTCTGTATGACCATCACCAGGGTCTGTACACCCATAACCAGGGCCAGTATACCCATCACCAGGGTCTCAATACCCATCACCAGGGTCAGATTCGTATCATAAGGGTCTGTATGACCATCACCAGGGTCTGTACACCCATAACCAGGGCCAGTATACCCATCACCAGGGTCTCAATACCTATCACCAGGGTCAGAGTTCGTATCACCAGGGTCTGTTTGGCCATCACCAGGGTCTGTACACTCATAACCAGGGTCAGTATACCTATCACAAAGGTCTCTATACCAATCACCAGGGTCAGAGTACGTATCACCAGAGTCACCCGGGTCTGTACACCCATAACCAGGGCCAGTATACCCATCACCAGGGTCTCAATACCTAACAGCAGGGTCAGATTCGTATCATAAGGGTCTGTATGACCTTCACCAGAGTCTGTACACCCATAACCAGGGCCAGTATACCCATCACCAGGGTCTCAATACCTATCACCAGGGTCAGAGTTCGTATCACCAGGGTCTGTATGGCCATCACCAGGGTCTGTACACCCATAACCAGGGCCAGAATACCCATCACCAGGGTCTCAATACCTATCACCAGGGTCAGAGTTCGTATCACCAGGGTCTGTATGGCCATCACCAGGGTCTGTACATCCATAACCAGGGTCAGAATACCCATCACCAGAGTTCGTATCACCAGGGTCTGTATGGCCATCACCAGGGTCTGTACATCCATAACCAGGGTCAGAATACCCATCACCAGGGTCTCAATACCTATCACCAGGGTCAGAGTTCGTATCACCAGGGTCTGTATGACTATCACCAGGATCTGTACACCCATAACCAGGGCCAGTTTACCCATCACCAGGGTCTCAATACCTATCGCCAAGGTCAGATTCGTATCATAAGGGTCTGTATGACCATCACCAGGGTCTGTACACCCATAACCAGGGCCAGTATACCCATCACCAGGGTCTCAATACCTATCACCAGGGTCAATGTTCGTATCACCAGGGTCTGTATGACCATCACCAGGGTCTGTACACCCATAACCAGGGCCAGTATACCCATCACCAGGGTCCTAATACCTATCACCAGGGTCAGAGTTCGTATCACCAGGGTCTGTTTGGCCATCACCAGGGTCTGTACACTCATAACCAGGGTCAGTATACCTATCACAAAGGTCTCTATACCAATCACCAGGGTCAGAGTACGTATCACCAGAGTCACCCGGGTCTGTACACCCATAACCAGGGCCAGTATACCCATCACCAGGGTCTCAATACCTAACAGCAGGGTCAGATTCGTATCATAAGGGTCTGTATAACCATCACCAGGGTCTGTACACCCATAACCAGGGCCAGTATACCCATCACCAGGGTCTCAATACCTAACAGCAGGGTCAGATTCGTATCATAAGGGTCTGTATGACCATCACCAGGGTCTGTACACCCATAACAAGGGCCAGTTTACCCATCACCAGGGTCTCAATACCTATCGCCAGGGTCAGATTCGTATCATAAGGGTCTGTATGACCATCACCAGGGTCTGTACACCCATAACCAGGGCCAGTATACCCATCACCAGGGTCTCAATACCTATCACCAGGGTCAATGTTCGTATCACCAGGGTCTGTATGACCATCACCAGGGTCTGTACACCCATAACCAGGGCCAGTACACCCATCACCAGGGTCTCAATACCTATCACCAGGGTCAGAGTTCCTATCACCAGGGTCTGTATGACCACCACCATGGTCTGTACACCCATAACCAGGGCCAGTATACCCATCACCAGGGTCCTAATACCTATCACCAGGGTCAGAGTTCGTATCACCAGGGTCTGTTTGGCCATCACCAGGGTCTGTACACTCATAACCAGGGTCAGTATACCTATCACAAAGGTCTCTATACCTATCACCAGGGTCAGAGTACGTATCACCAGAGTCACCCGGGTCTGTACACCCATAACCAGGGCCAGTATACCCATCACCAGGGTCTCAATACCTAACAGCAGGGTCAGATTCGTATCATAAGGGTCTGTATAACCATCACCAGGGTCTGTACACCCATAACCAGGGCCAGTATACCCAACACCAGGGTCTCAATACCTATCACCAGGGTCAGAGTTCGTATCACCAGGGTCTGTATGGCCATCACCAGGGTCTGTACACCCATAACCAGGGTCAGAATACCCATCACCAGGGTCTCAATACCTATCACCAGGGTCAGAGTTCGTATCACCAGGGTCTGTATGGCCATCACCAGGATCTGTACACCCATAACCAGGGCCAGAATACCCATCACCAGGGTCTCAATACCTATCACCAGGGTCAGAGTTCGTATCAGCAGGGTCTGTATGGCCATCACCAGGGTCTGACAACCATAACCAGGGTCAGAATACCCATCACCAGGGTCTCAATACCTATCACCAGGGTCTGTATGGCCATCACCAGGGTCTGACAACCATAACCAGGGTCAGAATACCCATCACCAGGGTCTCAATACCTCTCACCAGGGTCAGAGTTCGTATCACCAGGGTCTGTATGACTATCACCAGGATCTGTACACTCATAACCAGGGCCAGTTTACCCATCACCAGGGTCTCAATACCTATCGCCAGGGTCAGATTCGTATCATAAGGGTCTGTATGACCATCACCAGGGTCTGTACACCCATAACCAGGGCCAGTATACCCATCACCAGGGTCTCAATACCTATCACCAGGGTCAGAGTTCGTATCACCAGGGTCTGTATGACCATCACCAGGGTCTGTACACCCATAACCAGGGCCAGTACACCCATCACCAGGGTCTCAATACCTATCACCAGGGTCAGAGTTCGTATCACCAGGGTCTGTATGACCATCACCAGGGTCTGTACACCCATAACCAGGGCCAGTACACCCATCACCAGGGTCTCAATACCTATCACCAGGGTCAGAGTTCCTATCACCAGGGTCTGTATGACCACCACCATGGTCGATACACCAATAACCAAGGCCAGTATACCCATCACCAGGGTCTCAATACCTATCACCAGGGTCAGAGTTCGTATCACCAGGGTCTGTGTGGCCATCACCAGGGTCTGTATACCCATAACCAGGGTCAGAATACCCATCACCAGGGTCTCAATACCTATCACCAGGGTCAGAGTTCGTATCACCAGGGTCTGTATGACTATCACCAGGATCTGTATACCCATAACCAGGGCCAGTATACCCATCACCAGGGTTTCAATACCTATCGCCAGGGTCAGATTCGTATCATAAGGGTCTGTATGACCATCACCAGGGTCTGTACACCCATAACCAGGGCCAGTATACCCATCACCAGGGTCTCAATACCTATCACCAGGGTCAGAGTTCGTATCACCAGGGTCTGTATGGCCATCACCAGGGTCTGTATACCCATAACCAGAATCAGTAAACGTATCACTAGGGTCTGTAAGTCACTATACCCATCACTAGAATTTGTGTGCCTTTCACAAAGGTCTGTACACTCATAACCAGGGTCAGTATACCCATCACCAGGGTCAGTAAATCTATTACCAGGGTCAGAGTACATATTCTGAAACTCTGTGTATCCATCACCAGGGTCTGTAAATCTGTCAGCAGTGTCATAATACCCATTATAAGTGTCTGTGTGCCCATCACGGGTTATTGTTTGCCCATAACCAGGGCCAGTATACTCATCACCAGGGTCTCAGTACCTAATACCAGTGTCAGTGTACATATTACCAAGGTCTGTGTGCCCATCACTAGGGTCAGAATACGTATCACCAGAACGGTAAACCTATGACTTTGGTCATCATACCTATCACTAGTGTCCGTGTTCGTAGTACTAGGGTCTGTGTGCACTTTACCATGGTCTATATATCCTTAACCAGGGTCATTTTACCCATCTCCAGGTTCTTAATAACTATCACCAGGGAGTGTACGCATCACTAGGGTCTATGTGCCCATCATCAGGGTCAGTATACCTATCACAACAGTCAGTGCACTTATCAACAGGGTTTGTACATCATATACCTTGGTTAGTAGACTTTCATCATGATCTTTACACTTATTACCTATTACTTATCACCAGAATCAGTTTACCTAACGTCCGGGTCAGAATACATACCACTATGCCCATCATCAGGATCAGTATATCTATCACATAGCTCTGTGTGCCCATCACTGAGGTCTAAATACGTATCACAAGAGTCTGCAAATCTATCACAAGGGGCAGTATATTTATCACTAGAGTCTGTGTGCCCATCACCATAGTATGTATGCCCATAACCAGGGCCATTATATACCTATCAACAGGGCCAGAGTTCGTATCACGAGGGTCTGTATGTCCATCACCAGGGTCTGTACACCCATAACCAGGGTCAGTATACCCATCACCAGGGTCAGTAAATCTATTACCAGGGTCAGAGTACATATTCTGAAACTCTGTGTATCCATCACCAGGGTCTGTAAATCTGTCAGCAGTGTCATAATACCCATTATAAGTGTCTGTGTGCCCATCACGGGTTATTGTTTGCCCATAACCAGGGCCAGTATACTCATCACCAGGGTCTCAGTACCTAATACCAGTGTCAGTGTACATATTACCAAGGTCTGTGTGCCCATCACTAGGGTCAGAATACGTATCACCAGAACGGTAAACCTATGACTTTGGTCATCATACCTATCACTAGTGTCCGTGTTCGTAGTACTAGGGTCTGTGTGCAGGATCAGTATATCTATCACATAGCTCTGTGTGCCCATCACTGAGGTCTAAATACGTATCACAAGAGTCTGAAAATCTATCACAAGGGGCAGTATATTTATCACTAGAGTCTGTGTGCCCATCACCATAGTATGTATGCCCATAACCAGGGCCAGTATATACCTATCAACAGGGCCAGAGTTCGTATCACGAGGGTCTGTATGTCCATCACCAGGGTCTGTACACCCATAACCAGGGCCAGTATACCCATTACCAGGGTCTCAATAACTATCACCAGGGACAGTGTACGCATCACGAGGGTCTGTGTGCCCATTCTTAAGGTTAGTATACCTATCATAAGAGTCTGTGTCACCGGTACATCTATCACATTCTCTATCACCAGGGTCAGTATACCTATCGACAGAGTTCTTGTACGTATCACAAGGGTTTGTGACCCATCGTCCCTGGTGATAGGTACTAAGACCTTGATGATGGGTATACTGACTGTAGTTGTGGGTACACTGACTCTGGTTATGGGTATACAGATCATAGTGATGGACACACAGACCCAGGTGATACAAACACTGACCCTAGTAATATGTATACTGACCACGGTGATAGGTTTACAGTTCTGGTGATACGTACTCTGACCCTGGTAATGGGTATACTGACCCTGATGTTAGGCACACAGACCCCACACAGGTACTGAGACCCTGGACGGGTATACTGACCCTGGTTATTGGTGTTGGGACCATTGTGATTGGCACACAAACTCTAGTGATGGGTGTAATGACCCTGGTGATAGGTTTACAGACCCTAGTGATACGTTTACTGACCCTGGTTATGTGTGTACTGATCCTGGTAATATGCACATACCTTGGTGTTACGTATACACAGACACTAATGATAGGTATAATGACCCTGTTAATAGATTTACAGACCCTGGTGATACGTATTAAGACCCTGGATATGGGTACAGAGAGCTTGGTGATATGTACTGGTGATGGATTTACAGACCGTTGTGATACAAACGCTGGCCCTGGTTATATGTATACAGACCCTGGTGATGAGGACACAGACTCTAGTGATACGTACTCTGACCCTGGTGATAGGTATTGAGACCCTGGTGATGGGTAAACTGGCCCTGGTTATGGGTGTACAGATCCTGGTGATAGTCATACAGGCCCTGGTGAAACGACATCTGACCCTGGTGATAGGTATTGAGACCCTGGTGATGGGTATACTTGCCCTGGTTATGGGTGTACAGACCCTGGTGATGGCCATAAAGACCCTGCTGATACGAACTCTGACCCTGGTGATAGGTATTGAGACCCTGGTGATGGGTAAACTGGCCCTGGTTATGGGTGTTCTGATCCTGGTGATAGTCATACAGACCCTGGTGATACGAATTCTGACCCTGGTGATAGGTATTGAGACCCTGGTGATGGGTAAACTGGCCCTTGTTATGGGTGTACAGATCCTGGTGATAGTCATACAGAGCCTGAAGATACGAACTCTGACCCTGGTGATAGGTATTGAGACCCTGGTGATGAGTATACTGGCCCTGGTTATGGGTGTACACACCCGGGTGATATGCACACAGACTCTGGTGATACAAACTCTGACGCTGGTGATAGGTATTGAGACCCTGGTGATGGGTATACTGGCCCTGGTTATGGGTGTACAGACCCGGGTGATGGCCATACAAACCCTTGTGATACGAACTCTGACCCTGGTGATAGGTATTGAGACCCTGGTGATGGGTATTCTGGCCCTGGTTATAGGTGTACAGATCCTGGTGATGGTCATACAGACCCTGGTGATACGAACTCTGACCCTGCTGTTAGGTATTGAGACCCTGGGGATGGGTATACTGACCCTGGTTATGGGTGTACAGACCCTGGTGATGGCCATACAGATCCTGGTGATACGAACTCTGACCCTAGTGATATGTATTAAGACCATGGTGATGGGTAAACTGGCCCTGATTATGGGTATACAGACCCTGGTGATGGTCATACAGACCCTGGTGATACGAACTCTGACCCTGGTGATAGGTATTTAAACCCTGGTGATTGGTATTCTGACCCTGGTTATGGTTGTCAGACCCTGGTGATGGCCATACAGACCCTGGTGATACGAACTCTGACCCTGGTGATAGGTATTGAGACCCTGGTGATGGGTATTCTGACCCTGGTTATGGGTGTACAGACCCTGGTGATGGCCATACAGACCCTGGCGATACGAACTCTGACCCTGGTGACAGGTATTGAGACCCTGGTGATGGGCATTCTGACCCAGGTTATGGTTGTCAGACCCTGGTGATGGCCATACAGACCCTGGTGATACGAACTCTGACCCTGGTGATAGGTATTGAGACCCTGGTGATGGGTATACTGGCCCTGGTTATGGGTGTACAGACCCGGGTGACTCTGGTGATACGTACTCTGACCCTGGTGATAGGTATAGCGACCTTTGTGATAGGTATACTGACCCTGGTTATGGGTGTACAGACCCTGGTGATGGTCATACAGACCCTGGTGATACGAACTCTGACCCTGGTGATAGGTATTGAGACCCTGGTGATGGGTATTCTGACCCTGGTTATGGGTGTACAGACCCTGGTGATGGTCATACAGACCCTTATGATACGAATCTGACCCTGGTGATAGGTATTGAGACCCTGGTGATGGGTAAACTGGCCCTGGTTATGGGTGTACAGATCCTGGTGATAGTCATACAGACCCTGGTGATACGAACTCTGACCCTGGTGATAGGTATTGAGACCCTGGTGATGGGTATTCTGGTCCTGGTTATGGGTGTACAGACCCTGGTGATGGCCATACAGACCCTGGTGATACGAACTCTGACCCTGGTGATAGGTATTGAGACCCTGGTGATGGGTATACTGGCCCTGGTTATGGGTGTACAGACCCTGGTGATGGTCATACAGACCCTTATGATACGAATCTGACCCTGCTGTTAGGTATTGAGACCCTGGTGATGGGTATACTGGCCCTGGTTATGGGTGTACAGACCCGGGTGACTCTGGTGATACGTACTCTGACCCTGGTGATAGGTATAGAGACCTTTTTGATAGGTATACTGACCCTGGTTATGAGTGTACAGACCCTGGTGATGGCCACACAGACCCTGGTGATACGAACTCTGACCCTGGTGATAGGTATTAGGACCCTGGTGATGGGTATACTGGCCCTGGTTATGGGTGCACAGAACCTGGTGATGGCCATACAGACCCTGGTGATAGGTATTGAGACCCTGGTGATAGGTATTGAGACCCTGGTGATGGGTATACTGGCCCTGGTTATGGGTGTACAGACCCTGGTGATGGTCATACAGACCCTTATGATACGAATCTGACCCTGGCGATAGGTATTGAGACCCTGGTGATGGGTAAACTGGCCCTGGTTATGGGTGTACAGATCCTGGTGATAGTCATACAGACCCTGGTGATACGAACTCTGACCCTGGTGATAGGTATTGAGACCCTGGTGATGGGTATACTGGCCCTGGTTATGGATGTACAGACCCTGGTGATGGTCATACAGACCCTTATGATACGAACTCTGACCCTGGTGATAGTTATTGAGACCCTGGTGATGGGTAAACTGGCCCTGGTTATGGGTGTACAGATCCTGGTGATAGTCATACAGACCCTGGTGATACGAACTCTGACCCTGGTGATAGGTATTGAGACCCTGGTGATGGGTATTCTGACCCTGGTTATGGTTGTCAGACCCTGGTGATGGCCATACAGACCCTGGTGATACGAACCTTGACCTGGTGATAGGTATTGAAACCCTGGTGATGGGTATTCTGGCCCTGGTTATGGGTGTACAGACCCAGGGGATGGGCACACAGACTCTAGTGATGGGTGATTGATAGATCTACAAGGGGTCAGTGACATGTTTACCCTTAATATTATCCCCCAAAATAGCTTTTGAGAAAAAGAAAATCAAAATAGATTTTTCCTCTCTCCCTCTCCTAGACTTGGATTTTTTAAAATTTATTATGGACTAAAGTGTTTGTATAACCTGGCAAATGGCACAATGCACTAGGTAATATTGGATTACATAAAATCCAATCTTGACCTGCAAAAAACAGAACAAAACAAAAAAAAAACAACCCAGAAATTCTTTTTAAAAAATTGAAAATCCTAATCCGTGGGGGTAGGGGGGCTAAATGTACCTTTAACTTCAATTTCACAGTTTATTTCCTCCCTTTCATTTCAATTTTTACATGGTACCCAAAAACATTGGGGGGGGACCTCTATGTTAATTCACTTCTTTATAAGTAAATTCAAGAAAATGTTTGCTGCCAGAAAACGTGCACTGGGGGGGGGGGGGGGGGGGGGCAGTCCCGTCCCCCTGTCCCTGCCCCACTCCACCCCCCTCCGATGCTAATTAAATGCCTGTTGTTTTCCTATAAAATTGCTTTTTTTGTTCTCTGAATTATTCATTTAACTTTTTGGTGTAAAATCTAATGTACATAACATTTTTATCACTTTTAATGAACATTTAATGTTAAAATCGCATTTTCCTGTAATTTTTGAATTGCACATATATCAGTTCGAAGTTCCTCCAAATAGCTTTCGAATTTCCTCCCAAACATTTACCGATCCCGATAGAAAGTTGGTTCACGCATGCGCACATCCTGGTTATAGTGCCTGGTTATAGCATATGAAAAATAGCCTATTCTATACCACATGAATTCTGAACTCCTATCCCGATTGAAAATATTTTTTTTTTAGAAATAATTAAGAATGTGAGTATCTTTGACTGAAATTTTTATGAATAGTATCCTTTATAACAATGAATTTTATATTTACTTATACGTTGCTTACAGCATTTATCTATATCCTCATTTCTTGAAAGTCGGGATCGACAATCACAAATAATGGACTTTTCTCGAAATCGACAAAAAAGAAAGTAGAACAAATAAATTGTTGTACACGTGCACAAAAAAGTGGATATTTACTGTTATTAACAAGTTTTACGCGTGAATCAACGGTGAATAATGACACAAGAAGTGCATGAACCAACAGACATCACCCCTGACAAGGATGGAGGTGTGATAAAACAGATTTTACGTGCCGGGGAAGGAAACGAAAGCCCTGTTCCTGGAGACAATGTCTCCGTCCACTATGTTGGGACACTGGACGATGGAACAGAGTTCGACTCGAGTCGTGATAGAGGCGATTATTTCAAGTTTGATCTTGGGAAAGGTAAGAAACATGCGTATTGTGACCTCCTAAACGATATATTCAGTTAGTTTCGTTTCACAGTTTTTGAAATGGTTTGGATAAATATCAGGTTGGCACAGGCATTTTTGTGGATTAACTCAAATTTGATTGTCATTTGGACCATCATTTAACTAACCTAATGGAAGTCGAAATTCCATGTATTTCGGTTTACAATTTTGGCGAAAGCGCATCATGTTGACCAATAACATTATAAACAATTTAATATTTTATCTCTAGAAAAATCTTCAAATTCTACTCAGGTTCATTTCTTTTAGTTGTCCTTGAAACACAAAATAACAAAGATAACACAAATTTACTATTTTATTAATCAAACAATGAACATTTCTACACAAATAACAGTGTTTGATCCTGTCTCTAAATTTATAAGAGAGAAATACATGTAGGAGTTTAGTAATTTACCTTTTTATTGACCAAAAAGGGGAGGGGAAAGTCAATGCTTACTTGGTCCAACAAGTGAATCTCCCAAATAACAGATGACGGTCAAATTTTTACTGCTTTAGACAGTATGTAGTTTTAAGAAAATATAAGCAGGTTCTAAATTTCTGATATCAAACAATACAATTTCAATGGCAAGAGAAAGACATCATAATCTAATTTTAATAGATATTTTTGAAATTTGAAAAAAGTATAGATTAGGTGAAGTTTAGAAACACAGCATACTAGGTCTTAAAATAGAGTGTTTCTAAATTGGAACATTTCCTACAGTTTTCAAAGCTAGAGGAAATTTCCTGCTTTATTTTATCAAATATCCGTTGTTTAACAATCCCTCATAACATTATTGACTGTATACTTCAAATGATGCTAAAACCAAGATAAGTCAAAATTTATTTAAATCAGACACATTGGCACACTATTATTCCTCCCCTTGATAATACAAATTGTCATTAGAATTTCAATACATGTAGTAAAGTTATAACATGTTGAATTTGATATTTTGCAACTTATACATATTTTTTAACCGGGTTTTCCAAAGGAAAAATCCGGTTATTGAAATGGTGAAAATGGCAGACGGGTGGGCGGCTGCCAAAAGGGTACCCTTATTGTACGGATAACTCCTTCTACAGTTTTCAAGATAAGAAGTTGTTCTTTTGCAGATCAATTGTACATATATCAGAGATATGCATGTTGGTAGGATTTTGATTTTCTGGTAATTTCTGAAAAAAATACTAACTGTTGAACTTAGTCATTTTTTGGCAAAATATTGCATATAGGGTACCCCCATTTCTCTGGATAGGTAGTGCTCATCAATACAGGGTTGACAAATGGATTATGGGTACTGTTCACACAAAAGAAAACCCGGTTGCTGTCACACTGACAGCTTTTCTCTTGTTTTATAGAATACATTCAAAGGGAACTTCTTATGCTCATCTGCTTTACATTCAGATTTTTTAACATCTACATCTGGGATTTGTTTCACATGTATCGTATCTCAGAGGTATGCCTACATACAGTAAAACTCTGTTATAGCGAAGTCTTAGGGACCAATGTATTTACTTCGTTATATCCGTAATTCATTATATCCGTATAACGAATTCGTAATTATAACTATTATAGTGAAATCACATTATACATGTTTCTTTTTCACCAGACTACAATTTTTGCTAATTGAGGTTTAGAATGAAAATACATTCTTTTGAAACCTTTAATAATTGGATTGTAAATTTAATTGAAAATAAATTCATTTAAACTAATATGTTAATTTGTAGTGCAAACTTTTTAAACTGTAAAGAAATTCGTTATAAAAGTGTTAAAGTTTTCATTGTTCACCCCTACGGAACTCAAAATCAGTTCGCTATAACTCTAAATTCGTTATATCCGAATTCATTATAACCGTAAAATTTTGCAACAATTTGTTAAGAATTTTTTCGTGGACTCCAAAAAACTTCGCTATATGCGAGATTTTGCTATATCCATGTTTTTACTGTACAAGTAGTAGTGCAATGAAGGAATTAAATTTGACACATTTCATGGGCTATGAGAGCACAATCAAGAGTCTTAAAATAAAGAAATAAGGCAGAAAATACTCAATCAATGTAATATAGAAATGTATTTGTGTTGATTTGATAATTGTAAATCATTGGTTTCTTTTCTGTGTGTTAGCCTCGTTGTCATCGGGCGAATTTAAGACTTGGCAAATTCTAATGTCTCATGATATCTCTTTTTTAACACAACTGTGTCTGGGCGAATTCAAGACGGGGCAAAACTGTTTGCAAGTGTACATGGTGTAGAAGGTCGAAAATTACAAAAAATTGCAAAAATAACCCTCTATACAGTAGAATAAACATCAAGACATTTGACCTTTACATTACCAAAGTTGACCTTTCTCATAAATTTTTTTCTTCAAATTTCATCAAACTTGGCTATACTGACCTATACAAAGCATTGATATATGATCCCCAAATTACAACAAATAAAATAGGCAATATAAATCTTTTCTTATTGTAATGCATTGACAATCTCTTTATATGAGTCCTTTGGAAAAAGTTTCGAACACAAGTCCAAACTTCTCTATTGCTCTAAGATATGGAATTCAAGAATGCATTCATGTAAATGTAATGTAAATTTTGGGAATATCTAGTTATTTAAATGCATTGCTGTACATAAAAACAATAGTATGTCAAGGACCCTTAATAACTTTAGTTTTGATATAAAGACAATAATTTTTAGATCTATTTGGAAAGATTAATAGAGTCGTAAAATATTATTTTTGTTGTTTTAATTTGTCTGTATCAAATTTTTAAGACTAATTTTCATCAACAATTATGACAAAAGACTTTGAAGTATCATTTTTTTTTGATGAATAAATATATATGTTTTTTTTAGGATCAGTTATTAAAGCATGGGATTTGGGAGTTGCGACCATGAAGAAAGGAGAACTGGCCAAGTTCACCTGCAAACCTAAGTATGCTTATGGAGAAGTGGGGTCATTACCCAAGATACCAGCCAATGCCACCCTCATCTTTGAAGTGGAGCTTATTAGTTGGAAAGGTATAGATCAGGGTGCAGAAATATGACTACACTTGTTTATGTAAAGAAAAATGTACCGATAAATGGTTGTTTTTATCTTTGCTAGCCAACAGTGAAGATTTCTTAACTCCTTTCTTCTGAAAAAGAGAAGTGCAGCAAATCATCACCCTTGGCTAGCAAAGATGGATTCATTTTTTTTTAATTATTTTATGTGAATGAATATATTATAATGAAACCTTGAAAATTGGAAAATGATATGATATCAAGTAATATTAAAGCAATTATTGCTATTCAAATAAAGAATTTTGATAGAAGTACATACATGTGTATTCATGCACTAATTTTGTTCTTTTGGAATGCATGTTGCTATAAACATGATAAAGGAAATGCACTTATATGAAAACCAAAAATAACACTGTAAAAATTTCAATAATTTGATGTGCTTTTTTGAAATGATAAACATAATTCAAGGAGTTCAGTCTTGGTTCCTTGCTAATTCCACAACTGCAGGAAATTTGATACCGTTCAAAATCTGAACACACTTATACACTGTACTTACTTAGATGTATTCCTTGGATTTTAGGTGAAGATTTGTCATTGAAAAATGATGGATCCATCATCAGACATATCACAACAAAAGGAAAAGGATGGAAAAATCCAAACGAAGGAGCTCTGGTCAAAGGTAACTATCAGATTTGTTCAGATCAAACTCAGTATTCTGTGATGCCATATCAATTCAAAGCTCACTAAAATATTAATTTTTTAAAATTTATGGTGGCATTAACTTATAGAATATAATTATATTTAGTAGATAACTGGTTAGTTCTTAAAATAGATAGGACACTTTCCTTATGCACAGACTTGAAATAAGTAAGATGTTTAGACATCATCTCTGTGAAATACACTAAAGAATTAAGTATCGAAGCTGTTTTTTGAATCATGTATAGTGTTTTACCATTTATTCATACTTTGTGTAGAGCAATGGTTAAGAACTCTCTCAGCGCATTATATCAGTTTTACCAATAACTGTATTTCATCAAAGTGAACTTTGCAATTTGCACTTTCTGATTGGGCATCGGGCAACATAAACTGAATTTGCCTGTTTAATGCATCTGAGGATCATGATATAAGTCTTGCTCCAGATTCTAAATACTCTGTGTGAAAGAGAAATAAAGCATTTATTCATTAAACGACATGAGATTCACATTTTTTTTTATTTTTTATTAATATACACAGATTTGATAAACCATTGAAATTTTTAAAAATTCTTTACAGTACATTACGTTGGGAGACATGGAGAAAATGTTTTTGATGACAGAGAGGTGGAGTTTACTGTCGGAGATGGAGTCATTGCAAATGTTATTGAGGGTTTAGACATTGCAGTCAAGAGAATGAAGGAAGGAGAGAAATGTCGGCTGGACATCAAGCCAAGTATGGCATACGGATCCAAAGGAAATCCAGATCTAGGGGTGCCTGCGGATGCTGAACTTGTTTATGATGTAGAACTACTCAGCTTTGAGAATGTGGGTAACATGATAGGTCACAACATTAGTATTACTCTCTCAGTTTTTCAAATGGACTTTTACAGTTTAATTATTTTTTATCTAGGCAAAAGAAAGCTGGGAAATGGAGCCCAAGGAAAAACTCAAGCAATCTGTCATAGCCAAAGCAAAGGGAACAAAATTTTTCAAGGTATCATATGCAATGAATGATGCAATCAATTTGCTCATCCAATATCCGATAGAATTCATTTTTTTTTTCTGACTGTAAAAAACGTTGAACTTTAAATTCTATTGTTATTGTTGTTAAACAGGAGGCAAACTACAAAGTAGCCCTGAAGTATTATGATAAATGTCAGAAGAATTTGGAGTTTGAGACGACACTTAAGGGTGAGGATGAAGAGAAGCGGAAGGAAATTATCGTCCAAGCTCACATCAACATGGCCATGTGTCACCTGAAGATGGAGCAGTATGTCAAAGTGCGTGACCACTGTAACAAAGCCCTGGATGTGGACGACAAGTGTGTTAAAGCCTACTTCAGGAGGGGACAGGTAAAAGAATAGATAGAACAGTTAGAGCTTACTTCAGGAGGGGACAGGTAAAAGAATAGATAGAACAGTTAGAGCTTACTTCAGGAGGGGACAGGTAAGAGAATAGATAGAACAGTTAGAGCTTACTTCAGAAGGGGACAGGTAAAAGAATAGATAGAACAGTTACTAACAATAAAAAGCCCTGAACCTGGATGACAGGTGTGTTAAAGTCTACTTCGAAAGGGGACAGGAAAGACCAAAGATATAACAGTTACTGAAAATGAAATTGAGACGGATAGATTATCAATAGCAATAGCATATCATAAAATACATGTAAATAGCAGAACAGATATTTAGAAAGACAGTGGAGCATGTGCAAAGGTTGATAGCAGGGCAAATAACCTAAATTGCATAGCAGAGTCCTACATATATAATAAATATTTGTAGCAAAATATGTCCAAATAAAAAGCAGGACAAGTTCAAAATATGTAGCAGAAAAACAAGATGTATAAGATATATTTAAGGAATTATTCAAGAATGCTAGCAGGGATAGTTAAAGAGAGGGAGAGATCACATCTAGGAATGTAATGAGATAGACAATAAGCTAAGATAACTAATGAAATAGATTGAAAGACATCTAATGAGATTAAAATCGAGTCAGGTTTTAAATGAGATAAATACGATAGCAAAGAGCATACAGTAAAAGTGATAAAATGCTTATTGCTTGATGAGTTTTATAAAAGGATGAATACTGTAGTAGGATTGGTATTGAGATAGATAAGACTGTGGAACATTAACATTGAAAATACGCTTCCTATAACTACAGTTTCAATCCAATGTTTTCTTGGACGTGCGCGTCAATTTGTACTCGCCCATTTCAAATGTTTTGACTGTAACAGGTGAAATTGGCGTAAGCTGTATATTTCCAATCTTCCCAGTTAATGTTCTGCGGTCTTATGTAAAGAAGATATGAAATAATGAAACTGTTTATAAAATGAAAAAGTTAAGAGATGACGAAACAGTTATGAGGCAATGAAACAGTTAATGAGATGATGAAACAGTAAAGGAGTGGAACAGGTTTTTTTCTGGAGAACTTAACATAAATGTAGGTATAGTCAAGTTAATAGTTGTCCAAGCTTTGTATTACATATACTTTCCAATTTTATGTTAAACATGTAAATTTTCAACATGTATTTTTCATTGTTAATAACTTTTAATTGGGGCATTTATTTTCAGGCATATTTTGCTGGAAATGATTTTGACCTCGCTAGAAGAGACTTCGAAAAAGTGTGTGAGTTAGAGCCAGACAATAAAGCCGCTAAAAATCAAGTGAAAATTTGTGAGCAGAAGATAAAACAGTTTGACCAGAAGGAAAAAGCAAAGTATATGGGAATGTTTGAAAAGTTTGCTGCCGAAGATTCTAAAAAGGTATAATAATAAATGTAAGATCATTCAGCTTGTAAAACAGAAAGTGTAACATTCAGCCTTAGCTTTAATGTATACATGTTATTTTTTGCTTCAACTGACACTATTTTGTATTATTTCAATGCATATCCTTTGTCCTATGGTCATATTTGAGCAGAAAATTCCTTGTTGTGTTCAGTACAAGACCTTTACTTGGGGGACTTTATATAATACCTATCAATAGAAATATAAGTTATGTACATGGACCATTTCAATAGATTTTATTGTCCTTTATACTTGCACGAATCCAAAACTGTACAACCATTTTTCAGCCTCAAAATCGCTTTGTTGATGGTTTTGAGGAAATTGGAGAATGGGATAATAAAATGGCCCATGGCATGCTGCCCCTTGATCAAGAATGTGAGGCTTTTGGAGAAAAGATGCCCGAGCGATGCAATGTGTCCCAACCCCCCGGGGATGACTGAGGCTCCATGGTAAATCTGTTTCTACTATAGAATTGCACAAACCCGGCCTTCAATGGAGGCCATATTGATCTTCATAAACTGGTGTGATTTATACATTCCTAGAGGTTGGTGGGGAGGAGGGGGGAGGGGGATATCCAATTGGTGTATATTGGACCTGGAACTGAGTAAGGAATCTAATACTGTTTGTCACTTAGGTTAAGATTTTCTGATTTTTAGGACAAACATCTCTTTATATTTAAAAGAAGATGAAATTCAACTTGGGCATGATTAACTGGGAGCAAAGCATCTTGAAAAAAATACTGGTACTTTGTATTAATATCCCTAAAGTCAACAATTCTACTTTTTATGACCATGGTTTGAATAAAGCACTATATATGATTTAATTAAGTCAAATTTGGCCCCCATGATTCACCATTTTAAAAGTATTTCAGGTACATAAAGTTATTAGGCTATTTTTGTTTTAAGAAGAGTTGATATAAGATATTTTTTTTCCCCTACCGTGTATTTATCTGATTTATTTCCACTTACTTGTAGTATATGACGTCAAAAGTGATGCTACGTTTGTAATTTAATTAAAATCAGTCAAAAAAATTTCATAATATCTTTTTCAAATGGGTTAGTAGAGTGCAGCTTTGAACAGGCAAAACATTTTTTGTCAGTAATTAGTCTTGAATAGATAAATCTTTGATGAAAATATTATGTTTGTTCAAACCTGCGCTCCATGTTTTCTTTAAAGAAACTGCTTGAAAATGGAGGTAAAAGGATAACTTCATGATGTCATACTTTTAAATTGAAGGCATTTGGATTAAAATGAAAATTATGAAAAAACTTCACAACTATATCTGTACAAATAAAACAAAGAATTTCAGTAAAATGATGATGCTCATTTTAGGGGGACATTTTTGGCCGTAATCTTGTTGTTAAAAAAAAAAATAGAAAAAAAAACAACCTTTAGAAACGGCCTGGTTATTTTCATTCTGATGTGTGATACCCTATGTCTATTGTAGTGTCAAATGTGTGAATACACATGTATTTTCAATTTGTAGCACTTGTTTTGTAAATTAACCCTTTTTTTTAATTGGCCTCAAGGATTAATCTACACCCCAAAATGTGCCATGCAAGAGATGGTGAAAGAGATACTTGTATAGCATTACAATGCGTTCAATGAAATGTTCATGAACAAGTTATCTTTTACATTGTAGGTCTTTTGAGAGACTAAGCAAAGCAATATTAATTACATGAATTCATTAGCTTTGAACTAAAGAAGCATTGAAATATGGCCTTCAATTTTATTGAAAATTTTGTTCTAAAAATTACATGTTTTGTTATCCCAAAAATATGAATCTTACAAGGAAAAAAAAAAGACATTGAATTTTTATTTTCATGAAAGCCAAATTTAGTCTGTGACTTCACTAAAAAGATCAACTTGTTCTTTGTGAAAATGTTCGCCAACATGGTGACTTCTCAACATCAATGTTATTTATGTAGTTGCTTTTATTTTTTTTCATATACTCACATTTTTCATTTCCAGTAACGTGTTGAAAAGCTCCATAGATATTTAAAGAAAATAAGGAAACCCATTTTGAAGCTACATGTACTTTTAAATCGATAAAAAATGCACTTTTTAAATAATTTGAGTTTAAGGGCCACATTAGGCTGTAAATGAGACTTTTTCTCTATTACAGTGTACAAAATAAACATATCCAAATCCACAGGTTTGTGTGTTTATGTGAGTGACGATAACAAAGTTAAAATGATCACATTAACTTTTCAGTCTGATGGTGAGAAGGGAGATAACTCCAAGTAAAAAGAGAAGAGCCACGCCCGTGAGAATTATTAGAGGGTTCAATGTGAGAACAGAACTACAGCAACAAGAAGCAGGACTGAGGGTTTATCTGTTGTTTCTTTGATTAATTTCTTTGTTAGTGCCATCAGTTTGTACTTTATGTATATGTGTCAACAAAGCTGTCTTTTACAGAAATATTGCAGGAATAGTCTAAATTTATCATTATTGTGTCAGTGGATAGAAGAAAAATATGACCTGGTTTTACTTCAATGGCAAAATAATGTACATACAAAATTATTCATTTGCAACATGTTAGTTACATGTAATACTTTCTTAAGACAAATATTTTTTTTATTAATAAATAAAATGTTTTACTTCACTTTGAGTTGTGTTCCTCCTTCTACCGCTACATATGAAGCCAAATTCGATCATTAAGTAAAAGTGTCCGCTTACTCACACCAATAGTGTATTACTGTAAGAACTATTGATTGGTCAGTTGTATATATTTTAAAGGCATTTTATTTTCCTGAAAGATATACACTCGCTTTAATGTTATAATTCTGTATTTGATTTCACCTTTATGATAAATACGATATAAGCTTAACGTTTATTCTTATCAGAAGAAGGGTTTATGAACTGTGCAATATAAATACAATTGTGTCAGAAATTAGGGGTTTTTTTTTTTATATTTTACTACGATAATCTTCATTAATTGATTTTGCGACAAATGTGGAGAGTGAAAGCAACGTACAGATTAAGAACATGAAAAAAGAAAATAATTAGGCTGAAATATGCTATGATATGTATTCACATGCTTTAAGTAACGTATAGATAAAGAACATGAAAAAAGAAAATTAACGAGCTGAAATAAGTATGATGTGTATTCACGCGCTTTAAAAAATGAAGGGCGTTAAACCAGATGCAATACTACTGAAATTCCGCTGGAAAATGCGTGCGTGAAAAAAAAAACCCCAAGCGGAAGATTCCAGAATTTACGACTTTTCAACATATTTTAGCACTGCAACTTTAAATTAGAGAGATGGAGATATAAATCCAAAAATTATGTGTCTCGAATCCATAATTTATCAAAGGAATGTCAATTAGTATTCGACAACGGTGCCCTTGGGACAGAGAAAGAGAGTAAAGATTCTTGGGGAAGTGCAAATGGTTAAATTTATTTCAAAATCGAGATTTCATTTCTGCCGACGATAAAATTTCAAACCGGCGAGCGAGTATTCTGTAGGGGTGAAGTTCATTTTAGTTAAAATGGAAAGCCATTTGCGTCTATTATGATCGGTTTGGGATTTCGAAAAAAGTAACGAAATTTATAATACGACTTTACTTCCGTCCAAATCGGATTTGGAAAGGAAATGCAGCACCGTGTCGCCGAACTTGACATGATTTTATATGAATAGCATATTTATTTTGGGCAACTTATTCGCCCTTAAAGGTCTAGTTCAGAAATCTGCTGAATATGCCGAGTAATAAGTCCCCCCCCCCCCCCCCCCCCCCACACACAGTGTTGACGCATATTTAAGATACAAACTACAGTTATTCTATTTGACATGAAATTGTTTGTTGTGTTAGCGTGGAAGGGGTGGGGGTGCACTAATGACTGTGAAAGTTATATACGGGCTGGCATCGAACACCAGTAAGTAGTCTGTAAATATACTCCGATTTGTTCCTGAATCTATTGTGATTGTTTTTGTGTTGGTATTTCCTTAAACTATTTCAAATTCTGTTTCCTTTATTTTTTTCGCCATGTTTATGTTGAATGCGAGTCGCGAGTACGCGACACAAATATTAAGGAGGCTGGAAAGTTAAGAAATTACCCACCAGTTTTACTTTAAAAATACAAACATGACATGTTTGGTCATAAACTATGATTTAGTGAAGAAACAATCCAAAATATTTCAGCCTTGAAATTTTAACATTTTATACAAAATTAGAGCTCTTCACAAGTCAAAAAATGGCCACGACCATCTAGCCCTCTCTTATTGTTGGATTTGATATAGCTTGTAAACACGAGTTATTCCGACCCAGGTTGGCTCTGATGTAAAAATGCCGTCAAATCTCCTTTAAGATTTTTATTGATCTTTGCCACAATTATAAAAGTTTTATACATGTTTAAGTTTTTTAATTTACGAATAGTGATTGTAAAGTTGCTTTTATAATCAACTGATTTCAAATCTTATAAAAATATATAACGAGAAAACAATACATTGTACGTGTAGATAACAATCTCAACTCAATGCCCGCCAGATGAAATCATTGAGAACAGCATTTGGGACAACTGTATACTTTCTCCAGGTAATCTACCGAATGAGATTCTGCAATGATACAATTGTATTCCGTGAAAACGGTGTGTTAAACAGAAAACCAGGTGTCCCGAATACTGTAACCAAATCACTAGGTATGAACCCTGAAACGAAACAAACAAAAATTTCATATAATAACTTTCTCTATCCCCCCCCCCCCCCCCCCCCCCAGCAAACAACCGTTGAAAAGATAAATTCATGTTTTTGTCTGAAAATCTTCAAATTTGCATCGAATTGTTCAAGCTGTAGATTTATGGATGTTATAGCATTGTAATATGCGTATTTAACATGTTTACCAAACAACGTGGATATTTTCGACAAATATTATGTATGAACATAAAGCAACATTTTTTTTATTTTTGTTTTTTTTTTATCCAAAAACATCCTTCACGAAACATTGATTTTTCGCAAGCATAAAATCTTAAACTATCTGCGTCAAAAGGTAATAAAATGAAATTCTTTGTGTGATTATTTTTTTAAGCAGTATAGGCATAAAATACATTCTCATCTCCGTAACCACTTCTAGATGACCTACTTCCAGGGCCCATCACCTCACTTACATTAGTTTAAAAACAACTTTATTCGTAGAAAAATTCATGATCAAATTCTGATTTCAAAACAAGCATGCTGCAAAATTCGGTTCAATGTGCTTTACTACACCGCCAATCCTTCGATACAGCGGTAAAGACATCTATATTGTTACATGTACCGTCCTAACCACAATGCTGAGCGGTAGTAATCTTTGCGTGTGGCTGATACGTCCATCCGAGTCTTGTTTAACTTGCCACGATATGTCCGACTGACATTTAATTTAAAAACTTAATTACGGACCAATTGTTGGTTCCAGCAATAGTGAAACTATTTTCAGTGCTTTATTGTTGAATGATAATGATTACTACTGCCTCTAAGGGTCATTCATATATCATATACTAGTAGGTCGAGCTGGCAATTACACTACTCGGTTCCTGACCAGTTTTAGCTATATTACTTTGGTGCAAACACTAGAATCTTCAAAGAACACAAACAAATAAGGTCGAGCACCAAAAACTCAAAGACTAGTTAATCATGTATCGTGGACTATTCTGAAGAGGGGATATTTTATATCTCTAACTGTTACTTACCTGCACAACTCTCGCTAACTCTTTCAAACTATTGAACAATACTTTACTTTAAATTTACTCTTGGATAAGAATATATATGATATCTAACTAGTTATATACTTGTACATGTACAACTCTTGATTTAAAAAACCCTATTCTCTTTTTGAATTATACAACAAGTTTCTCTTGTTCATATCTTGTTACTTTAGTTTTACTCGTTTGTAAAAAAAAACTTGAGCCTATTAAATCTTTTTAACTAAATAAATATTAACTAAGTTACTTACTAATACTTGTACAACTTATTAAGTTTGTAAACCTTACTCCGTCTTCTTGAGCTGTTGTCTTTTGTGGTGTAGATGTATTCGTCAGAAATGATACTTTATTACATTATACTTTAATTATATATTCTCATCTTATGGACATAACCATGTACATAAACGTAGTCGATGTTGGACTTAACCCGTTTATCGTTCTTTGCCAGAATCAGTCTTATAGGAAAAATATTATGTTAACAGAAATACCACCTTACTATTTTCCTACACAGGGTTTGTCTAATTGAATCCCAACCCTGTCTCGTCACTGCCATTCTATTTGAATAATACATGGGGTGGAGATAAATCGCGCTGAGGGTGGTAGTGATATAGACTATTCAAGGGATAACGACGTCGATCTTATTTCACTTTTATTCAAAAGTTCATATGATATTGAATTTTTTTCTTCAAATTTGTTGATACATGTTCATGTGTACTAGTAGAATTATAATCACCCCTCGTTGAAGTTTACATTAAAGTTATTGAGAAATACATATTTTCTATAAAACGTTTTTGTAAACTCCTATAACTAATCCTGGTAAAAATTCACATTGGCTTTCCTCAATCTTAAATGACAAACATTTTAAAAGAAATGGATTTTTTTCTCAACAGCGTATTTCAAAAGGCTGATATAAGTTTAATATTATCGTTACATTTACAATTTATGCATCAATGTTTTCATGCATCAGGGGTTCATTGATTTCATAGATTTAAGGCATGGTTTCTTTCGTATAATCTCGATATGATTTTATTTTCAAAAACAAAAATCGAACGATACACTGACGGAACTTTTCAGATTTTGAAACAAAACCACGTACATACTTCTGTATGCTTGGTATGATAACTTCGCATGGACTAAGCCTTCAACCTGTGTGGTCAACATTGGGAACCATTTTTATGTTTTGATGTATCTTAATCGTCCCTATACAGCCGATGGTAACACATTCCAAACATCCTGTGGCGAGGCATCATTAACAATTATTATCACCTTAAATCCTTTTATACCAGTGGATACAGATAATTTATAAGTAGCCCAATTTGAGAAAAATACTTTCCGTTTCTTTAAAATATACGCAAATCTGCATTTTATTCTTTCGTTATATAGGGTAGTAATGTAACAAAAATCTTCATTTAAGAGGGCTCGATGGTCGTGGCCATTTTTAGACTGTATTGATCTCCTTTAAAATGAGAGCTCCATATAAGAATATAGGGAAATACTCAAATTTAAATGGTAGAATATATGGAATTTTTCTTTACTATATTATATTTATAGCTTAACAAATCATATACCTTAAAATTTTAGGAAGATCTGATGGTTAATTTGTTGACCATCTAGCCTCATTAATATCTTTGAGAACTATTTCAGAATGACATGGTGACACACCAACCACTTATTTTAAAATAAAATCTTTACCACATGTTCGTGTATTTAATCCCATTATTGAGATGAAAATAATATTCTAATGTATGGATGTACATGTAAATTTCTCAGCATGGCACGGCAAAAGCCAATGGCAACTACTCGAGGCTTTCCGTAAAGTTTCCCGAGCTCTGCCGGAGAGGCCCGAAACAATGCGATTGCAATACATAACAAGAATAGATATGGGTTATCCCATATCCAAAATATTCGACTTTTAAATTGCTCGAATTTTCACTGTGCTCAGCCGATCTCTAGGTTAAAATCACTGAACTTGTTAAGAAACTGGCGTATATAGTTCTTCAAGTCCATAGGAAATACTGCAACCAGTCTTGCGTCACTAGTAAACAGTGCACACATCCTAAAACAGAGTGTACACGAGTGCGATCACCATTCCGTTATTAAATAAAAGAAAAAACAAAACAAACACTCTCACACACACAATGAATAATCAAAAGAGATTGTGTGCTATCTGACGAACACTAATCATGAAAGTTATATAATTAAAAATTGTAATAATATAAGCAATATTCATTAGTGAAAAAATGTCAATCGAAGGATGACCTATATTTTCGTGAAAAAGACCGAGGAGGCAGCTTGCGAAGGAATATGAATACTTCACAATTACATTTCTAGAGGAAAGGTGATTTTTAAAAATTATTTTACGTTAATTTGTTTTCTTCCACGTATAATATATACATCGATAATCTATACACTTGTTGTAATGTTGTATCTGATGATCATGAATGGAACTATATTTTTCAGCGCAATTGTGTAAAGAGTACGTGCATATATCAATGTATCTTGAAAAGAATTCGGTTTTCATCTACGCCACAACAGTTTTCATGTTTGTAAAGCTTTTGATTGCTATCATCGAATTACCCCACATTCCATTTCTTTTCTCACTGTCATCAGCCCACTGCTCATATTTCAAAATGGCAATAACGATTACGTGACATATTTATTAAGAAGTATGGTAAAGTCAGACATTTGTAAACCATTGACAACTGGTTGTGAAAAGATACGGTCCCAAAATAGCTTCCTTAGATTTGCTTTTTTGTATATCTGTTAATCATTGGGTAATTTAGCAATCTTAATACTTACTGTGTCACGCAACAGCAAAACGAACAAGAGGCCCACAGGCCTTGACGGGATACCGGCCACCTGAGTTCCATAGCCCTTAGATTGACATGTCAGAGCCTCATGTTTGCATTTTAAGCTTCATTTTGAAGTCTAATCCTGAGAATCCTCTGACTGTTACCCCTTTTTTATTATTTGATGTTGAAAAAAAACCCAAAAATGCGACCGAGGGGGGTGGGGTGGGGGTAAACAACTGTGATAGTACAGAAAAAATTGAATCAATACACTTTCATTATGTGGCCATATTGCCCCTGCCCTAGGGCCTGAACCCTGACCCAGGGACCATGAATTTTACAATTTATGTAGAGGACTTCATGGACATCATAACCATGCATTTAGTTTTTCTCAAATATGTATGGGAGTAAAGAAGAATTTTTAAGATTTATATATTTTTACTGTACATATATGGCCATATTGCCTTCGCCCTAGGGCTTGAACCCCTGTCACGGAGACCAAGAATTTCACAATTTAGGTAGAGGACTTCGCAGACATCAGAATCATGCATTTAGTTTTTCTCGAATACATATGGGAGTAAAAAAGAAGATTTTTTTAAAGATTTAATACATTTTTACTATATGGCCATAATGGCCCTGCCCTAGGGCTTGAACCCCAAACCCAGGGACAAGAATTTCACAATTAAGGTGGAGGACTTCGTGGACATCAGATTCAAGTATTTAGTTTTTCTCAAATTTATATGGGAGTAGAGAAGAAGATTTCAAAGATCTAATACATTTTCACTATATGGCTATATTGGCCCCGCCCTATGGCGTGAACCGGCCCTATCACAGGGGTAATGAATTTCACAATTTAGGAAGCAGGCTTCATGGACAATATAACCATGCATTTAGTTTTTCTCAAATGTATATGAGAATAGAGAAAAAGATTATTTAAGATTTAATACATTTTTACTATATGGCCATATTGGCCCTACCCTAGGTCCTGAACACTTAACCCAAGGGTCATGAATTTCACAATTTTGGTAGAGGGCTTCATTGACACAATTGCCATGCATTTAAATTTGCCCCCACATGTGTAGGAGTAGAGAAGAAGATTTTTGAAAATTAGGCATTTTTTGCATATTTTTTCCCGCCTATAGCAACTTAGGGGCGGAAGAGCCTTGAATTTCACAATTTAGATTCCTCTTACAATAGAGATGCTTCACACCAAAAATGGTAACAATTGGCCTTCTAGTTTCCAAGAAGAAGTTAAAAATGTAAAATTGTTAACGCACGATGGACGACGCACGACGGACGAAGACCAACTGCAATACATGTAGGTCACCTGAGTGACTCAGGTGATCTAAAGACTTCAGTGATATGGTATTTACATGTATTTGATAAAAAAAAAAAAGGTCTGCTTTGTTGCATCTGCCAGCTGATTTCAAATCTAAATTAACACAGTATAGCTAGGTTTTGGTGGGGTACTATATTGCTTTTAAAGAATTGCAGTTCCATCTAAAGCGCTAACATTAATCGCAAAAGTTTGATATTTATTCTATTTTGTATGAAAATTTACAAAAGAGTCACATAACATTAGTATACCAACCTGGTAAAAACACCGATAAAATAACTCCAAGACTCTGCTTCACAAGAACATACGGTACTAATTACGTGCACTTAACTTCAAATCTTCAAAATATTTTAGATAATTTGCATGTTTACCGTTAAAGTTGGAATATTGATGTAAATGTGGCCAAACAAAAGTTGTTGTATTCCGAAAAGGAACAAAATTACCTAAAAGTTACAAATAGTTTTATAATGAGCAACCGTCGAGCTTGTAAATAGTGTCCTTTACAAAAATTTAGATTATCGGAAATCAAAATTTGTACATGACAATTCCAGAAAGGTTTGGGACTATTACCGACAATAAAATTATCACCACCAATAAGGACCACTGTACAGCTCGATCGACACTCGGCTGTACTATAACCCGATCGACACTCGGGTGGTAGCCCTCTCTATGGTAAAAGTAACCGAGTAAAGTCCAATCAGCGTTTCAATATTTATTAAGGATCTGACAGAAATTTTGATACAGATCGGTGATATCGGGACGGCTGTCCGATTCCGACTGATATACAAAAGAATTTCAACAGTATATAAAACCAAAATTATGTAACATGTGTAAAACGATAAATGAATAATAGTTCAGACCATGACACCTGAGTTAATCCCTAAGTAAATTACATAGCCAATTAATCCCCTTTGGACTATTTAATGCCCGCATGTGATTCTAGCAGTATAAAGATGACAGGTGAGGAAATTCAATTATCTGAAACTAAGACATTGGACGTTTTTACTATCCTGAACTTAAATAAACGAGTAAATGAGATTAACTAGCATTTGAATCTAACAAAAAGCGTTTCCTAACAATAATCATATTCAAACCCTGAGAAAGTATTTTAATTAAAATCGCGCTAAAAATTAGAAGAAAAAGAAAATAAATAGAAGTAAAATCTTTGACACGATAACCTGTCCTTTACAAAAATTTAGACTATCGGAAATCAAAATTTGTACATGACAATTCCTCCCTGCTACAAAAAGTTTGGTCCCCAAACTTAACTAGATAAATTTAAACTCATTTTACACATGCCGCATTTAAATGAAACAGTTTCCTTAAAATTAATTAAAGCAAAACCATATTTTACAGTCAACAATACAAAAAGACTAAATGGTTATTGTTATATCGTCAAGATTTTAGCACAAAGTCAAGTTAGAATTTCTTTATCCGCCGATGTTCTTTACGTAAAAAATCTCTGTCGATCTCCGATTCTGTTCTGCATACACAATTTCTTTTAATAGAACGCAAAATGATATGTTCCATTTCATAACTGTCCAGAAGCCACTGGTACTCCGAAATTATAGATCGCATTTTCCTTCCGTCCGAAACAACGCCACATAAACACACGGTATAAAATTTGATTTTGTCGTCTTTATCTTCTAGTTCCAAGGAAAGTTGTTTCACTTTTGAATCTAGTCGCAAGTTGTCCGTTTTCAAAGTCGCGATAGTTTCTTGATATTTCTTCATATTTGCTTTTAAATCTAACATGAAAACAGACTTGTCACTAACACATTGTTTAAAAGCGGCGTCACTTAACTTGGAAAACGGAAGTGCCCTGACGAGTGACTTTCTTTCGTTGTGTTCTCGGAGTCGCTGGAAATCTCGATATCTTTTCGATTCAGTTTTATATACAGTACGGGATCCAATGTTTCCGCACGCTCTGCCAAAATGTCCTTCCTGTCCACATCGGTGACATCGTTTCTCCAAAGCGTTGCAGGCGTTGTAATGCCGTCGGTTACATCTACTGCACACCGGCGCTGAAAATTGCCACTGTGGTCAAAACTGCATGTCAGTCCATGTTGAGGCTGTTAAACCTGGTAAGTTGAGATATAGGGGAAATCTCGCTTGGCCAGAGGTCCGTGGATCGTACCCGGATTCTCCACCAATTATCCTATTTCGGAATTTCCGTAAGGATTTTGCCGACAATGTCCAGTCCAGAAAGGTTTGGGACTATTACCGACAATAAAATTATCACCACCAATAAGGACCACTGTACAGCTCGATCGACACTCGGCTGTACTATAACCCGATCGACACTCGGGTGGTAGCCCTCTCTATGGTAAAAGTAACCGAGTAAAGTCCAATCAGCGTTTCAATATTTATTAAGGATCTGACAGAAATTTTGATACAGATCGGTGATATCGGGACGGCTGTCCGATTCCGACTGATATACAAAAGAATTTCAACAGTATATAAAACCAAAATTATGTAACATGTGTAAAACGATAAATGAATAATAGTTCAGACCATGACACCTGAGTTAATCCCTAAGTAAATTACATAGCCAATTAATCCCCTTTGGACTATTTAATGCCCGCATGTGATTCTAGCAGTATAAAGATGACAGGTGAGGAAATTCAATTATCTGAAACTAAGACATTGGACGTTTTTACTATCCTGAACTTAAATAAACGAGTAAATGAGATTAACTAGCATTTGAATCTAACAAAAAGCGTTTCCTAACAATAATCATATTCAAACCCTGAGAAAGTATTTTAATTAAAATCGCGCTAAAAATTAGAAGAAAAAGAAAATAAATAGAAGTAAAATCTTTGACACGATAACCTGTCCTTTACAAAAATTTAGATTATCGGAAATCAAAATTTGTACATGACAATTCCTCCCTGCTACAAAAAGTTTGGTCCCCAAACTTAACTAGATAAATTTAAACTCATTTTACACATGCCGCATTTAAATGAAACAGTTTCCTTAAAATTAATTAAAGCAAAACCATATTTTACAGTCAACAATACAAAAAGACTAAATGGTTATTGTTATATCGTCAAGATTTTAGCACAAAGTCAAGTTAGAATTTCTTTATCCGCCGATGTTCTTTACGTAAAAAATCTCTGTCGATCTCCGATTCTGTTCTGCATACACAATTTCTTTTAATAGAACGCAAAATGATATGTTCCATTTCATAACTGTCCAGAAGCCACTGGTACTCCGAAATTATAGATCGCATTTTCCTTCCGTCCGAAACAACGCCACATAAACACACGGTATAAAATTTGATTTTGTCGTCTTTATCTTCTAGTTCCAAGGAAAGTTGTTTCACTTTTGAATCTAGTCGCAAGTTGTCCGTTTTCAAAGTCGCGATAGTTTCTTGATATTTCTTCATATTTGCTTTTAAATCTAACATGAAAACAGACTTGTCACTAACACATTGTTTAAAAGCGGCGTCACTTAACTTGGAAAACGGAAGTGCCCTGACGAGTGACTTTCTTTCGTTGTGTTCTCGGAGTCGCTGGAAATCTCGATATCTTTTCGATTCAGTTTTATATACAGTACGGGATCCAATGTTTCCGCACGCTCTGCCAAAATGTCCTTCCTGTCCACATCGGTGACATCGTTTCTCCAAAGCGTTGCAGGCGTTGTAATGCCGTCGGTTACATCTACTGCACACCGGCGCTGAAAATTGCCACTGTGGTCAAAACTGCATGTCAGTCCATGTTGAGGCTGTTAAACCTGGTAAGTTGAGATATAGGGGAAATCTCGCTTGGCCAGAGGTCCGTGGATCGTACCCGGATTCTCCACCAATTATCCTATTTCGGAATTTCCGTAAGGATTTTGCCGACAATGTCCAGTCCAGAAAGGTTTGGGACTATTACCGACAATAAAATTATCACCACCAATAAGGACCACTGTACAGCTCGATCGACACTCGGCTGTACTATAACCCGATCGACACTCGGGTGGTAGCCCTCTCTATGGTAAAAGTAACCGAGTAAAGTCCAATCAGCGTTTCAATATTTATTAAGGATCTGACAGAAATTTTGATACAGATCGGTGATATCGGGACGGCTGTCCGATTCCGACTGATATACAAAAGAATTTCAACAGTATATAAAACCAAAATTATGTAACATGTGTAAAACGATAAATGAATAATAGTTCAGACCATGACACCTGAGTTAATCCCTAAGTAAATTACATAGCCAATTAATCCCCTTTGGACTATTTAATGCCCGCATGTGATTCTAGCAGTATAAAGATGACAGGTGAGGAAATTCAATTATCTGAAACTAAGACATTGGACGTTTTTACTATCCTGAACTTAAATAAACGAGTAAATGAGATTAACTAGCATTTGAATCTAACAAAAAGCGTTTCCTAACAATAATCATATTCAAACCCTGAGAAAGTATTTTAATTAAAATCGCGCTAAAAATTAGAAGAAAAAGAAAATAAATAGAAGTAAAATCTTTGACACGATAATAGCTTTATATATTTAGGCATGGCCTTGAGTTTTAATGGTAAATTCAAACTAACACAAAAGATACTGCATGGCTCAACGAGCATGTTTGGTACACTTAAAACATGAAAATATATTTTTTTGAATATTGAGTCGAAACTAAAAGTGTTTGATACATATATTGCATGTGTCCTTAATTATGGTGTTGAGTGTGGGGTTTTCA
The DNA here is from genome assembly GCA_033439105.1 of Magallana nippona. Classification (NCBI taxonomy): domain Eukaryota; kingdom Metazoa; phylum Mollusca; class Bivalvia; order Ostreida; family Ostreidae; genus Magallana; species Magallana nippona. The sequence goes on along the minus strand of CM065926.1, from coordinate 9,061,268 downwards.
TAAAGGAAAGGACATTGACCGTGTCCATACTCGACTCTGTAAACTCATACTAAGAGTATTCAGTTCCACGCCCAACTTTATGATATATACGGAACTTGGGTCGCTTGCCTTTAATTATTTTCAGAAAGCTAAATATACTGAAATATTCGATGAAAATTTTAAATACGCAAAATTGTATATTGAAAATCATATATGTATTCCACTCAATGTGAAATTCTTGGATTTTTATGGTTAAAGATTTGTTATGCTCTGCTGGTTTTAGTAATGTTTGGTATGCACAAAATGTTCTAAACCAAGGAAACCTGGTTTAGAATTTAGGAAATACTATTTGATGTTTTTGTTCAGGAAAGAGACACTTCCTTTGCATGTTCCTCTAAATGTCACGTATATAAATATTTGTATGACTCTTCTGGTCTACAGTACTATCTTAAAAGATGTCTATCAGAAAATGTTGTTCACTATCTGACAAAATAGAACCATTTCAACAAGACCTTGGACTTTCGGTAGGATGTAACTATCTTTTTCTTGCATCAAAACAAGTTTAAAATGACGCTGGTTTCAAGTGAAATATACACAGATTACGTAGTCTTAGACAAATCTCGTTGATTTCAAAGAGCCATGGCTGAGTGGCCAGCAATGAAATAGACAGGCCTACGTCACATTGCTGTTTGACACAACTACCCAAGCTCCTGTTAAAATGGTTCTATTGATTGTCTGCAAATTGATTAGCAATTGAACAAGGTCGTTATAACCAAACTGCACGTTCGCATCGCATTTGTAGATTTTGTACTCTTAGTAGGATGGAAGATGAATTTAACTTCATCCTAGAATGTCCAAAGTGCACTCATTCACAGTGTATTAATATCAAAAAGTATTACTGGATAAAGCCTTCTTCTTTCAAGCTTGTTCAGTTGCTTAGTTTGAGAAATAAGACTCAATTAAATAAACTATGTATTTTTCTTCAGAAAGCCACAGAGTATAGAAATAATTTGTTTTAATTAATATATATACCGGTATCTTCGACCTTATGTGTTAATATATGTAACATATATACATGTATATATGTTTATGTGCTTATTACATTGTACAGTTGTGGAAATATCTTTGTCACTATCATATCATGACAGATGCGGTTGTGTACTGGTAAAGTTTACACTGATTATGCATTTACATGTACATGTATTTATATTATGCCTATAAACCGGATGGTTTTGAGCTAATGAATGTATACTATACAAGACTGAAAAAAACTACCTGATTATATACTAAACACCAATACGTGTACTGTCCATTATCAAAATAATCACAATTGGAGTAAAGTTTGAAAATTTGAATAAATAATGTTGTAAAGGAAAATACTTCGATAGATTAAAATAGTTGGCAATAAGTGGTTAGGAAAAATTTTGGGTGAAAATTTGGATTTACAATCAAATAAAATTGAAACCATTGATGACTTAACCACAAGTTATTTTGTACTACGCAGCCCCGGAGCCTCTACTATTGACATTCAACAATGCCAGCAAAGCGTTTCTGTTCCGCGGAAGTCGTGCGTGACACAGATAGAAAACCATGTGTCGTGAACAACCCACCCCAGTATAAGCCCTAGAACGACACATACAGGTCAAGCCCTAGAACGACACAAACAGGTCACAGAGATGAAGACGGCAATTCTACTGATGGTTTTTGTTGTGGGTGTCTTTGCAACACGTAAGTTTTGAAAATCATTTTGATTGTTCCCTCTATATATGTAACCTTTCAGAAAGTATGGAATGAATAGACCTGTATCGCTTATGAATAGTAGCGTGTTATTTTTGCGGGTGTAAAATGTTGCGATTTTTTAAAATTTTAAATTTGTATACACTTCGTTGAATACTGTCAATTTCAACTTAGTATATTTAAGTGTAAGTTTTGCAGCATCCATTTGGGAAATTTTATATTCTTTTTACCTCAGAAAATAGGCAAAGGATAGCACCTTATCAAATTAACTCGCTATACGGAATGTTCTCATACGATATATTTACGGCTAAAATTGAATTATTTGCGTTTTATACAACTCAATTTGTAGTGATGTGCATTTGATGACCATACAATTGAATACATGTACATAATTTTGCATTTTGTTCCAATTGATTTTTCAAACATATTACAGATTTTATTTGAAAAATAAAAATATCTCAGAAAGGAAAATTCCTCAAAACAAGTTTTAAAAATCGTGTTCCATGTTTTGTTATATTGCAAATTGTGCAATGTAGGATATAGCTGCAGAACTGTAGCTATGTATGATAAGGAGAAATTAACTACTGAGTACCATTTCACGTGGTCATTTTTTACTCTTTAATCACAACATAACCATGAGTGTAGAATTTTGTAAACCAAATTAACAATAATGTTTAATTACGTACTTTATTAGTTGTACTTACTTTGACGATAGAGTTTTTTTTTCTTGGTGAGACGACGTTATGGCTTTTTATTTGGTCAAATACATGTATGACGTCACTTCGATTTTGCGTTGTTCGAAAACAGATTTCCTACTGCAAAACACATGCTGGGGCGTTAGATGAGATATGAATATATGAATATAGATTTTTTTTTTTAAAAATCGAGTGATTTTAAAGTTTAAATTAAGATGATGTTCACTTCTCACACATCGTCATGTTTAAATTTTACATAAATTTTTTTTTTTTATCTCGCCAGCCTTTAAGCTTTAACACGCACACCCATTCTCATCCAAGTAACATTTAATATAATGTACGAATTACTTTTTATTCATACCCATTAAAGAAAGGCTATACTGGGAAATAAAGATTATATAAGCTCTTTCCCGAGCGAAAGAATGTTAAAAGTTTCGAGATTTTGGTGACTCTCTTTTTTTGTCACTTTCGTTATTTGTCGGCGCCTATTGAATACAGCGTCTTTAATTTTATTCCCGTCAGGGATTTAATCATCTTTATCAAGTTCAACGGGAAAAGTATAAAAGATACATGTCTGAATTTTACTATTTTACATATAATTTCGCTATTTTTATGAAATTGTTTACATTAAAACTCAACAAGCGTGTCGCCTTGACATTTTTCTCAGTTTTTTTTAAAGTATAATTACAGAAAATTAAACCATCGTAAAACGTATTACCTTAAGAGGTCAATTTGTAATGATACATGTAACGTGAGATGAAACGATGACAAATGTGTAAAATTGGTTCAACAATGTTAGAGTGTACCGTATTACACCTGTATGCACACTCAGGAAATAGGATCACAGGTTGACACGGTTAAAAATTAAGGAATAATGAATCATTATTTGAGAATTATGAGCTTAAATTTTGGTCTGGGAGTGTTCAATTCTAATAAAGCCTGAAGGGCTTTATGATAGATTTAATCACGTCCCGACCAAAATTATCACCTCATAATATTCAAATAATGATTACTTATTACTTATATTTATATTATTTTCAGCTATTGTACGATTAAATATTAGAATATTAACATATTTATGTGATTTTCATTTATTTTAATTATGCAAACCCTGCTTGCGCCCAAACAATACTTTATTTGAATTTATTGGACTGTACATTACAAAATCGATTCGTATTGCTATCACAGACAAAGAGATTTTTAAAAAAATGTAAATATATATGTTATATACAGCCCTTACTCGCCGAGAGTATGAAAAGCTGGACGGTTTGCTGAGAGAGCTTCTAGAGAGAGACGGTCGGGATAGTCACGGCAGTGCGTGTAAGGACTCGGACTTTGGGGTGATGGGTATCACGTGTCAGGACTACTTGAGGGACCTGTTTGATAACAAGCTCGAGGATATGTGTAGCTCAGACTACTACAAAGTTCACTGCTGCCAGACATGCTCCGCTTGAGGGGTCCGTGTAAGTCTTCCTAATGATTGTTTATATATTGACCATAAAATTGAAATTGTAAAACATATTTAACTTCAAGATTCATACGCTGTGATAAGGTTTGTTTGAATTAAGGAACTCAAAACACACAATCGATTGAGGGGATTTAAGCAAACCTTATCACGGTATATATGAATTTATATCTCAAAGTCAAATAAGTATTCAATTTCAAAATTAGACTTTATGCTCAATATATGCACAATCATTTTATACCAGGCAATAACCTTTATTCTATGGTTTACATATCTAGATATACCAACACTACCATACAATTAATTTTTTCTGAAACTTTGATATTTTGTTCTACATATATGTTTATTTGTTATATATTAAAAGTGTAAAATAAATCCGAGATCTTTCACAATTCTTCTTTAATACCCCCACTATGTGATACAAATTTTCTTTTAATTTTTTCAGGTTTTTTGCCTTGAATCGTCCATCGGACAGTCAATGTTATAGAGATTTCTAATCTATATTAAAGCATTTTATTCTGGAGATATTTCTTATTTCTTTATTCATCAGCTCCCGTGCACAGATAGATGATAATCAGTTTAATTTCAATTCAATTTTTTGAAACCTATGCTTAATTCTACGGAATCTAACGATTGGAACGCTTACTCTTGATAAACTGTTACAACCCAATTTATATTCGTATAAATTTGGTACCGATTGTTTTTATACATTGTATTTCATACTTCAACCCCTCAAAACACATATAACAGTACCAATAGTAAAATCAAACTCGACATGGAGACCCAACACCTTACAAAATTGGTCGTGTGTCTTTTATTACAAAAGATGACAAATTCTTCCATCGTCCAATTCAATGGATATATAATGTCTGAATGCAAGATTTCTTGTATGCGTTCATTATTAAAATCGTTAAGACGTCATCAAGATTAAATGGAGGCAGTGTCATCCTCTACCTCGTTCCTGGTTATTCTAAGAGGGTTGGATGTTTGTGGCCATTTTTAAACGATATTTATATCCTTTAGAAGGAAACCTTGTATAAATGTAATTATGTCGATTGCCAGAACATTTTCTCCAAGGGGGGGGGGGGGGGGGTCCGACGGTTATTTGAGTTTGCGAGAGAGTGTGTGCGGGGGGGGGGGGGGGGGGGGGGGGGTCCGAGGCATATTTTTGATAATTTTATAATGTAATTTAAAGTTATTTGAATTTTGCAGGTGGGGGGTCTGGACCCCCTGACCCCCCCCCCCCCCCCCCCCCCTAGATCCGCGCATGATCTATGTATTTTCTTGAAATGTAATGTCATACGTGCTTTTGAAATGGTTTCCTTATTTTCTCCATTCAAACAGAAGTAAAAAAAAAAAAGAACAGGTTTGCAAAAGTAAATATGCATATTAACATCCAAATGCAAGTTAACTGAATATTGGGGGAAATCGGGAAAAAAAATATAAGTAAAAAATTCGTAGAAAGTAAATTTTAGTCTGAAATTCTGTTTCAGCTCATTTTCCCACAAACATACTGAGAAGTTTATCCAACCTTCCACCCGATTAGTAAAAATTGCTGATTATGGCACAGAAGTATGGGTGGCCCGTAATCAAATAAGAGGGGAGTTATCACCGAATTATCACTGTAGATTTGGAAAGTCGCCATTCAGTTCAACTCAATGAAATAGACTCACGCCATCAATGCAATGCAATGGTACATGCCGTACATAATGTAGGTTCGCAATGGGTGATGATTTATCAGAGGTATACGTAAGACCTATGATCATACGATAAATTGCGAAACAGGTACCGCATAAATAGTGTATATAAGCTTTCAAGGAGGACTGTTCTCTGAGTTTTTCAGCTTAAAGATTGACATTAATTCACAAAATTTGAAAATGATTCGGTTGACAATAAAAGATATAGCCCAAGAAGATTTTCCTCTCTTGAGAAAAGCTTCTCATGCCAAAACAAAGTGCCTTGTTGTTATCTGTTTTGTATTATATAAAGCTGTAAAAAAAAATTTCATCAAATGAAACACAGAATTACTTGCCATCTCTTTGGAACTAAATTATTGACAGCGTTCACTCCGAGCTATTAAGATCATTTTGTTTAAAACCCATTTTCTTGTTGACCGATGATGGGGCAATAAATAATTTGTATATTTGATTCAATATTGATTGTGATGCCACTCAAACCCTGTCATCGTGACGTGATACTTAAAACTTTTACTTACTGCAAGTTGTCGTTCTTACTTTGGTTTAATGTTTTTGTTTTCGATAGACATAGCTTTTGGGATTTGCATTGCAATATAATATTTATTATAAGCGTTCCATTTCAAAGGAGTGTTATATTGGATTGTTGTTTAATACTTTCGTGTGTTTTTGTTTGTCCACAACGCATTTTGTACCACGTGCGTGGCAAAAAAAATCTACAATCTAAATAGTATTAAGGACAATAATAATGCACGAGCAGGATCCATTTTCTATAAATTGAAAATGATATTTTTATATCTACAGCTGTATATTAATCCACACTTGTCTACTGGGTATAAGACCACTTCTATTTTTTGCTGACACAAGAAAATCATTTGTCAGAACAAATGCCTTTAAAGGGATGGTTTTTTTTCTTCACAATTTTGATACGTAACAGAATATGTAAGCAAGTTGTTAAATACACTAAACTTAAAAATTCGTATTTGTCATTTAAGGACCCTGGATGCTCAACAAATTATCATTCAGACCTCCTTAAAATTTTAGAAATTAGTTTTAGCTCTATTTTGTTAAAAAATCAAATAGTATATGTTTACAATTTGAATATTTTCCTATAGATATATTCTTACAGAGCAGTAAAATAAAGTGTAAAATGATCAAGACTATCGAACCCTAAGCATAATAATTAAAGTTGCACCTGAGTGTAAGTTGATAATTTGAAAAATTATTTGATGTAGCTGGAGAAAAACACCATGCACTCCCATTTTAATTGGTTTACTGTATTCTCTAAAGATTGTTCATGAAATCTTAAAACCCGGTTTCGGTTCGTCTGACAGGAAGATAAATATTCAAAATAATAAAATCTCATCAGCAACAACATCAACAAAAAAACAAAACAAACAAGGCCCGGACAACAAGACAGAACGTCATGGCCTAGATACTACATATGCATGTATATTTAGGTATCATTTGAACTGATTAATTGAAGTACAAAAACCTACTTATTAAGGCAGTCGTGTGATTAAGAATGACGAAATTTTATTTCTTAAAAACCGAAATGATTTTAGGAAGAGCCATCGCACTTAGTAAGCATTTTTCTCAACGTCATTAGTGATTTTTCAGATATTTTTTTTTTGTCCAAAATTCTGTACAAAGTTTTGGTTTAAACTTCAGAAGTTCATAGGTTCCTTTATATGATAAAAAAAAAGAATGAAATAATCTCCTACATGTACTATAGTATACAAGGGCCAATAAAAAATACGAAGCCTTTTGTAGGCTAGCGTTTTTTTTTTTTTTTACCTTACGTTCTATTACGACAAAATTTTAAAGAAACGTTTAAGCAATAAATCCAAAACAAATGCTTTAATGAGTAGGTCAAGTGCCACATACCACATGTATATGAGAAATGCAGAGGGAAGTATTTTGAAAAACTGCAAAAAAAAAGAGTCGCCGTGACGTTGTGTTTCGTCGATACAATGCTGATGAGTGTGCGCCCTAATGACAGTACATGTGCATTTGAAATTTAATTATCATGAACACCTTATGACCAAATGCATTGAAACTTTACAGATAAAATGGAAAAAAATTAACAAGTGATTATTTGTTGATCTTCAACTTTGTTGAAAAAATAAGATAACACTGTGTTTATAATTTTTCATTGACCCTCGTACTAAGTTTGTATGGAACAAGAAATAAATATTGAGGTATGTTCCCAAACATGCATAAAATCACCAATTTGATAATAACACACCGCTCAGTATTTACTAGTAGTATGCTCCATGCTTTTCGTATTTATTAAATTATAGAATTATTCGTATTTTAAGACAATCATTTCAAAATTATAGTTGGAACATGTAAAAACTAATATATTTTAACAAAGTATTGAGGAACAATTACCACTATAAAATGTAGGTAAAATGTCTACCAAATATACTTTGGCTCTTTTGTCGCATTTTTTTTTTACATAAACCCTGAAAAAAACTTAGTTTTTTCATAAACTTTTTCAAAAACTTTTAACCCAAACTTGCTCATTTTTTGTGATTTTTTTCCTTCACGTGCTGTTACTACTCACGTAGACAAACACGCAAAGGGGACAACACGTCCGATTTGTTCGGACTAATCTCCGGTGCACAATTAAAAACCTATAAAATAAATCTTGGCGGGAAAATATGTTTCTCCGTCTATCTTAATTGACCTGCTTAAATTACACCTTCTCTCAGATTGTACAGGGCGTTTGTAGTTTGAATGTCATCACGGGTTGTGACTTAAAGTTTTTCTATCTAGGTGCCAAGCCACACTTCATAAACACAGTTAGGATGTATCAATGAATTGCTTAATCAATATTATCAGAATTTTGACACACATATTTAGAGGTGTGCTCTGACCTTTAGTTTTGCTGCATGCAATCACATAGGCCGTTCATTACACATTTTGTAGCTTTTGGCAAGATTTAGAAGTTGTAAAAACCAGTAGTATGACTAACCAATTAACAACAGATAATTGAGGCGAGCACTTGATCCATCTTGCTTTCATATAATTATAAATACCACGTACCTTTTTCTCCTTTCACAATAGAATTAGGTCCAAGGGCTTTGGTAGATTTTGCATACTATAACCAATGTATTATTATGAAAATTTAAGCATTATTTACTTTTCTTTATTCATGCAATATCTGTCTCTTTATACGCATCCATTAAGAATTATACTATAATTAAGGGTCAACATGCCTCTCTTCCTGTTTCTCAATAAAAAAATAAATAAATAAAAAAAACTTTAAATGTACTGTTTAACAAAACGTATAAGGGAACATTCGATGAAAGTATCGAAAACTAAACATGACCTTCAAAAAACGACCTTGAATATGAATGAAAACCAGGGCAGATTCTACAGAGTTAAAAAATAACATTTTCATTGATAAACTGTTCTTTTAGACAAAATAATCTTGTTTGGAACGACACCAATTATCTATATCTATTCCAGCAAGAGAGTACTTAAGTGCGCCTGGGAATTGGATTTTTCTCCAGTTGTTATGTACAAAGTACATGTACTTCGACATCCGGGTGACATCAAACGTTAATCTTACACTCCAAGTAACATTTTAAAAGGTCTTTGGATGAATTCAATGCCATGAAATTATCCAAGGCTGAGATGTTACGCAATGTGGTTAAAAACATTTGCATCTCATGAAGTAAACCGGTTAATGGTGTGTTTTGTTATTTTCAAATGCAAAATCTTTGCTTTACATGTAGTTAAAATAATATTCAATTTTTGAATAGTTTGTTAAAAGTTCTCAGTTCAAAATTGCAGATTGTAAACCGTTTACGATGCGGGCAGGGCTCTAAAACAAAAATATCCAAAGACACATATTGTATTTGGTTGTTTTCTTGAATGTATGTTTAACATTGAAGACAAACGAACACTACTAAAGGTAGAGGTATAATGAATTCGATCTTTTGTTTGACCCATAGCGTTGAAATGACTAGCAAATCAGCTGAATTCGATAGAACAGGTTTTTATAGAAAAAAGGTTGAACAAATGAATTGCTTTTTTGAGGTATAAAGACATTGACAAGATGACGCAAACAAATATTGACAAAATAGAATTTTCACACGATTCCCATAAGTTTTATTTGTCACCTTTGAAAAAAAAATCCCTGAGAGGATGAGAAGTTTAAAAATCCGGAGAAATGAAATATAAAGATTTTTGACTTGAAAAATATTTATTTTTTTCTTCGCTCCATGATCACTTAAGCGGAAATGAGTGTCATCAGCATGAGCTAGCGCATTCGGCATCGCTCGGCTAATTCCTTTGCCTACGTATGGATTGTCCGAGATGTGCCGAGTGTAGCAAACGGTCTGTCGGTAGATTCTGATTCCTTCCTAAAGTATCAGTCACATTACCCAGCGATGGGGTAAACGATGTGCTACCGATGCGTTTTTAGATGAAAATGGCGTTAATGCCGGCCGGACACCCATAGTAATCGGACGGTGACTGAGGTCATCGGGCACATCGGTGGAAGTCATCGGAAGAAAATAAGTTGCAGTTAAAAATCAGCGATGTCTCCACCGATGTCCCACATCGCTTCTCATCAGCAATACATCATTAACACATCATTTAAGAATCGGCCGATATATGGTCGATCATTGTCCGGTGCCTTTTGAGTCTGAGGTGAGAGGTATTTAACAAACATCGGCCGATTATCGACCTAACATTTGCCCATAGCCGGCCGATGTACTGCCGATATACGAACGGTGTTCACCAATGCCTGTTTCTGTGACAGATGTGTTAATGACTACTTGGCCGATGAGGACCGATGTTGGGGCATCGCTCACATCACCGATTACCACCGATTACCACCGGTCTACGGCGACCGGCCGAGTAATGTGACTAAGGCATTAACCGATATCGTTTTGATATGTGCTTTTTCTGTCGGCGTATTTCTGAAAACTTAAATTGATTAAAATATTCTTACATTTTTGTCTTTGCTAAATGTGTCTTCTACGATGTTTTAATTTCTCTTTGAAGAAACACTCGCAATCACAATTATCACACATATAAAGTTTTAATCCTTGACGTAGTGACTTCATCTAAATGTTACTATACTGAACACTAGATATGAAATAGTTTGTTGCAGGAAACATATATTCTAATAAGTGTTCAATGAATATAATGTTAGAAAATGATAAAAAAATAAAACTATACTGACGGCAGAGAGGTATGGCGCACTTAATAGATACGATTTCGCCTCCAATATAGCGCTTTTGCAAACATCGGGCATTTTCAATATTATACAATAGTTAGTTGAAATATATTTTAAAAAACGCATATTACACAATTACTCAAAATGCAATTCTGTTGTTTTTTTTTTAATATATCTAGCACAAACTTGTGGGGGGGGGGGGGGGGTGTCAACAAACCACATGTTTTTCAGTTTCAATCAATGAACAAATCTAAATTTCTCTGAAGATAAAGAGATTCTTATTTAATGCGCAAAGTTATCAGAGACAACGTCTTAGGAACCATAATTTAACTGTAAATTTTGAAATAAAATTATAGCGTGGTTATTGGTTTCCAAATGTATCGCTATTCACTTTATCCTATCTATTGCCATGTTTCCCCCCGGATATTTTAGTAATATAAAGAGCTAGAGGCTCTAAGGGCCAAAATCGGCCTCACCTCAAAGATATGTGATATTTTTCTAATTATATGCTGTGGATGCCTATTTCTCAAAAACAGCATCAAATTGTTCTGATAAGTCAATTTTGGGAGAAAAAATAAGTTTGAAGAAATGACCACTCAAATGTCTCAATACGTTAAAACTCGGCATTATTAGGTTAAATTCGAGCCTACTTCACTAATATTAATCAAGTTTATCAATTTTGATAGTATTTCGGGTAAAAAGGTAAGTGGTTTTAATGAATTTGAACAAATTCTTTTGTTTCATAATAAAAAAAAATGATTTTTAAGTTGTTGCCATGGCAACCGTTTACCAAAGAATATGAATGCTTTCGTAATGGAAGAGATATTGGCTTATATATAGGATCTCTCATGATTTGCTATGGTATATGATTTTTATCCAACGAGTTGTGTGTTTTCCTATCCCCGAGCTTTGGTGTCCAAGTAGCGTAGTGGACAATGCACTCGCTTCTCACCGCTGCGACCCGAGTTCGATCCCCGTGATCGACAGTGGTTGTATGTGATAGAGTATGGCGGTCGCCCGCTTGGACACGTGGGTTTTCTCCGGGTACTTCGGCTTCTTCCCACATTAATGACCCCCTCGCGCTCACATCCGTGCCAACGAGAGATATTAATATAAGTTGTAAAACTTGTTTATCAATCGTTGTAAAATAAATAAAGTTCAGTTAAAACACACAACGAGTTGGATAAAAATCATATACCATCGCAAATCATGAAAGATTCTTTTTATGACATGTTTTACCACGTTTTTTGCTAATCTCAATTTTTTCTGTACAAATTATAATTGTGAGTCGCACAACACATTAACTACGAGACGTCAACAACTTTACGCATGGAAAAAAGTTCCTTGAAGTTTAACAAACAAACATTTCATTTTCGAACACTTTTTTTATGAATTCATGAAAAATAAATAAAACAACATTAAATGCTTCACTTTTACAACTCAACACTATTCAACTGTATTATTTTTTAATTTTTCATTATACGTCAATCAACCGGCTAAAACTACGTAATGTTTAATTATGACATCACGTGGAGTAAGAACACACAGTGTAATATCAAAAATTTATCCCATGAGTGATATCCACCGTATATTGAGATAAACATGTGACAAAATATAATACACAATGTTAGAAATGTTATCATTAAGTCCATTTTAAGAACGGAACGGTACATGTTCGCTTTCACGTCAAAACATAGCTGAGGCAAATTATTCCCGATCTCCCCTTTGAATTTGGGGCGTTTCCGCCCGCGACAGGGGCTGATTATTTTTTTATTGAGACGAAAACAATGTGTAAGATGTCCGACTATCCCATTTTTGTAATGCGAGGTCTTTTTAGTTGTTGATATGTGTTGTTTCCGGGGGGGGGGGGGGGGGGGGGGGCTTGATTTTCAAACATATGTGTAACTTCGACGTTAACAAAGTCTCATATCTTGCTGGATGCACCGTTGTTTTATGCTACTATGCTACTAAATTGTACATGAAGTATTGTTTAATAAGATGTCAAGAATACTTTTTCCAGAAGTTCGTTTTGAATTAATAATCTGTATGACATGCAGTGATAACGAAAAGTATCTGAAGTTACGCAATTTCGGTAAGAATGCTAACTAGTAGACATGTATAGTAAAATTGTTATACTGTAGTGAAACCATTAATGAGGTGTGCCTGGTCTGAACGCATTGACTATTGAAATATTTCTTTTTCTTCTTTTTTTCGTGTATCGGGTCATTTAGAGATTTTGACATACATGTACATCTATCATAAAAATAATATACTTTTATAATTCTTTTAACCAGTGTTGTAGCATAGACTTTACCCCATGGTCAAATACAAGGGAGTATGTGATCCCCTTAGGGGGTAAGCGCCCTGACATATTATTTTTCCCTTTTAAACAATATCAGTTAAGATTTTTCCTTCAGGCCAAAAAAGTGCCGCAGTAAATAATGTCTCCCTCCTATTATATTATAGCAAATGCATAGAACACCAATGCACCATAATATGTAATATACATATGCAGTGGTTATTTCTTTCATGTGGGAAATCTATCAAATGCTTTTATTTCTGGGGGGGGGGGGGGGGGGGGAGGGGCTTACCCGGAACCCGGCTTCATTTTTCCGGGAAGGATATACGCTGGGAAGGGGGTCTATCATCTATGCCACGACACTGGTAAAGACATGTCTAAATTACGTCGTCCTTAATGAAAATATGAATGAAAATATAATCGGAGGTGACTTGTTCTAATCAGGATGGAAATTTATGCATTTCTAACCCCTTTTAGTTTATGGTATTTCGATTATAAGCTTTCACAAAAATTAATCAAATATAGACCTAATTCATACATTTATAACCCCTTTTAGTTTATGGTATATCGATTCTTGTACACGTTCTTTGAAATAACATTGTAGTATGATTATTGTTTTCCAAATGTATCGCTATTCACTTTATCCCACCTGTTGCCATGTTTTATCCCGGATATTTTTAATAAAATCAAATTTGTCTGTTTTGGACTGATTTATTAGAAATAAACCTTCTGTTCTATTCTATTTATAAAACTAGATATCGGATGTAAATTGATCTGGTTTCCTAAAGACTCAATTTCATGCGATGTCTGGAGTGTTTTTTTTTTAAGCTTTTCTACTGAGTCATATGATGCCTGGTCTTAGAAAGAAAACAGGTACCCCCAACTCCCCAGCTCCCTCAATGACGGTGGTCGCTAAAAAGTCGTCGATCTTTGTGATGCATTGCGACTGAGCAACAGCAACCAGACACGTTAATAGCTGCGAGTTGTTAAAACAAAATGTTAAATGTCAGATGATAAAATGGGATGCTTAACGTACATATCAGGTTAAAGTGCATGGGAGATAACAGTGGTGTATATAACATGATTAAAGTGTTTCAGCTGCTGTACGAAAGAAAAGGTTAATAAACGAAATCCATGCATAGTGAGACTCCTTAGTCGAAAATCAAAGTGGAAAAATGTAGCATATCTCCAAATCAAACGAAAAAAAATCATTTACTTTGTAAAACAGTTTGTAAAAAAAAAAAGGATCACTTTTTCAATAATTTGATATTTCAATGATTAAATAATATTGGAATAAAAATATTTTTAAGATGCACAATCCGTGTAATAATATAATTTTTCACTTTGAAAAAATTGCAAAACTTGTCAAAAATGACTGTTCCAATCAAATGTAGTAGATGAAATCGGTACGAACGAAATAATTAGAATTAGATTCTATGACCGAGAAGATCATTTGGACTTATCAATTTTTTACCAGTAAAGTTACAAAAAGGCATTCCGTTAACTAAAACTCCTCACTTCCCGGAAAAAAAAATTGGATCCGCGCCTGACCCTCCTTTTATACGTCTAATGGCTGTTACTTGTACAATGGCTGTCACCTTTATGGAACTATCTATATAATTCTTTCATCTTCTTCCCTTGTCTTACTATTGTACAAACTTCAACGCTAAAAAAGTTTAAAAGCAACTTAACCCAATTATTGCCGTTTATAAACGTATGAACGGAATTTTAAAAAAAAATATCCTATACGATAAGCGAGGGACACAGAAGGCTTGTTTTGGTTGTCTGAGGAGTGTGTCTAATGCAGACTTAGAGATTATTTACTGACGTCATAAGAATAATAACCCCATTTTCATTACATATTGGAACTAATTCAACTCTATTATCACGTTCCGATTATCGAGGGAATTATCAAGAAAAATGTCACTCCAAAGGTCGGCTCCTACATTGCGACTCAAAATTTATAATTATTGTGCCCCCGAGCATTGAAGGCATCATGTTTTTGTTCTGTCTGCAAAAACTTCATTAATTCTTTTAGCTTTTGGACTATTTATTACAATTACATTTCAAAACTGGATGTCAAAACAATACTAATTGGCAAAAATAGTAATCTGCAATCGTTTAATGAAAATCATCAATGTTCGAATTCAACATGTCAAAATTAAGATATTTCTCAATTTACACAATTTGATAAATGAATAGGATAACCAAATGTTCTGAGGTCGTCTAAACCACAATGAGGAGCATGATTGTACAGACATGAATGGAATCAAAATCACAACTGCGAGTCAAATACAAGCTTAAGGAAAGGAATGATATTTGTAACTAATATTACAAGTAAAAAAGGTCAATTATTTCCTGATAGTTTTGTAGTTCTGTGCTTGTAGAGGAAGCCATATTTGGAAGATTACTGATTTGTTTGAAAGTCTTCTTCCATCAGAGAGAGAGAGAGAGAGAGAGAGAGAGAGAGAGAGAGAGAGAGAGATTGTCACTGCGCTGTTTGCTGTAATTGTTTTGGCCAGAGATACGCATGCTCAGATTCTTGAATTCTGGGAAAGTGTATGCATTAAGCGTACCAGGACCAATTCGAATGTTTATTAACTTGTACAATTGCTTTCATTTTCAACTAAAAGACTATAGATAAGACATAGAGTCAAGAGTCAAAACTTACCCTCCATGATTCAACATTTTTTTTAAAATTGTTTGATACAACAAACAAAATTTTTCTGTCATTTATTAGTCTCGGATGAAAATCTTAAATTTTGTTTGTGCAAGCTTGCGCTAAATGTTTTCTGAAAGAAAACTGCCTCAAAATAATCTGTTTATCCAAAAATAAAAAAATAAAAATAAATAGCGCATATGAACAGGTTTTTTTTTTCTATTCTCATTATTTTGGATAACAGAAAAAGTATCGTTCCTCAGAATTTTATACCGTGTCTGTTACGATGTACATGAACATGTATTCATATACCTTAAGGTAACTCATAACACAAACGTATCATATTTTCCAACCTTGCGAGCTTTCTATTCATTTTCAAAAGCTACTTGTAAGCTTATGGTACAATGTGTTAACATTTTGTTCTTCTAAAAGGACACCCATAAAATAGAATGCTGTACGTTTTGAAGTAAAAGAGTCTAGACATAGAAAGTGAATTGTTTTTAGCCGTTACATTAAGGTTTTGTAAATCAAAGAATTCAAAACTACAGAATTCTTTGAATTACAAAACCGTGATAAGTAACATAAATCAAGCCATTTTGTCAATCCCTGCTTGACACAAACATTACAACGTACATCACAAACAAATGAATTATCAATGACCTGTTGTCCATAGGGAAATTTTTGTTGCATTGGGTAAATATGTATACTCTTTGATGCCATCCTTGGACTTTTTAATTCTAATTCACGTTCAAAACATTCGTTGAATTCATCAATTAAAATCAAACGAGGGAGGAATACCACGTTTGATATTGTGACATATTTATCATTGATGAAGCAGAAACTTGGTCCATGTAATCTTCCTACCAGGCATCGAATACGTATGCATATCGTTTCGAAGAACTTCATTCAAAATTCTAGGTTAATTTTTTAAAGGTTTAAGTTTGAAAGCCATTCCTACGCTAACCATTAGGTTGTTGTATTTTCAGTTTTTAAGCAATACTTTTTACACTTTTATTTGAAATTAATTATATGTAATTATGTTATATTTTTCGTCCATAAAATATTTTATAAGAAAAATTAATAATCAGAGGCATTTTTTCAAGGCATTTCAAAATATGGCCACTCGACACTGTGTCCGAGCGCCGTAAAAAAGAACTTAGAAATCTCACTTATTTGGATGCATAGGACATTTTTCAAACTCTTCACAACAGAAAGATTCAATGATCAAACTAGTCCGTTCTGATTAAATTACCTTTTCACGAATTCTAAAAAAGAAATGTGCACACTGTACCTATCAGTAAAGAAAAGTTCAAATCAATAGGCCAAGAAGTTCAAGGTTTTATATTAAATATGTCACCTCATTTTACTCTTTACTATTGACAATAGAGACAATTTCTTACAGGGATTTACGGTATAACGGAAAAATGTGACATTTTTTCGACATGTTTTGATAGAAAAAAAACATCTATAGAAGTAAAAAAAATGTTGAAAACCCCCATGTTAAATATTAAGGTGGTATGGGACACCTGTCGATATTAACGTGAATAAAAGTTCACATTATAATCAAAACACTTTCACCAGATTAGAACTTTCAAATTTTATTATAATATATTTGACCATAAAATATTTTTAAAAAAAATCTTAGAAAGTTAAAAAAAATATAACAGTTCCTTCGGGATTCGAACTCTTGACTTACAGGTTCGTAGTTCACGTTCTAACCCATTGTACCACGATTTCGGTAACAATATTTGGAGAGAAAACACTTAAAAAATTATCCCTTTTTTATTGTTTATTTCGATTGGAAGTACGTCACAATGTGGAAGTGTCCCATACCACCTTAAAAGTAATTGAGCGTTGAAATGATTTAAAAAACAAGAGACTTTTAAGATAATGAATTTAAAAACTGTCCTGATGTCAGAGTAACAGAATGTATTCATATCCATAAAATTCATATATTGTCTAGGAATACATAGTTTTTATCACGTATTAAACTCTTAGCGCTTAGAGTAAAACCCCCCTTGAGTACGCTTCATTTTGATTATGAAGAGAAAAGGCGCCGACAACTGTGATTTAAGGTTATTGTCAGGGTTATGAGATAGACAGAAAAAGTGTATGGGTCGAAAGATTACATGAAACAAAATAACGATTTCAAAGGAATCGCTATCTATCTGACAGATAGTAAAATGTTAACTGATGTATATTAAGATAGAATTAGCTTTATTGATTAAAGATAAATCCACCGGTGGTCTTTCGTTTTGTAAGAAATAAAATCTGATTTATTGAGAGAAAGATTTGATATTTGCATTAATTTCTTACATTCAGCAATCTAGTAGATACTTATCACTGAAATAATTGATCATCATCTACCTGTAATGTATAGTAAATTGAAGATGTAAAATAATTCGAAGTTTTTAAGACATATGTCAAATTCTATTTGTCAAAGATTATACTAACCAAGAAACAAAATAAAAGAATCTATATGAATGACATCTTTAACTATATACGTCAAAATCTATTCGTTCATTCATATTTACATTTTCACACATTAAAGGAATTACCTCTGGACCATATCTTGATTATACATGTACATCTCGATTTCTTATCGTAGAATTTTTGCGTAAAGTTAAATGAGTCATATAGCACCATATAATTGATTAAATTAATTATATCTTAAAATATCAATCTGTTATGCGATGAAAAATTCACTGCCTTAATCACGATGATGTATGGAGTTGGTAATGGACTACTGTAGAACTGCAACGATCGACCGAAATAGAAAGGGTAAAAAATATGAAATCTCTAATAATTCGTATTCTAAATTAGAAAATTTGATGATTTTTTCATTAACTTTCCGATAGAGAGAATATCATCTAAATAATTTAAAACATTGCCAGACTGACACTTTGGAAATCGTTGAAGTCAATGCCATTCAATTGTTAACGATAGTGAAGTCCTGATTTTTTCTCTTTAAAACAATTGGAATAGTTGTGATCATTTTCAAATAGAATTTTAATGTTCACTTCAATGAATAGCGAAATACTTTTTCAAGTGTTCAACAATTAAACTGAATTGAATTTCATTAAAGTTGTCTTTTGTCGTGATCTTGCAAAACTTAAATTATAAATACGTTTGGATATAGTTTCTTGATAATTATATATTCTGAATGTTATGCACCATTATTGCCTGGATTCTAGCGTAATATGCGTTTTGCATTACTTCGAACCAAGTTTTGCAAAAAGAAATTGCAAAGTAATTTCCTCTGTAATATTTTTAGGGTTATTGAAATCAACCGTTTCATCAGAAACACAGAGACACTAGCTTTTCTTCAGAAAATTGATGTTTTTATATTTAAAAAAGGAATGTTCCGTAGCGGTGAAAAAAATCAACAATATGTCTTTCTTCTCCCTCTCGGCTTTGAATCCAAATATAATTCCAATCATTTCTTCTGCGAGGTTAAAGTTTTACACCAATCTGTTACTAAAAACTGATACCATCGAGTGAATACCAAAATGAGGAGCAATCTGTTTTCTGTTGTATAATTTGAAAGTTTTCTAATCTTAAAAAAGGGAATTGTTTTTCGAACAAAAAGGTCTGCCCTTAAAATGTTTCATACTCCGGGGATCATTTCATTCAACTGATTACTTGATGAATAAATAACCGCACATTTTATTTTATATTCTAATTGATTCCGCGTGGTTAGTTAAAAAAAAAACCTTTAAATATTTTAATTAGCGCTAGAAATTAGCTACTATTCTTAGTAATGTCATATAAAATAGGCAGCAAAGGGAGTCCTTAGAGAAAACTGAAAGGAAAGTTTAAAAATATTCTTGATTGTGTAATTCAAGTATTCTTCTATATAATTATATGTAATCCACTGTCTAACGTAAATTTGCCGTTTTCATTGTACATAAGTCTATATAATTTACAGAACGTGGAAAACTCGCATCTTTACCTTGCCCTTGACCGCTGCTTGAAAATGATAAGATTTATTATTTATTTCCTAGCTTACAAACTGTGTGTTCGATATTCTTTATTGGCAAAAGGTTGGCTTTCAGATTAGAGCAATACATGTTTAAGTAAATTTGTCACAAACTGGAATAAATTGCAATCTGCAATCATAATTACTGTTCTAAATAATGACGGCCAAAAGTTAGTTATCTCAAATATGTGCTGAAATCGTTCGTAATACGATAACAGAATTTTATTATCTAAGAAGCGAAATGATATACTGGCCAGTATTCCCGAGTCTTTTGAAAAAAAAAAAATAAACACGTGCAAAAGCTGTTACATTTCGTCATAAGATTCAAGAAATATTCTAAATACATATTTTTAAAAATCATTCTTACATTTTTTTTTTCAATTTGTAAATACTAGTATTTCATGTACCTTTTAAGAAACGACAGTCCATAATATATTTTTTCAAGTTTCAAGATTAAACGATATTCGATTACTCCATGATGATCTTGTAACAAAGTGAATACTTCAACTTCCTGTGACAGGCTGTGATGCCAAGTCTTTTATATATTTATAAACGTTTCAAGTTTGAGACATTACCATTCATCAAATCAAGATACAGTTTACATTTACATCCTTCCAGATAGAGCCTGACCCTAAAATGCAACAGGGACAGCGTTCACAATTTCAATACTGTATAAATCATTTCAAGGTTACTTTTGTAGAATTTGCTGAATGGCGTCATTCATATGATAAAATAATCTAAGAAAACAAAATCCAAAATATATTAACAATGCTAGTTGTTTAGAAAATGCAGTTTTAAAAATATATTTTAAAAATCATCATAGTTCTTATTTTTTCCTGTGTAGATGACAACAATTCAGTCAGATTATTTTCCTAGAATTGAATCTTTCGGCAATTACTTGGTTTTTCTTTAATTTTTTTGTATTGCATTTTTTTTAATAATGCTTAAAGAGCAACAGATTAAGATAGCGAGTATTTTATAAGATTTTTCTCTTAGACTTTCCTCTCAAGTAAACTATAACGTAACAACTGACACTGAATCAGCAATGTTCGGACATTGGTCAAACAATAATCGTAAAGAATCAACTCCATTAAGTAGTTTCATTATTTTGATACAATAAACGCGATACGGCACTGGAGTGGTCGATTTTTACAAATTAATGAAAATGATCCATGACAACGTTCAACGTCATCGCAGTCGGTAATTTTTTTAATTTTGTCATATTAAGATGACCTCGGCCAACGGCATCGGGGAAAGTTACTAAGTCTTCACTTGTTTGAAATAAACTCGATTGGCAGCTAGAATTGCTCGAAGGATTGGTTTTTCTATTTTCAATCGTTGAGTACATTTGTATAGTTCATGTACTAACTAGCTCATTGTTAAATGTAGCCATTACAAGATCGATATCCGGAAATACTTGATAAATAGCTGGGTTACATTGGTCTGTTTACTTATTAGTTGTCACATCAGGCCGCAAGTAGCGAGGGGAGGGGGTGGAGACGGGAACTGATAAAACCTATCAAATTTGTGGTGATGGACCTTTTTCTGTGAATGAAAAATACATTTTGTAAGCCAAATACCCCCCCCCCCCCCCTTTTTGAGTGTCTAAAATTGATATCTTAATTCAATTATATTTTAAAAACAAACCTACTTCCCCCACTCCGCAACTTTGATAAAACGATGCTACGTTCCTGCACATCATGATATTAAATCAAAAACTTAGGTGCGATTGACGACATTATTGATTAGTAATCAAGTGAAGGTAATTGATTAAATGGAAGAAAATAAACGAATACAAACCAGGACAGTAGTGTCTTTATTTTGGTAAACGTTGGTCATCTCATTTTACATGTTTGAATATGTGAAAACTTCTATTTAATCATTCAGTGTTTTCGTACCAATGATAAGTTAAAGTTCAAACAACAAATGACACGACCATACAATCAAACAACCAATCTCGGATCACTGTAGGTTTGTTTTGCGACCCGTCCAAACGTTAAATGACAAATTAAAAAACTTCAATAATCGAAAAGCGATTTTAGTAAATATTTTATTTTGATTTTTTTTCTTTATAAGTAAGCAAAACTTGGAACCTCTGATTATATGGGGCGCTGTCCAATTCAATATGACCTCGATATGTTGCTGACATGTAAGTTCATGCTCTGTATTGGGAAAACATGGCATTTATAACATTTATATTTGACAATACATATATAGAAGGTGGATAAGACTTAATCAACGCTTATGCATATAAACTGCACACGATGTGTTTTCAATGATCCAAATATATTTATTGAGACGAGAAATTTGCATAACTTTTTGCGAGTTTCAAAATGAACCTAGGTATAATATCATAATGATATTGACGTTAGAATGAATGTACATATAATTCAACAACTTATTATTGAGGATATTTGACCGGTTTGACCACAGTGCATACACGTATGACCAGGGCTATTATTTCTATTAAATACGATGCATGATTTAAACAATTGATAGAGCTTAGACAAGGGCTCCCCATTAATCAAATAATCTACTGCATTTCAACTGCTTTCCGTGTAAGACATTGAAACTTCTAAACCATTGTGAGCATCTCCGCATTCATATCTACACCAGACATTTAAATAGAAGTCAAAATTAATCAAGAGCACTCGTCTTGCTTTTTGCCAAGCATGTCCTCCAATCTTCGTGGCATTCTTAAAGTGAGAGAACCGTGTAATGAAATCAA
This sequence comes from Magallana nippona, assembly GCA_033439105.1. Lineage (NCBI taxonomy): Eukaryota > Metazoa > Mollusca > Bivalvia > Ostreida > Ostreidae > Magallana > Magallana nippona. The sequence goes on along the minus strand of CM065926.1, from coordinate 9,038,836 downwards.
CCTTAATCAAAATTCGTATTCGTCTGTATCTTATGCAAGATGGACATAAATAATTGCGGAAACTGATTCGATAAAACCTGACATTGTTGATAAATTAAAGCCGTGGCTGTTTGTGAAACACCCTACCGAGAGAGGAGCAACATTGACTTAATTACCGATTATTTTGCTATTCACTTTTCAGTAACGCACATCCACGAGAGCTCACTCAATCAGAAATAGTCTTCTGTCTCCAAGTATACCGAAACTGAACGCCCCCTAGGGAAAGAGAAACAATAGATATTGGTTGTAACAAAAAAGGTGAATTTCGAGCAAGAAGCCAGTTCATCTTGATATCTGCGGTTGGCTGTTACATGGAACTTTGGAGCCTGCTATAAGACTACCAGAGTATAAATGTATTAAGAGACCTAATGGGAGCTGTTCCTTAGTGAGAAGTTGACGCATGTAATTTAATCAGGATTGACAACGGGTGTCAAGTGGGCGACGTCAGGTTGAACAGAAAATAAAAGACAGAAAATAAATAGAAACTTTCAGTCGAGGACTTAATTTGGCAAGTGTTTTATGTTTAGGACAAATTTGACTTGTCAGGGAGAATTTTATTCAACAGTGTGATTACGGCCCTCAGGTGAGTAGTGTTAAGTATTCGGCATCATGTGCTTTTGGTCGGTAATTCAAATCAAATATTATTTGATAGTTCATTGTTTTTGTCATCAATAACACCTAATCCCCAACCCTTTAAATTTATAAATTATGACTTGTGGTTATGCTATGATTCATATATAAAAATCAATCAATTGTACTAGTATACCGGTATTTGTAGAACGCTGCTCTATATAAAATTTTAAGAAGAATATGCTCTGATATTGACATTATAAAGGGTTGTGAGTCATTACTGAAATTTTATTAAACAGCATCAAATTCAACTTCATCATGTTCAAATACCGTAAGACTCAAGTGTCTTTGCTGAAACATGACAGAGAAATAATTCTTGCACGGGAATAAATTAACAAAGTTAAGTTTACCCTACCTGGAAACGTATGAAATCGAAATCAATTTTCATAATTGAACACGACTCTATATTTCACCAATTAACGAGATTGCATTTCGGAATTTTTCCAGTCTTCAGTTTATTAATAATGTATACAGCAAGCGGATATCATATAAAAAAAAAAATTAATTAAAAACGTTAGTTTAAATGTTCTCACGTCTAAAAACCCTTTTGTTTTCCTTTGAGAATCAAAAATTTGACGATTCCAGTTGAAGTCTTTGACTGCCAGTGAAATGCTTTCTTAATCGCGTGCAAGACATTTTGTCGCCTTTCATTGAGAGTTACATCAACGGTCACAGGACTGTAAGTTCAGGACGTGCTCCCCAAGGAAAGCAAATGGAGAAGACACTACGATAGTCTCTTTGTAGAACGGAAATTCCTGGAAAAAGTCTGAAAGAATTCTACGTATAACGTAGACGATGGTTCATATATAATGGAATATATTATAGGCTTGTCCAGAAAATGGCCTATAAATTCTAATCTCCCATTCAATTTTGAGTAGAATAAGATTGATTTATGTTCAGCGTTAAGTTTTTTTTATATATCTACTACTTTTACTATAATTACCTACACTTTATAAGAAACGAACATTTTTTATGTCTTTACGAGATACGTAAAAACGAGATTTGATTTAAGGGTTTGATGAATCAGAAGCTATTTGAAGGATACTAAATAATTGACTACTGAGAATAGCGTTCTCATAAGGTCGAGTCGAATTCATCACATATATTGATGTCATTTTATATACTATGAAGCTGAGTCTGAGACATGTAGCCCCATCGTCACCAACTTTCCTCAAATCAAAACTCGGCTCCAGTCAAAATCTGAAAAAAGAAAAACAAGTCTTTTAGGCTTTAAAAATGTTCTGAAAAGATTAAAATATTCTCTTCTAAAGTGTGTCCATATGAAGACATAATGACAACCATTTAACCTCGCCTCCACCTTTTGATCTCTAGTTATCTATTTTAGCGCATACTAGTACATCATACAGTGAAAGAATGCACCGGTTACAACAATATTTTGATACGAGAAAGAATGCGCCGGTATAACACAAAATCAGGAGAAATAATAAAGAGCATTGTCAATTTGATCTTAGGCTAATCACAAGAAGCTTTTTATGTGACAGCCAGGCTTAAGAATTACCAATAGATGAAGAAACAAACCAATGATAAGATAGTGGTCTCCTTTCCATGTAATTGAAAAACCAATTGTACAGCAAATAACACACGATTAGGAAGGTGTGATGTTAGATTTTGTATAGATTATTTTTCATACGCCCCATGCCTGTCTAATTTATTTATAATTCTTTCGTTACCTCTCTCTCTCTCTCTCTCTCTCTCTCTCTCTCTCTTATTTGTTTGTGTCTTTAGTAATTCATTTTTCTGTATATCTTTGCCGACTGACCAATGTTACAATGTTTTATTCAGTTAAATCAGAATATATACCACGAGTGTGGAAAAGTGTTATAAGTAATAAAGCATCTTTAAATTATCTGGCAAAGTCAATTTAAGAACTACTATACTAAGCCAGTAAACGTGGCCACATTGTCGAACACTCCTCGGGGTAAAGTATTTATTATTTTATGTCATCTTGTCTTAATGCAATTTTGCGTGTGTTATCTTTGACAAATCCAATTCATTCAGTTTTTATAACCCTTCACTGATATGCGGGGTGATGATGTATTTGAAAATTTCAAGATTCAATTATTGTTTGATAGAAACAACAAATCCATTTCACTCTGTATTGCATACAGCGTTACAATAAGGAGAGTTCAAATCTATCGTCAATGACGTACGAAGATTCTGGAGGGAAAAAGAAATCGCCAAAACCAGGGCACTATTCAGAAAACAAGTGCACCAGTTATCAGAAATCTTGAAGTGAAATTATTTGCAGGTTCTTTTTATTTCCAATGATTTGATTTTTATCGATCTGACCTACTTTAACTTCTTATATAACGCAAAAAAAATTCGACCCCGAACTTTTAAGCACCAATTAATGTGTCGACACCAATTTAAAAGAAGCACGAGTCCCGTCAGATAAAGAATAGAATTTGTTTTGTATTACGATCACACATCGTTTTTACTTTCCTGAGATTCAGGATTACAAATCACTCTCTGCTCTGTAAATCAAAGTTTACATAGATTAAATTCATGTACTTTAAATCTTTAAAACCATGGTTCATGTTTTGGTGATCGCAAAATCGCAAAAAGGAGGAATTTAAATGGATTTAGCACTTTGTGTAAATAGTCCCTGCAACATGCTATCATTGCAGTAATCATTTCATTTAATCTTGCATGTACATGATGTTCATCGTTTCTTTGTAAGAGCAACTGATATAAAGAAAGAACTTTTACCAAGAATGCAATGTTAGATAAAAAAAATAGTTGAAGCCTAAAAGTTTTCACAAAAGGTGAAGGCCAGCTTCTCATTAGGTTAAAACACAATAGTATTTGTAAACTTTGGTAATCTACTCATCAATTAATAATGTTATAAAATATAACATGTACAGAGTTACTGAAATTAGTAAAAATAGAAAGGTGGACAGCAAAATAAACGGAAAAGCCCCAAGAAATATCAGAAAGCGTGTCAGTACTATCCGTAATTTGATTCTAGATATGTGTAGATATATTTAAAACAATCAAAATGAAAAAAAACCCATCAGAATTATTTACATCCGCAAATTAAACCATCAGGAAAACATTGTAAGGAATATAATATATTCGGGTTTTTTTTTCGACTTATGAGACATTGGCATTTCAAATAAGTGATATGAGCCAATTGCAAAGACCAATCCTTTTTAATTCTAAGAAATGGAAAACTTTTAATTCTTCTATCAATTTACGCAGCTTATGAAGTGTGATAAAGGATTTCTGAAAACAAAGGTTATCAATATGGATATTGATTTTTTTTCGAGGGTTAACTCAACGAGAATATAAATATTTAAAAAAAATAAAAGGTACATGTATATGTCAAATTAATGTTAAATCTACATCGAGAATTGATCATTTCATTGAGAAAGTTTTCAAACTAAATGAAGAGAATGAAATCGAGATTTGTTTCTGTCTGGCAGATTACCATGTGTTTATGTACAGATAGGGTTAAAACATGGAAAATCTCCACAATCATGTATCATAAACTGGGTGTTCCCCAAAGGGCAGATAGTGTGAGAGGAAAACCCCTATGCATGTTGATCTGATACACTACAGAAGCTAAGATTTTAGAAAAAGATACATGTATGTATATTGTTCTTTCTACTCGACAAATTTTAAAATAGTGGATTGAAAAACTTTAAAAATTACGGCTCTCATGCTATTGCCACTTTATCCAACCAGGGGGCGACACCTTTTGACAGTAGAGCCTTATTTTGCGTATCTGGGTTCGTTGCCTAACAAATGTAATTCGTTTAATTTCTAAGTTCACAGCAAACATTTTCTAATATTCGAAGTTGTGGATGTATCTTATGAATGGTCGTTTTAAGTTGTAAGATGTTAATTCACAAATTCTATCGGAAAGTTCTGCCTCGGATAACAATTGAGTTATCAATACACCGTGGGGCGAATTATCTTGTGTGTGCTTAAGGCCACGGCATCTCCCAAGGGGCATGTTGTTGTTCATTCACGAGACAGAATATCATACAGAAAAGTCAGCGTTAAAGTAGTGGGATCAAAACATTTGTAATCAAATCTTAGTTCTTGTCATACATGTACCTAATCATTTTCACATTTAAAACATGAAAATAGATAGTATGTATACATGAAGCTCAAATCAATTAATTTTCTGAAAGAATGAATTGCACTAATAATAAGTTAGATAAGTATGACATGCTGCCATCAATACAGGAGTAGATCACCTCTGTATCTAAGGGATTACGATTAATACCGGTACATAAACAATGGTTCGTCTTTAAAGAGGCTGAATGGTCAACAAATTAACCATCAGATTTGCCTAAAATTTTAAGATATGATTTGTTTAAGTATAAACTATTATTTAGTGCGTAAAAAATCAATATAGTATATTTTACCTTTTCAGTTTGGGTATTTTCCTATATTTTTATACAGAGCTCTTATTGTAAAGGATACTTTTACAGTCTAAAAATGGCCACGACCATCGAGCCCTGTTAATACATTAGTGGAAATTCACAGTATTTTATGCATGATTGCAACAGATAATTTTTCCTGAGGATTCTTTATGTATCTGAACAAACGAATTCTTTTATGCTAAAGATAATCATAAATGTATTGTAGAATATCTGTAGAAAAGTTTGCAGTTTACCTTTGTATATTGTTGTTTAAAATAGTCTATAATGGGAAAATGAATACTATTTAATACAGAAGCAACATTGCAGAAAATGCGCTTTTGATTTAAAAATACGAATTAATGTCATAAGCATGACTTGTCTTAACCAATAAGATGCCTTTAAATTGCAGTAAACTACAACTTTTCAAAAGCAGATTAACTTATTATCCAGAGTTTTGATCTTTTGTAAATTTCTTAGACGTTTGAATTCTTCTGCTAGACTAAGTAGAGTCTGTAACAGGAAGTTGTTACATCAGAGTATTAAACAAAACCAACGGAAATTGGAAGTGACAACGGAAACAAGATAGTAATGATTGACTTTTCTGAATGAAGAATATTTGAGTTAGTTCTCGACAGGCCAGACACTTGTTGGCTGGAACCGGTAAAAAATAACATTTCCGCGAATATTGCTACGAGGTTTAATGTACTCAAGTAGAGCAATTTTTTTAATTATTCACTTATTCAAGGAACAAGCATTATACGTTGAATAAGTAAATTAAAACCGTTTTACAAATTATCCTCAAAGCAGATCTTTAGAAAATGTAGGCATAATATTAAGATATCTTATCGTTACAAATGTTTACAGTATGCATCTACTTTTTTAAATATATATACTATGTATTTTAAACAAAATAAGTATATAAGTGAGATAATGGAAAAATTGTTGGTAACAATGAGACAATCAAGAGTTCTAAACTTGCTGTTAATAAATGCATGGTATAAGTATCTAGTCAAACGTTTCAGTATTGAATATCATTGGGATGTTTCATTATTTTCAGAATAAAAAAAAATATCTTTGAAAATAAAAGAAAATATTCTGATAATATTCTCAGCCATAGATAAATTCTTTTTTCAAAATCTCACATATGGATTTAAGGGGGGGGGGGTGGCTGCCATTTTAGACAATATTGATTTCCTTTAAAAGAAGAGCTCCATATAAAGATTATGGAAAATGATAAAATTTGATATTAAAGTATAAGAATTTTTTCTTTACCAAATAGTAGTTGACAGCTTCAGAAATCACATCTAAAATTTTCAGCTAAATCTGGTGGTTTTTATATCATATTATATTTTGCCCCCCCCCCCCCCCCCCAGCCTCCTTAAAAAGAATCAATAACTAAACATATTTCATTCAAAGTATACCATTTTCTCCACATTTTATCATTACAGATGATTAATAAAAGTTGTTTGTTAAACAAGTATACCAGTTCAAGGATATCTGCACAATGTTTATTTTTTTTTCAGACATCAATATTCATAATTATCATAGTTGTGATATCTAGTCTGTCGTGTTTCTCAGGTAGTAAGCTGGTAGTACAGACTGTAAAATCAATTGAATTACAAAAGTATCACACTATAGTACTTGAATTAACTGTAGATTACTTATCACGGCCTTTCACAAGTGGGAAATTAAGGAAGATATTTGCAAATTAAAAACGGAATTGGACGACATTTCAACGCCACAACCCTCTTGTATTGACGTACCAGTAGGTGTTGCTCTACTTTATTTAGTTTGGTTTTTTTTTTATTACAGAACGAGATTTCATTTTGTTTAATCCCTGGACATAGGTTTCTTCAAAATGATTTAATTAGCTTGCATGAACAGCTTTAACACGCCCTGGAGATAAGCCTTATCATATAAAATATGAAATAAAAGAGCATCATATATTGTCTGATCGGGTGTCAATGCAACACGAGGTCTCATCATAGCCGTAGGTCTTTAAATGTCTTGAACAGTAGTAAGTTCTCGCCATAACGTGGAATTCACATGCCATAACAGTCGTATCAATATTTTGCAGAGCATGCAAGTGACAACGATTGAGAACGTCATCCTAGCGTTTGTTCTATTTACAATGACGGGTGCAGCTCAATTGCGGGGAAGGAGAAGGTTTTGTGAGTGAGTATAGCATTTGTCTATTGGAGTTACACTTATTATCAAAAGTTCATGCGACTCTGGCAAACAGATATTTTCAGCAAAAGTAAGTTTATCTTCATCAGGTTCACCAGTTTAGAGTAAGAAAATTTTAATGAAATATAGAAGACATCTTATCTACAATTTCATTATTTTTAAAGTACTGATCAATAAAAATTTCATTTAATAGCCTGCTTGAATTTAGACAACATAACTATCCACTAAAATATTATTTTGATTATCAATTATTCAATATTTGAGTATTTCTTTTGCAAAGAAAAACTATATACAATTTCATTTTCTTTTTTACATGTAATTGGTTGTAAGTAATTTGGAATTATAGTTAATAAAATCTTAAAATTAAAAAAAAAAGATATTTGAAAGTTTAGCAGTAACCGAACTTTTGTTTGCAAAAGTCATTATTTCATTTTAATGGCATAGAGTTTGAGTCTGGTATTTGAGTTAAACATTTACACAAAGAATGGGTAGGAATTCAATAAAATGAAACAGTTTACTATATACGATTTTGTTAACGTATGTAATCTTTGTTGAAATATCTTTATTTGAAAAAGATATACACTTTCTGCAAAACTCGTATTAAGGAGGCTAGATTGTCAACAAATCGACCGTCAGATCTGTCTAAAATTTTAAGATATGATTTAAGTATAAACTATTAATAAGTAAGAAAAAAATTCACGTATTTACCTTTTTAGTTTGGGTATTTTCCTATATTTTTATATATAGCTCTTCTAGTAAAGGAAACTAATATAGTCTAAATATGGCAACGGCCATCGAGCCCTCTTAAATCAACACTATTATATTTCTGTTATTACAGCATGATCTTTAGCCCTCTAAAGGTGATGACCTCTGTCTCAAGAATTGATTTGAAACTTGCTTTGTAGCTTTATAAACTATTGATAAATTCGAGTTTTGTTAGCTTTAAATTATTATTGGGGTATTCCTTCACTTAATCTATGTGCCAAACTAGCAACACATGCAAAAACAAAATTGATAATTTCATATTAACTTAAATTTGATAGGCGTAAGGCGTTTATACTGTTCATGCAGGTAACATTCATGCAAAAGAACACCCAAAATGTCATGTTATTTACACGTTGAATAGTTTGAATGATTGTTAAAATATTTTAAAAATCAGCACACATTCTCCAGAAATACCAATAGGCATATGGTTTTCATCATGTTTTATATCCAAACTTGCGAAAGATAGCAGGTTTTGTAAATTGTAAATTCTTATTAGCCAAAAGAAACAAAGTTCTCTCTCCTAAAGGGAAGTAATTATTGTGGCTTGATCTCTTTGAATACTAGTAACTATGGAAAATAAATTTACAAATATCTCTGTCTGATGTTATACACGTAAAATCGATATGACATGATGACATGAATTGGGGATGTCAGTATCAAGCATCTATTGCTCATAAAATTCTCATTGAACGGCATTGTTTTCCTGAATGTAAAGATATGGAGAGCTTTCTTTTTAAGATGACAAAAAAAATGTTAATGCATGCAAAGCGTCACGTACCGTAAAACAGAACCAAATCTACAAAAACAAAAGTGCATTTTGTATGGGAAAATCTTCGTCAGATCTTTTGACTACCAAAAAATTGAAATATATAGCAACACGTTAAAGAATTTTTGAACAAGGAACTGTATGTAAAATTATGTTTTAAATTAACTCTAAATTAGCTCTAAATATCATAAACAATAATTGTTAATTGATATTGTTGAAACATAGGTTGTAGTTATTTTTTCAGCTGATAATGGGTTATATTCAGTTTTGAGAATGACTTTTGCAACCTAATTTTGCAACCTTACTTACATACAATATGTTTGTAAGCTGAACAATACAAATACTCTAATATTCATTGAAAGAACATTTTAAAAGAATGGTAGCTTTTATGAGCATGTAAAATGAAAACAACTGCTTGTCTCAGAGGAAACCGAAATGATTTCTTGAAATTCCCTTTCTGACTAGAAGAGAAAGGAAGAAATCATTCATGATGAGCCCCTCAAGTAATATTATGTGAAATTGCGCAACCGCGCGAAAAATGATTTTCCACAAAACGTTCACTTAGATATTCTCTAGAGGACTTAAAAACTAAGCCATCAATCAAAGTGTAAAACTCCTGAGACGGAAATCAAATTCATAATTCTAATGTAAAATTTTAGAACTGATTTTTGTTAAACAGAAGAGCCCAGTCTATCGATCAAATTCATAACTCTATTTTTGAACAGATACATCTATTTAAAAAAAAACCAACTCATCACAACAACTGTATACCTATGTCAGTAAAAACTATGCCTTTAAAAGCATTTCTTTCTCCACTGAAATACAGAATAAAAGGAAATTTTCGCGGTCGTTTCACACTTTGTTATTATCATTTTCGCACCTCATTGTCTTTCAGTGAATTTTTAATTATTTACATTTAAGGCTGAATTCAAAATTTTTAAAAAGAACACGATACAAAATATATGAACATGTTTATTTTCTTATGATTCAAAACTTTTCACATTTTTGTTACAAACACACACTGTATAATATAAATAAAAATATTTATTTCAATAAATTACATATTTCTTTTTATATACTACAAACACATTCGTTTTATACTTATATCAAAAGTACAAATATTCCATTTAATACATGTATCACAAATATATTTGGTTTATACATTGCAAACATTTGTTTTCATAAATAACACACTTATTGGTTTTGTACATTACAAACATATTTATATTCATATATAACGAAATTATATATTGATTCACACATTACATTGTTTTCCAAATCAATAAAGGAAAACTGATCAATGTAAAAATTCTGGTAAATAAAAATATACTCGAATTATATATTACTAACATATTGTCATTCATTCGTTTCCAATTCATTACGAACTTTTTATAATCTTTCAGAACATACCCGTTCGCCCGTAAATGTTTGGGGGTAGCAGCGAAGAGGGATGTCACAAGTCTAAACACCGAAAATAGCCGGGAACAAAGATTGTTGGAAATCGAACACATGTACGTTATCTATGACAAATTACATTTACTGTATACAGGGTAATTTTCGCCCTGTTTTTTTTTTCGTCCTTTTAAACCTGCAAACGGTTTCGCTCCGTCTTGTATTCGCCAAATTACAGTTGTGTTAAGAGAGAGATAATTTGAGATATTTGAATTCGCCAAGTCGTAAATTCGCCCGCTAACAACGAGGGCGAAAGGGGGCAAAAATTAATACACAATCTTATTTATGCATTTAAAGCAATTTTTCCAAGGTTCGTGTGTTTAATTTTTAATATTGCTTTTCTAGGCTTGAAAACAAAAAGTTTACGGAAAGAACAGAATCCCCCGAGAGCTTGTTCTCAACCACTTACGTAAACAGATCACCCGTTAGTTTACTTGAACAGATTCTCAACAACAGACGGCGATTTGGATTAAAAAGACAGGTGGGTATGCATTACTTCGATTCTTTTAACAGTCGGGTTCATGTAGTATATGATATTCACTCGGTCGGGGGGGGGGGGGGGGGGGGGGGTTATTATATTTTTTCTTTGAATATCCAAATTTCACAAGCCTTTATTTATGAATTACAAAATCCAATTTTATTCTTTCACAGGATTTGCATTTAATATATCAAACAAGGTTATACAAAGAAATGAAACATGAATCTTCTTTTGCAATATATACGGTGTACTAATCATATGTTTATCTTTTCAGGATGAAATTTCAATATCATTAAAAGATATTTCGGAAGCGGACGACGATTACCCGGATGGGTTTTGAATTTTACTTTCCGACTGACTGATGTCTTCTGCTTCTTTGTTTTTCGACGGATCTTATATCTCTGCCACGTTCTAAAACATCAAATTATCTTGGAAACGAATCAGTGTTTTTATTTATTGTTCCTCGGGATATAAATTCCCGTTCTGTGAAAATTCAAACTCAATCAATATTCATAAATATTATAGCCTAAATTATAATATATATTTGTTTTGTTATAGTTGTTTTTAGAGTTAAGTTTATTTTGGAAATAAAACTGTGAAAATGTCTACACTATTTGATAGAACAGCCAGCCATCAATATGAAATAATGAAATATAGTTTACATACTCTGCACCACATCACTGTTTTTTGTGTAAATTTAAGTCATTAGAGGATGACATCAAAACCATCACGAATTATGTTGGTATAATTTTAAAATAAATAATACTTGGTTGAAAATCTTCCAATACTGTTAGAAGAATGAGATTATCAAAACGACCGTCTTATCGTTTGGTATACGCTGTGAATATTACACAATAAGGAATTGTCCCTGTATTTGATCGCGTTGTTAATAGTCGCTGAATTTGTCATTTTTATATATTTGCAATAAATATTTAAGGATTTCATTTATTCAGAGGGCACAAAAATTTCAATTATAAGAATGAAAAACCACCAAATGTACTATTGTAACGCTTATTCACTTTCAAATATCTAAGTCAATGACCTACTTTTTATGTGGTTCATGAGGTCAATGACCATGCGTACTGCTTAAATCCATATAATACTGTATAACTTAAAGTCAAAGCGTAGATCGTAACTGGTTCCGAGATTTATACGTTTTCCGGAATCCAACTATGAGGGTTTGCGAAGAGAAGTACATGTAGGTGAAGGCTGTGTCTGTCTGTCCACTTCTCTTAACAGAATAGTGACCGTTTCAGTGTACCTGCCATCAATGTAAATTTCTTGCACCATTTTTTCATTGAACCTCAAAACCAAAGCCTTCTACACAGCTCATTTGAAGATATAAATAGCAAATTTGGTTCCATTTATAACATCATTTTCAATACAAAACATATCTTGCCAAAGACAAGAGACAATAGAATGTGTCTCGCATCAGTTATTCTTAATCAAATTAGATTTTGAGACAAAGAACGTTAACCCCCAACGATGACGATATTGTACATGCAATCTGGCTGCTTCACTGCAACATCAGGTCCAAAAAGATTTTCTAAATTTTGCACACATATTTACTTGTTTATTTTTTTCACCCTTTTATCAAATGAATGTATTTTAGTAATCTTTTTTACCCTTTTTTATTTCATTATATGAACAAAATAACACATGCATATTTTGTCTTTAAACTGTATAAGTAAAATTATAACTATATTCGATATGTCACAAGTTTGCATATAATAATAAATCGGTCGGAATCAGTTTCAAGTAACCGTTTGGCACTTCTGTATTCGATTGCAATCCCTATAAATACGCGAAAGTTCACGTCAATTGTTTTTATAAGATATGAGATTGAAACCTTTATTTTACATATGAGTTTTTTCCTCCAATTTTCTTCGTTTTCATTGATATTGCTTTTTGTTAATAAAAAAAAATTGAACCCAGAGAAGGTGTGGTACTTAATACACGTAATGATCTGGTAGTTGCAAGGCATTTCCGATGCACGTGTTTTGCAAGATAATGTGGGTGCAGTCATAATTTCTTCGACTTTAATCAGTGTAAATTGGTTATAGCAAGAGTGCATGTTTGTAGATACATGAATATTGGAAGGAAGTGTTTACGAAACGTAAATCATCTTCCCCTGTTAGAGAAACATAGGATCTTTCCGGAAAAAACCCAGACGCACCATTTACATTCTGTGAGTTTTAAATGACTTGAATGAGAAGAAACGGACACAATGCATTCTTCATATATACGTCTTCAAACATTTTAATTTAGTTTACATCCCGACACAATAAAAACACCAGCATTTTTGTTAGATTATTATACAAATGTTGACTGGGGTTGAGGGCAACATTGATTATATGAGCCGCCGAAGGACAAATATTGCCCGACGCGAAGCCTTGACTGATTGCCTATTATGACGTCACCTGTTTTGGAGTCGCGAAGACTTATTTACGTCACCGTTTACGAATCCACGAATCAGAAGCGATTAATTGAAATAGAGGGAATATTCTCTAGATATTATTCCTAGCTGGTCAACATTAAAAAAATATTGACCGGTCAATATTTTTCGGACGAGCTAATATTACAATTATTGACTATTCGTCTATATAGAGTTATATAGTGAGAATATACTATTGAATATAACAATAAATAATATTCAATTCCATATGTCATTTGATTAAAACTCATCAATCTGATGCAAGAATAATTAGACCCCTATCAACTTCTGAATAAAAAGCTAGATGGTTCTTTATCAATTGAAATTAATATATTGTGCTTTTTGCACTGTAAACTTGTTCAGCATAACATTATGCCTAGTGCAGGTCGTAACGTAGGCGTAAACATATAATCCGAACCGAATAAGGTGGTATGGGACACCTCTATATTGTAACGTTCTTCCTATCGAAATGAGCAATAAAATCAAGTATAATTTTATAAATATTTCTTTACCAAAATTGTCACCTAACAGCGTAGAGTCATGGGTTAGAGCGTTAACTACGAAGCTGTAAGTCATGAGATCGAATCCCCCTGGGGCTTTTATAATTTTTACCTTTTCAAAATTTTTTTAAAATATATTTGAAAATTCTAAAACGGTGGAAGTATTTTTATTATAATGTACTTTAATCCACATTAATATCGACAAGTGTTTCATACCATCTTAAGACATTTCAATTTTAGTATAATATAGCTATCTACATGTACCTCTTGCATCTTGAAAATGAACGCTGGTGTTAGGCGAAATGCTTAAATTACGTAGAAACCAAATGCGCTCCCCATCTAAATCAGTGTATAAAAAACTACTTCATTCCTATACCTATAAAACAACAATGCCTGTAACTCGCGGTCATTATACTTGAAAGCAAATGAACGCGACAGGAAGTGATTAAAGTTTCAAACTATATACGCTTGTTTCAAAAGATATTTTTATTTCTGACAATAGTTAACAATCTTATAAGAACAATGATGGAAATACTTTTAGTATGCATGAAGCTAACTTTGACCATTTCCGGTCGAAGTATAACAGATCAAAATGGCGGAAGTTACCAGCCTTATTGTGGATGCCATTTTCTAATACTCCGAATAAGATGGGGATCGCCTATGGTGGTCACAGAGCTAGAGTCAGACAAATGTTCTAAATTTCAATCTGCCATTTAAGCATTGAATCATTATACATTTATTGCATGATGGTGAGGGAAATATGAAGATTTATTCCCCAAGAAAAATCATATTTCCCGAGGGCTATGAACATTCATGCAATAAAAATTTCATTATACCGAACAACATATGATTATACAAAATACGTCGATTTCTAATAATTTTTCGACTTGTCAAAAGCAATAACGTCGTGATTGTTTCCAGTGTTTTTAATTGTCTTTCTTTTCTTTCATAAAATCGAATCAAATAAAGTAAAATTGGTTTTTGGTATAAAGAGAATTTAAATGCTTAAATATTTTTGATTTAATCATATTTGTCAAAATCGTATGCTCACATTGGCTTTTTCATACTTTTGGAATGAAAAATCCCGAGATTTCTGAAGAGGTGAGACACGATATTTGTTCCTCGGGAGACACGACGTTTTGTTCGCCCTGTCACGTGACTCTCTAGACCAATCAGATGACGTGTTATATAGAATAATCATATTGAGGTATAATGATATATTTTGAAAGATGTGGTCTCAAAACTGAAACGGTGTGTGCAAACAAATAAAAATTGTTTAAAAGACACCGCTGCAGTTATGAGACCACATTTTTTTAAAAACTAATGATTCAATGCTTATATTTACGTTTACCTTTATATTTACCTTTATTCCCTTTACACAATTATGACTTTTCAAAATATCTGCCGTATTCTAGCTACCAGTAATTAATGCGGTATTAACGGAAGAGCCATTGGAACAGCCGAATTATGCTGACGCTATTAAAATTAAACACTTTTTTTTCATTATGTTGTTCGATGAATATATCCTTTGGTATAATAATAAATTAATAAATTGAAAGGAAGATTGTATTCATACGCACCAGATTTGGTGATTGGGTCTTCTGTGTTATGCGTAAATATCACTCAAATCAATCAATGCAATTTAATAGGGGGAAAGAAAGTGCAAATATGACTGAATGGCCGACAATGAAATAGACAAGCCTAATATGTCACGTTGCTGTTTGACACAACTGCACCAAGTCCAAGGTCTTGTTAACAAGACTCTTAACCTACTTCACTCGAGTCGGTTAATATATGAATTTCCAAATGGTACGAACAATTAATAGAATAGGATTAAAAAATTACATTTTTTCATTTGCATGACATCTCCTCTGACTTTAATCACATTTCTTATTTCAATTTTAGCAGTGATGAATTATCTATAACACTTGGGAATAAATGTAAACAGATTGTTTTTTTCCCCAAGATTCTTACAGGGCTATGGAGAAAAAAAAAGAATAATCGATGATACATGTACTTGACTCCCTAAACCAACTCGATATCATTGACACACACGTGTTTTAGGGCGACAGGTGTCTCCACAAACCCTAAACAGTTTCACGATTGTTCCAATTAATGCATAAATGGTAAAACGCAACGAAAAACTTGTCATTCATATTATCTTAACAACAGTTATATAGTTTGAATCGTGAAATTATTGCTTTATTCGTGTTAAATCTATGAAGTCGTTAGAAAATATGACAGACTACTGGCACGCAGTCAGACCTATAGTCTAACAAGTGTTACAGTCTTACGGTTATGAATGGTGGTCAGTAACTTAATGATATAAAGTCACGAATATCTCTGCGAACTTAATTGATTAGAAACCTTAAACATCAAATTTCCAAAACTGTTATTTTACATGGCAGTGGTTTACTATAAGTATGCATACATGTTAGATGGCATTGACACGATGTCAGCTGAAAATTTTCAAATTTATTTATTGTTTTAAATTACATTGGTCAGATACATTGTTTAAAAGTAAAAGTTGTGTGCATTAGTGTTTGTACTTAGTTCGTTATGAACATGAAAAAACAAGTGTTTGTCACATTCAGTATCCGTAATTAAAAAATAAAATTTCCATAACAGAGAATTGTGAGCCCTGTATTTTGATTTTTGCTCCACGATTGACACTCAGATTTTGGTTGACCATTGGAAATACATTTATTGCTATTATAAAAAAATGTGAAAAATAAACTTGAATGTTGGTCAAATCCTGACCCTGCCTTTTTAATACTTAATACTATGACTGTTTCCCGAAAATGGACATTTTCATCAGATATTATTACTTAATAAAGAAAAGAACTTGTTTCAATATTTGTGTTTGTATATCTATATTGTACTGTGAAACGCGATCCAATCTGGTGAAATAGGTAACTTTATAATCGTGAGACTTGCCATTTATACTTGTTGCAAATGACATGCATATTCAGAGGAAGTTAACTTTCTCGTTCATTAAATTAATAAAATTGTAACCACGACATCTACAAATGAATTTTCTGATTAAAGGAGGCTCGATGGTCAACAAAATTAACCATCAGATCTACCTACAATTTTAAGTTATAATTTGTTTACCTATAAACTTTTATTAACTAAAGAAAAACATAGATTTTGACTTTAAATTTTGGGTATTTTCTTATATCTTTATATAAGGCTCTGTAGCAGAGCTCTTCTAAAGGAGATCAATACCGTATAAAAATGGCCATGACCATCGAGCTCTTAAGAGGTGAGTTCACACGGGGTCATGTTACCGTTCCAGAAATAGTTCTATTCTACTTTCTGGTCACATATAATCTTTATGTCCGGGTTACACTGCCTGTCAATAAGCTAATGTGCACTGGAAGTGACATCTGATGGTGATTTGTTATTGATCATCTCTTACCATTTTTTTTATCATCGTACCGTACAATAGCTAATATCCTCTAATATCCTATATATAGGGTGGGGATATTATGGGATATCGTTTTAAATATAGAAAAAGGGGAACAAACCTAAAAATATTCTTTTCAAAAAGAATGTTACCACCTACTTATATGCAAGCATCCTGATATATATATATATATATATATATTTGGTTCTAAATTGTCAAAGCATGACCCATGATTATTTCTAGGGCCCCAGATGCGGTTCAAAATTTGATGTAGGAATAAATATGAAAAATATGTTTAATATGCCAAATCCTGTTTAATTATTGATTCTGAATTTTTCAAACTGTGACCTCTGGACCTACGTGACAAGAGGAGATAAAAAATATAATGTGTGAATATAGTTTAGATATTTAAAATTTTCCAACAATAACCCTTAAACTAATACTGGAGCCTCTAGAGAGTTTCAATATATAGAATATATTGAAAAAATCTGATTAAAACATTAAAAGGGGTTCAATGTTTGACTCAAAAATATGTGGAGAAAACCTTGAATCTTTTTAAACAAGTTATACTCCACTGAATTATCCAGATATTTTGAATTTTACTCCATAAAACTGTTTTGATCAGAACTATTATTTAAGGAATAAGGAATTATCTTTGAGTATTATGAGGTGGTAATTTTGGTCGGGGCGTGGTCAAATCCAATAAAG
Organism: Magallana nippona; assembly: GCA_033439105.1. Lineage (NCBI taxonomy): Eukaryota > Metazoa > Mollusca > Bivalvia > Ostreida > Ostreidae > Magallana > Magallana nippona. Next base: position 9,021,074 of record CM065926.1, on the reverse strand, counting down.
CCCGAAGGGCTTTGTGATAGATTTGACCACGCCCTGACCGAAATTATCACCTCATAATATTCAAAGAATGATTCCTTATTACTTATATTTATATATTTTTCAGCAATTAAACATTTAAATATTTGAATATAAATAAGCAGACCCCGCTTGCACCCCAATTATACGTCATTTTAATTTATTGGACTGTATAGAACAAAATCGATACGTAATGTTATCACAGGCAAAGGCACTGAAAAATGTAAATATATATGGCGAATGTTGCTCAGATGAGCTTTTAGTTAAACATTTAGTATATTGTTGGTGACTCTCAAGCACGATGAACCATTCTGTAAGAAATCTTGTTGTTTGAAAACGGAAAAAATTTCAACAAAATTATCATTATGAATGTGACATACTTAACCGAAAACCAGTTTTATTACCAATGCACTACAAAACGGATGATATTTTTGTTGCAGACTACAATAGTCCCCCATATGTGTAGATCCCGACGTCTCATCATTTGGAACATATTATGGTTTGATCTTGCCGATTTACAAGTAACTTGCAAATCAATCAAGGCCTAAAATCCCTTGCTTTTTGGAAGTTTCACATTTTTTTAAGCTTTATGATAACGACCATAATTACAATTTCTCAATGATCTAAGTAATTTTAAACATTGTTTTGAAGATACGTTCCCTAAATAGCTTTAAGGTTATCATCGGACATCAGAATTCCTAAATATTCAATACGTTTAAAATTCAAATTGTAAGGAAAGAGGGACAACCATTTTTAGATCATTTAAAATTAAAGCAAACCATGGTAGTGATGGGTGAAATTTAAATTTACCGAACTTAAAAAAAGACACTTTTTTAAACATTCAAGCATCGATTTATTAAGCCTTATAAATATGCACCATTTTAACATACCGATTGAAATCGTGGATTTGGCGGGTGCCACCATGGACCTATCCAAGTCCACGTTTTATATTTTTCCAAAAATGTTTGTCACCGGCTTACTCTGGATGTATGATATATGTAGAACCGTTAAAATTCTTTAAGGAGTCTGGGTGATCAACAAATTAACCGTCAGATCTACTTAAATGTTTAGATATGATTTGTTAAGCTATAAACCATTGCTTATTAAAAAAATATTTAGAAATTTTTGCTTATAATTTTGAGCATTTTCCTGTATATTTTTGCAGAGCACTTCTTCTAAAGGATATTTTAAAATACAGTCCAAAAATGGCCCCGACCATCCATCCGTCTTAGTCGTTGCCTTTTTTTTTTTTTTTTTAGACTAAATTGATCTCCTTTAGAAGAGCTCTGTATAAAGATAATTATAAGAAAATAATCAAATTCAAAAACTAAAATTAACCTTTACGAAATATTAGTTTATAACTTGTCAAATCATGTCTAAAAATTTATGGTAGATCTGATGTTTAATTTGTTGACTAACCGGCCTCCTTAAAGTCTTAAAAAGCTTCTACAGACAGCAACAAGCGACATATTCTTACGTAGCTATAAACAAACAACCTGAGTCGTGTTTGATTTGCTTTGTCAAAGACAAAAACCTCTTGCATTTTCGTGAAATACACTGAAAAGCTCTTTCCAGGCGCCGTGCTATGAAAAGTCACTTGTCACCAATCTCCTGCGACAAAATTATAGACGGCAATCACGTGTCATAATTTGTCCAAATACTGAGCGTCATTTTAGTTGTATCAAAAGTATGATTGTTTTGAGATCAAGTATGTTTTATTACAGTTCAGTCCGTTAAAAAAAGTGTATGATTGTGTTAACTATTAAAGATTATATCGAGTTGAAATCAAAGAAGAGGAATAAATTGACACATTGTAATCGAATCTAAAAGCATGCAACATGTATTTAACAAATGAAAAAGAATACGTAACTTGTACTTACTGCTTAAGTCGTATACAGGAATAAGACTTTAGCAGAAAAGTAAAAAAAAAAACCCAGGTGTACATGTATTGCATTGGCCATAAAAACATCCATTTATTCTCCTTTTGTCCTGCTTACCGCGAAGATGTAGACTGCAAATAGTTGAGGGCGTCAAACGAAACAGGAATACAAACTACGGTAGCAATAACCAGCGCCCCCAGATACCCGAGGCCTTGGGCCGAGGTCCGCGTGTCTGTAGCTGACGTCAGCTTGCGGGAGTAAGCGGTCAGGTTCGTTCTCTGAAGTTTATTTTTGGTCTTTTGAAGGTGAATCCTGAAAGCCAACTCGGCTTCTGAGATGTAATTTCCGGTTCCTTTACACTTGCAAATACAAGGACCAACACTTACAATTTCCTCTAAATTTGGCTGAAATGTGAACAAAAGTATTAAATATACTTGAAGAACCTCAATAACACTGTACCAGATAATTATATCAGTGCCAAGGTGGTATTTTTGCACCCGCTTGATGCAATTTAGTAAAAATTCATATTTATCAAATGATAAACCATTGCCTAGGGAGTATATGGCCACTTTTGTTTTTAGTGTATCTCACCTGACAGATGAAAAATAAACCTTTAAAAACTAATTTCTTATGGGAAAATAATAATTCTTAAAGAAGAAATAAATTTCCAACAGTATATTTTGAAAATCGTACAGGAATTATATTTCCTATGGGATAAAAGTATTTCTTACATGAATTTAATTCAGACAGATAGTTTTCCTATCTGAAATTAAGATTTAATATCGAATTTTTAACCTTCATTTTAGAGTAAAAATGTCATCTTGGTACTGGCGTAATTTTCCGGTACTGTGTTCAATGAGCATAATGAAAATTAAATTCTTAATTCTGGATTGAATAAATGAAAATGCAACTGTTTTCACAACATATTGGAGAAAAAGATGGTATATGTGTAAAAGGTAAAACAATTTTTTGCAAGATATGAAAAGTATAAGCATTTCTTGATTAAAGTTGAATAAAGCAAAATACTACATATACCCGTAAGGTACTTGTCCCAAGAATGATATCTGTTGTTCCGGATGTTGGGTCTATTGTTGTATTCTGTGTGGTATAGTCTGAGTTAGAGATCGCCGTTTGTTTTGGCGATATGGTTACAGAAGTCATGATTTGTGAAGTATCAGCAGTTTGGGATAAACTTGTTCCAGTTTCGGGGGTTGTTTCATGGCTCAAATTCACATCTAAGCCGGACGTCTCTACAATACCCGTAGTGGTATCTAACCCTGAACTTGTCTGCACCGGGTCTGTGGCCATTGGCGTCATCGGGGTCATACTTAAGTTGAAAGAGGTATCACTCTGCGTGCTATTGTGTTGCGTTGTTGTCTCTGCTGAGGTTCCAATCCCACTTGTAGTCAAAGAATTATCTTCTGTGGAATTTGGTGATGAAGAAGTAGTATTTTCTGAAATTACATTTTTTGTATTTTCATTCGTTTATTAATATATATACATGTACACGAACGAGTGTTAATAAAAAAGTGATGTCAGAGAATCGATAAAATCACGAAAATTCAGCTCATAGCGACATCAAGAACTTTTCGTACTTTGAAATATCTGCCTATTTTAGCTAAAACTTTCACTGCAAAATGATAATTACATTGTACTTACGAAGATAACATACTAACATATAGAGCGAGAGGCAAGGATAGTAGCTGTAGGCTGTGGACGTTATTTCCGGATTCTTGACGTATTGTTTGAGATTTATTTTTTAGTCCTGTTTATGTAATTGGCCAAGATGCACAATTCATACTTTAGATCTATTATTTTTTCAATGAACAAATTTTTACTTTACATCCGTAAGATAGGGTCTATTAGATTTTTTTTACCATGCGATCTCTAAAATCGAGACCTCTACAAAAATTACAATTATGTACCTTCATAGCACTGTTCAGGTCGTAAGACGCTAAATATGGACTTTACCCCAAAACATACATATTCTTTTAACCTTTATAAAAGTATGAAATATACAAAATGGTAGAATTCAGATAAAAAGAGAAATAACAGAGACCTTCCAACCAAAATCCAGTAATCACCGCTGCTTCTCCTTTGACAAAGGCTGTAGAAGATTAACAGAAATAAATGCATTGGAAACATGTATATCAAAAACTTTTCTTTGTAAAGTATTAGATTTTATTTAGTTGTAATTCTGTATCTACTCTATTTGTTCATATTATAGTTTAAGAAACGAGAAATAGAGTTTTTTTTTTTACTGTTAATGATAACTTTTAACAATTGGTAACTACATTACCTAAAATATACTAATTGCATGTATGTCAGAAGTTTTAAATTATTGAATACATATGGCGTAAATTTACAATATTACGGACAGTAATTATTTGCAATCTTTGTTTGGAAAATCAAGTCTGTGTTTTATTATATATAGAAAATGACAAAAAAACCAATTTAATAAAATAACCCTCAATCCACATACATATAACTTTGATAAAAAGGCAGAGTACAGTTCGAGTGCGCATTGCTTTGCGCAGCTTTTAGTTTTCATGCAGTCGTATGTTTCTCTTATATTGTTTTATTATTTGTAACGATTATAAGTTGAGAAAACATGCTTTTATTATCTTAATTGTGTAAATTGCTAAGATAGTGCTTACGAGGGCATCATTTTCCGTTATTCAGCTGGTATTGTAAACTATCAAAAGCCGAAGAAAAAAGTATGACTTGCTCAGTAGTTCAAAGCGGTCATGGATTTTTAAAATAAGAAATTCATTGACAGAGCATCAGAAGAGATATATTAGAACCATGTTAACAAGAACTTGGACTTTAGGTAGGAGTAACTATCCATTTCTTGCCTCAAAACAAGTTAAAATGACGCTGGCTTCGAGTGAAATGCATAGTTTGCGTAGTCTTAGCTCAAAGAGCCATGTCTGAGTTGCCAACAGTGAAATAGACAGGCCTACGTCACATAGCTGTTTGAAAATACTACCCAAAGTCCAAGCTCTTGTTAAAATGGTTCTATGAAAAAATGACAATAACAAACCGTCAACCATCTCAAAAATCCATAAAACGAAATACAAATTCAAAGCAGAGCAACACGGACCTCCAAAAAGATAGAGGTAGGATCAGGTGCCTAGGAGGAGTGAGCATCCTCTGCTGACCGGTCACAACCGCCGTGTGCTCTTTGTCGTAATCGGGAAAAAACGGAAAAGTCCGTAGACAATTAGGAGATAAATTATGGTCTAACAATTAGTGTGAAAAACGTCAGTCAGCATACGACCCAGTGGATGATTGTATTTGCTGACAAGGTCGTTGTATCGACCATAGAACTTATTGTCTATTATTATTATTAAAAATTTATCTGTCTAAATAGTTTGATTTAAAAAAACCCATACATGTATATACTGCAATATGCCGAATTAAGAGATGGGACATTGAAAAAACTGTCCTCAAACCCTTTGGCCAAATCAGGAAGTCAAAACTTTTTAAAATTTTACCATTTGGTGACATTTATAATAGTTTTCATATATTTCAAATAAAGGGGCAGAAATACAAAAAAAAAATCGAAAAAATAATGAAAATTAATGTAGAAGTGATATATCCTGCAAGAAAACTAATTAGAAATAATTAGACTCGGCCTCAAATAAGAAAAACTCTTAAGTTACAAGTTACATAATGTTGATAGAAGTAAAATTTTGATATGTGCTATATATGCAGTAACTCTGAACCATAAACTTCATGGGACCTTGTTAAAACATTTCAATATCAAACAAGAGTTAGATATCGAAAGTTTTATGAATTATCATAAATTTATGTTAAGACATTTATGGTTCAATATTGATAGCAGACGCAAGCTTTTATTTATATTTAATTGAACCTTTATGATTGATTTTATTTCAACAATACAGATCTTGTTTTGAAGAAGATTTTATCAGTTAAAAAAGTTTATGTATTTTTGGAAACTTACTCTTAGAACCTTTGGCTTTGAAAGTAAAAATGACTCCGGCCTGGGCATTTTTGACAGTCACCTCCAGACATCGAACGATGATGGTTGAGATTGGTACAAACGATGGACACACAACATGAGTGGTAAACAGCTGTGTCAGACAATACAATCTATGTGCATTAATTCTATTCACCTTCAATACCAAATGAAAGTTTTAAAAAAATGATAATCTCGGAGTCCGTTCTTGCAAACACGAGAACCCATCGTTTACGGTCGATTTGGTTTGGCCAGAATTGCTATTTTGTTTTATAAATACGTTTAACAAGAGCAGCATGTTTCTGGTCCATTTCAGATGAAGATAAACGATTCATTTTTCCATTTTGTCTCTATAAAACTTTTTTTACTTACCTTTGGTTGACTAGATTCCTGAATATAAGTAGCGGAATTTGCAGAGCACCTCTCTAAACTATGTTTGATAGTGAATATATTTGAAAGATAGTTTTGATGTATCGAGTTATATGCACAGCCAGAGAATTCTTCAATGGTGATTCCTATATCTTTATCATGAAGAATATACTAGCAAAAAGGTCGAAAGTGCATTGTTATTACAACATATGAATTGTCCTTCAAATCATTTTTTAAAGATGTCGAAGGAAATTTAATATTTAAACTTATTTTAAAATTTAAAGTAGATGTGTTTTATTGATGGAACACGAGAAACATTCAAATTTGACTCACCTGTATATTCTCTTTATAAACAATATTGAATCTTTCGGAGAATAAAGTATCGCCATACGACGGAAGATTATCTAAAATTATAGAAATAAAATATCTAAACAAGGAACCATTTTGGACGACTTCACACAAACACAAATTACAGAACTTTAGAAACAAAAACTTAATGTTTGTCTTTTGAAGAGTATGATTTATAACAATACAAACAATAGATTCAACAGTTTTAAGTACCTCACCCATTGGTCATCAGAATTTGTTTTGCTTATCCTAGCTATATATTGATTGTCAGTTATAGATAAGATCGACGATCTGATAACCATTTATGCATTTTCATTAAATGACCAAAAGAGCCCCAACCTTAACGAAGATCCCATCACCCTTGGTCATTAAGTTTTGGAAATGAAATGATACATTTTTTCAACATTGGCTTTGTAGTTTATGAGAAAAACCAGACACCATCAGCATTATGCACGTCGAGTGACGAAAATGGCAGATCAATGGGTTACTGAAGGATCAAGGCGATCTGAATGTATCAACACTTTTTAATGTCAAATGCAGGGATGAGACTTATCTTTAAAAGTCGATCTAGCTGAAAATACTTACCGCGATGATTTTATAACCTCTTAACTGATATATAAAATATACGTAATCTTCAAAGAACATGATGAGACAAAAATTGATCCTTATTTTGGACTAACATTGCGGAGGATTAGAACTGTGTTTCTTGAGATGAAATTTATCAAAGCAAGAAGCAAAAACTGTTCTACCAAATGATAGTCATTTACTATTCAAGTTGGGGTCTATGAAAGCAATGCTGTTCTGAAAGTGAAGTCTTAAAGACATTGTTCTCCAAATGAACATTTCATAGACATTAGCTTCGAAATCATTATGCAGTAAATCCAGCTTTATTTAATTCGTTAAAAATGGGCATGTGATGCCATTTCCAACGTTGAGACCACAAGCCTTATCATGCAAGAAATCTTCAAAGCAGACTGTATATAATTATTGCAGAACTTTGTCATTTACTTTACTTGGAATGGTTCTTGGAATGTCTGATGCCTCCCAATGTCAGACACTTTAACTGTGTGTTAGAAGAAGACGATATTTATCTCCGTTGACAAGAAACTCAAAGTCTCTTGTTAATGTTAAAGCAGTATTCATACATGTATGCATATGTCTCACAAATACCCTTGTGTGAGTGCTCTTCTTTACCAACCAATCGTCAAAATACTACTAAATGTGAATGCCCTGAATTCCAAGGTGTACCTTATAACGAGACACTATATTTTGAAATATGCATCTTTCAAGCCTATAAAAGTTGTCCATTCTTTGGATCTTTAGGCGTTTTGGGGACTTTATGTCTCCACCTTGAGGGCTGTTTTGGCTAAATTTCGCTATGAAACTTTTTAATCTTCAAATGAAAGCACATCAATATTACGCATGGTATTCCACTTTGAAAATGTGGAGAAGAACGTGACTACTTATCAGTTAACAGTGTGGTTTGAGAGAAGTTGCGATAGAAAGAAACGTCCAGTTTACTTGTCCACTCGCATTAAATGGCTTTCTGCTTACCTCTTTAAGATTACTTCTAAGAACCGGTTTAAATTTATTTTAAAAAATATTACCCAATTCATCCTTAGATATAGGATTCTGTGATGACGTAATAAAAAGCTCTGAGGCATAGTGTAAACCACTAAAAGTTATCCTGTGAAAACATAACCAGCACCGACCATCTTGTTCTATCTGAAAGTCACAGTATTCCTCTTCTCTGGAAATTAAAAAAAAAATGCATGTACTGAATCTTATATTAATACACGAATGTTAGCATAAACAAGCACTCAGCCATTGTACTTTTGTTTTCCCGTGTTTAAGCGTTGAGACATGAAAACTACCTCTGTTATAGTAGAGGATCAAACAACGATATTGAACGGATCTTACATCATCGATCTACCACCAAATAATATATGATTGAAATGCATATTGAATGTTTTTAAAAGTGAAAAATTTAATTCCAATGGTCAAGTGTATCTGTTTGCATTTAATGTCGCATATTTAATTATTTTACATAGATTTTCTTTTGAATTAAATAAGCATTTCAACAGTGCTAACTGTATTTAAAAAAATGCTACAGAAGGGTGGTACATGACATGAAAATTAAATTATCTTTCCTCAAGCAGACAATTTAAAAATCATCATTTTAAAAGATATCAAAAGATATTAAGCTAATGTATAATTGACAGTACTTTTTGTTTAAGAGGGCTTGATGGTCGTGGCCATTTTAGACTGTATTGATCCCCTTTAGAAGAAGAGCTCTAGTTAGAAATATAGAAAATTACCCAAATTAAAAAGGTGAAATTCTTTTCTAAATAATAGTTTAAAGCTAAACAAATCATATCTTAAACTCTTAGGTAAATCTGATGTTCAATTTGTTGACGATCCAGCCTCCTTAAATATGTTCGAACCGAAATTTAATTCCCGGATTATAAATTGGATCTGTAATATCAGCAGAACAGTCCATGACATTTGACATCGTCATCCAAGAATAAAGATCGTTATTCGTGCTGTTTGTGTCAAACAATGTCCACCAGAGGGCGGTACCATCTTTATTCGTCACCTCTAATGTAACCTGTGTGTTAGAAAATTTCAAAATGCCTATCATAAAGACTTTGTAAACTATGCAAACATTCTGACCTAATTTTAAGCCTGACCCAAATAGTTTACAATATTTAATATGATAATTTTCTTAACATTCCATTGTATTCATTTGAAACTGATTATAAGACCTTTTTGATTCACGGTCGATGAGGTAAAAATATGTCTAGACATTGAAAAAAAAAATATAGATTAGTTTGCCGTTATATCATTTTTAAAATTTTTGTCGCCCATGTTCTTAAAAAAACCACTTGTTTATATATAAACTTCAACTCAGGTAAACAATAAATGACATTTTGTTGTCGAGAGACATACCTGTGTAGGGGGGTCGATGCCCCAGTTATCCACTATCGGTGACCTGTAGGTTCCCTCGGATATGAGTGTTTTAAGTGGCAAGGATTCTTTCCCCTGACTGTGGTTTATTCCTCCGGTGATATTCCAGACATCGACCATATCGATGGAAGTGTTTGTTGTCAAAACCATGAGAACTTGATGATGTAAGAAAAACAAGTAAATGTATGTATACACAGGCACGTAGCATCGATTTTGAAAGTGGAGGTGGGGGCAACCTCATCCAAAAAATCTTGACAAGCAGAAAAAAAATTATAATAAATAAATAAAAAAACTTCCAAAAATCATGAATATCCTAAATTTTCTTATTTTTTTTTTGGGGGGGGGGGGGATAACGAAGTTTACCTACATGTATAACTTCAATTTCATTGTTCATATCCTTAATTTCACTTCAATTTCTTACATGGTTCCCAAAAAATGGGGGGAGGGGGGAGGCAACTATATGATAATTCACTTGTTTATATGTAAATTTAAGAAAAAAATTTGCTGCGACAAAAAGTGGGGGAGGGGGGAGGGGCTGCCCCCCACCCCCCCCCCCCCCGCATCCTACGTGCCTGATACAAGGAGTTGAACGAAAAAAAAAATCGTTAAATTCAAGCGTCAATATTCATCAAAATAGCCAAATAAAACAACCAGTGGGGTTTTCTTTTGCTCATATTTGGTTTTCTAATACTGTTATTTTTTAATGTGCATAAAAATCTATATATTAAAAATATTTTGATTAGGATTATAAATCCCTGGTCTTAAAATTTTTTTAATCACATTAATATTTGTAAAAGGAAGTCAATTGATTTTTCTTTAGCATCCAAGATCAAACCAACACTTTCAAAGTCTACTTCACAAATACCTATAACAATAGATATATCCTGTCACAACACTAGATCAATATGCAAAAGACACATTGTCATGTAAAAATTGCTGAATGATGTGATTTGATATTTTGCAGTATAATCACCTGTATTACAAAGGATATCACTCATTTTTTTCTTCTTTCATCTTCTTTCCCCTTCGTCGACATAATCAAACTAGAATTTATATTTTTTTAAAATAATTGATATATTCGGTGGCCTTTTTCTTCAGGTGAAATTGCGAAAAAAGGGAAATGTTTGAGGGTTTATTTTATTAATAATCAAAGCATGTAAATCCTAACCGTAGACAAAACTAGATATGCAGCATGATTCACAAATTTACATATCTGTGAAATTAAAAAGATATCAAATAGAATTATTCATATTTACATTTTTATAGATGATGATGTATAGATAATAATTGTTTTATATCGCTGTTTGCCCTTTAGCACTCTTATTTTGTACTGGGGTCTTTTCGGACATTTCCACAAAAATTGTGTTGAATTTTGCACTATTTATTAGGGAAAGAAAGCGTCTATTTTTGAGATATCAAACGAAAAATGGGACGGAACAAAAATGTTATGAATCTGTCAATTTTTCTTTTGCTACCTCAATAAAATGTTATAAAATTATTTTCTCATTTATTTAAATAGGCTTTTAATTAAAAAAAAATAAAGTATTAACGGAACATGGCCACAAATTGAGCTGACACTATTCAAATTCTATATATACATTTTTAACATAAAGTTTTTTTTTTTAATTTGATGTAAATCTCCTACAGTAGTGTTCTTTAATATGACGCTCCGCTGAGCATTAGACGTGTATATGAATCTATTTAAGATAACTATTTAAATTTCGAATTTATTTTCAGGGTTAAAACAAGAATTTGATGACTCAAACAAAACATAAGGTTAATATCAAAAGTTATCAACGAGTCAAAGTCTTACCTTTCTTGGAGAATTGTTGTCCACTCACTAAGAAACCATAGCGACACATACATAACATGGTCAGGACGGTGCGATACATGTCTACATGTATCATGTAGGAAATAAGCGTTTTTAGTTCCTTCCAACTTAAACGGCAAAATGCGATTGATTTGTCTCAACAATGTATAGGGATGAGACAGCCCTGTTCATTATATACTTGTTAGTCTGCTAATTACGCTATTGATTTCCTAAAAAAAACCAGCTATGAGGTCGAACGAGATTCATATATTCAGGTCCTTATATGATATCTAATATATAATTTGTGAAAGCTAAAAGAAAAACAGCAATGCTCTGAATGAAATAGACATCTTGAATAGCAGCAAAAATAACAAAAAATTTCTGGTAAGATCAGACGGTAGTAGTAGAGATGAACTGTAGCTTGAAAAACAAATTGATTATGACATTCTAATATCAATCGTGTATCATATATCAGTGTGTGAAACCAACAGACGATACAGAAATCTCTAGAATTAAATAAATCAATACTTCATTGTTTTATATAAAGGATGGAATGTCAGGTTTTCTAACTAATTAAAACAATCGAAGTATAATAGCGTGAATAACGTTGATATGAATTTAAAAAGAAAATTTTTGCTTTAAATCTGTTTGTAATTTCACGTGAATTACCCAATACTTGATTTTGGAGAAATTTCAGTAATTTTTGATAACCTTTCATCACACGGTGGGGTCCCCCCCCCCCCCCCCCCCCCAATGAACCCCAATAATACCCTATTGAACCCTAATGATACCCTAATGAGCTTTATGTACCCAAATTAACCCCAATGATACTCCACTGAACCTATATGTATGATGACCTAATGCAAGTAAAGAATAACATTCACGACACAATGAATCACAATGGTACTAAATAACTCACTGAACCCAAATGATACTCAAATGAAAACCCCAATGACACCCCAATAAGCTCTGATTTACCTAAGTTAAAAGGGCTAGATGGTCGTGGCTCTACTATATTTAATGAACCCCATTAATACCCTAATGATATCCCAAATGAACCCAAATGATGCATTCATGTATTTATATAACCATTTATAGACCTCGGTTCCGGTGATAAATAGTTATTTCATGTAAATAAGTCTGAATGTGACATCAAATGTGTTCCTATTTTAAAAGCAGTGATTTAAACAACGAATTGATTCATTTAATGTTTCATGCAAGATGAGGTGAACATTGAATTACAACAGAACTTTTTATTTACTTACTGCAGAAAAATCTGCCCAACTTGTCACCTATTTACTTGTTTAAGCTGTCTATTTTGACTGTAGTTTTTAAAGTGTTAAAATGTATGATTTCATGATTTTTATTTTGTTTCCTTAGAACATTACCAAGCATGTCTTTTAATCTGATTTTACAGCAATAGTATTACATATATTATAAAGAATTACAAAGCTCACCGAGACCAGACATTACCTATATGAAAACACAGATTAGGATTAATTCATGATCATTATGTGTATCATTGATACCACAAGGGATAAGTTTCATAAGATTTACATGTAGTTTGGTATCGTTGGTTTATTTGTCTCTAAATAACAATTTGGTATTATTGGTGTTCATCAATGTATCATTAAGGCTTATTTAGCTAAAATTTTGTATCATTGGGATAAAAAATAATGTACATAGGGGTATGGTTTGGACTCATTGTTCATTAAAATATAGCAAGGAAATCAAACGTGGTTGCCAATTTCCTGTCTCGATTTTTCCTTTCAGAAGGCACGGCAAGTTGCTACCCGGTTAAGTCATCCCCAGTCTCGGTTCCAGGACATCTCTTGAGTCTGTTATGAATAAACTTGATCTGATTTGAAAATATTTTATTGTATATATATATATATATATATATATATATATATATATATATATATATATATATATATATATATATATAAATGGTTGGGACACAAGTTCTAACAACTTACGAGGTCTTCACTTTAAAATTTGAATAAACTTCTGCAGTCTGCAGTCATCTTTGTTAAGGTCAACAAAAGCATCACACAAACGCATGCTTAATTCTTATGAACAATTTTGTATAGATCATTTTCAATCTTTACCCGCATTACCATCCAACCATATCATGATAGCTCATTTCATATCATTTTTGTTCACCAAAATTATCAGGCATCAACAATCGCCTCACATTTCTCAGCTATCAGTTACATGCAAAAGATAAATTTTTATCCAGATTCAACGGGTTCATTATTGGTCAAAAATGTCATGAAATGGGCACATTATTTAAGAGGTTCAGTAGGTAACAAGTTACAAAACAAATTTTGTCAAAAATCATGTTAGCGGTGCCTTCTGAAATACAATGCCAATTTAATCAGTGGTTGTTAAATGCTATGATCAACAAAATCCACTCTGTCCAGTAAAAGCTTTGATAAACTATTTGAAATTATCAAAGCACAAATCTGGCCCCTATTTTTAAATTTCCATGAGGTAAACCAGTTTTATATGCTTTTTCAGCTAATCACTAAAATCACTACATAGATAATAGTTTAGAATAGGGGCAGCAACAAGTTCTACAGCTGAAGGCATACCTCAAACAGTAATCCAACATATGGGTATACAGATGAAAATCTAATGCATCTAAGACAAGGTTTTTCAGTTTTGGATGTTTTTGACCCCACCTTTGCAAAATTTTCATTTATTCGATGATTTTTTATTATTTACTTTATTCTTTTCATTTTGAAACAATTAAAACTGAGTTCATTGAATAAACGACTTTATCGCAATCATATGTTCTATTTTTATTTGCAAATAAACTTAGAATTTGAGAAAATATAACAAGTTTATTTGGAAATACATGTATTAGGATTCACATATCCATAATTCTAAAACAGTTGTATTACTCAACCATATTTAAATCGGACATATAACTTAATTTTTTAGCCTTCAAAACAGAAAATAATGTTGTTATTTGAAGCAAAAAATTATATTTTATATATTTTTAAACTGTATTTCATATGAATATAAGAAATGGCAGGATATTTTTCAACAGACAAAGCATTATTTCTACCTTTAACCTCCCCATCCCTCTCTCTTTCTCTTGCTAAACCAAACAAACTCTATTGTTCTCCATTCATGTGTTACAGTAACCTTTTTTTCAGAGCACATGAACTAAAACTGTTGCTAAAGCATAATTCAAAATCATGAAAGTAAAGATTTTTACACTGCTTGTATTGATAAAATTTATAAATTAAAAATGTAAATTGAATTCATATTTTCAATGAAAAAAACACCATTTTATTTATAAATGAATATCTCATTTGTCATAGATTAATATACCACGTGCAAATTGTCAATACATTTAAATCCCGCATGTGGATAAATATATCGATTTAACATTACGTAAAAGGAAGAAGCTAAAAATACCAAAAATTGGAGCGTGCGTGGCGTATTCAGAAAATCACCGGTCATGTGAACATTATATAATGACTTTTCCTTGAATTTCAACTTTCACTTTGCCTGGTAAGAAAACATTATCTGAATGACTATTGTATATTAAAAGCTTTGTGGTCTGTTTGTGTTATTGACGATATCTATTTCCTTATGTGTATTGCATTCTGGTTCTTATTTTTTACGTAAAAATAACGCCAAATTCTTTGTTGAAAAAACCCAAAACAACAATGCAAACTAAATAACTTCCGGTCTGCCTGGAGAATACTTCCTACATGTATGGTCGACAACATAGACACATATACAATTGTAATCTCCTAATGTCATGGCCTTCAATAGCTAATGAATGGTGCTCTGTTTTCACGATTAATTTCAATTTTTTTGGTCAATTCATTCAACAGCTGCCCTCATTTTTAGCTCACCTGAGCTGAAACCAAACTTGGCACAAAGCATCCTTAGGTAAAGGGGATTCAAGTTTGTTAAAATGAAGGGCCACACCCTCTTTCAAGGGGAGATAATTAAAAATTGTTCCAATTTTTCAAAGGAAAACATTTAAATTGTTCACAAAAATTCAAATGGTTTTTATATATGGATTTACTTATATGCAAGCATTTTGACATGTTGATTCTTTAAAATTGTTTAGACTCTGGCCCCTGGACAATTCTTGGACCTCAAAAGGGGTTCAAAGTTTGATGTAGGTTTATAGTCCATATATAAACAGTTGTTTAGGTCTGATCATCTTCTCGAGAACCGCAATGCTCAATATGTGATATGACTGTCAAATCATCCTGTTACAAAGGGGGTCAATGATAAACATAAGAATATGCAGG
This sequence comes from Magallana nippona, assembly GCA_033439105.1. Taxonomy (NCBI): domain Eukaryota; kingdom Metazoa; phylum Mollusca; class Bivalvia; order Ostreida; family Ostreidae; genus Magallana; species Magallana nippona. The sequence goes on along the minus strand of CM065926.1, from coordinate 9,005,417 downwards.
GGAATTTTTTTTTATACAGGATCTATTATACGACATTGTTCAGATATTTTGTATATGACTCTATAAAGCTGATTTTATTATGTCTGTTGTTGCTCAGGTGAGCGATGTGGCCCATGGGCCTCTTGTTTTTTTTATCATTCTGGCCTCGCCGTCACCAAAATTTTCAAATCACTTAACTCAGTCTTCAACTCAAACCCTTGAAGGAAAATTGAATAGATATGAGGTCAAAACTCAAACTTAGAGTTGAGTATTGACTTGAGGGGAGTTGGTGACGGTTGGCCCTGGTTTTATTCTTGTAAGTTATATTGATTAACAAAAATATCAAAGTACTAGGTAATCAATTGCATAAAATTCACGACTGTTCAAACCAATTGATTTCAAAGAGGGAAGTCAGCTATAGCAGGTTCATGCATTGTATTGCAACACACAGCTTTACCGAAGGTCGTCTGTGTTACTTTATACAACGATAATACATCAGTGCATATAATTTAAGATTAGTAAATCAAACTGACCTCCTACTTCAAGGCACATGGTGACAATTCGAGCGCATAGTTTTTCATATCTTATTTACATTTTTAAATAACTATGTTTTTATATTGAGAGAGAAATACTCGTGCGTAGTACATAATTCTGGATTTACAAAACTTGTAAAGAGAAAAAACACCCCCTCCTACACCAGCGTATCGATTCAATAATAATTGGATCTGGACAAAAATTACCTTTTACCAATGTACCACTGAAAATGTGTATGTAATTTAAACTTTTGGTGAAAGGATCCGTTTCAATGCTGACATTACAGAAAACAATACCTGTCCATATCAGATCGACTGTTGTGTTTACCTGTGGTTTTGGGGGAACATTTAACTTCTAGAATTGGGTAGCTGAAGTCATACAGCTGTGGCGCCCATTCCACTTCTTATCACAGGAGGCGAATAAGTCCTGGAGTAAACGAAATATTACTAACAACCATAACCTCTGGGAAACAGGGTACAAAGATAAACTTGAAAACCTGACCAAAAGTACGTTAAGAAACTTGACTCATTTACTGGTTCTAAAAGCCAGACTATTTGATTGAAAGAAATGTTCTATTTGTATTTCTTATATGCCAGTAAGCATGTACCTGGGTATCGTTACCTGTATATATATAATATATTAAAAAGGAACCTTCAACTTCAACCTTGGTATATATTATGTATATGCTTTATCTTTCATTGTCCCTTTTGTAAATTATATGTCGTGGCATATTTTTGATTGTCAATCAATTAACATGTAAAATAACGAAAATAAAAATAAATGGTTTTTTATGATTTTTAAAGAAAAGTAACAACTGGTGGTATATGTTTCGAGTGTTCATCTACTTTTAAGACTCAAAGCTTTCAATGGAACAGAGCCTGATTGTTTAATCAAGCAAATGGTAACACAGCAAAATTTCTGTATTGCAGGTATGAAGGAATACTCTGTTCATTTACTAGATCTAGATGATGTAAATCTAGTATATTTGAGAGTAATAACACTATGTTGGATAAAACACTGCCGGATAATTATGCCAGTGCCAAGATTGCATTTTTGCACCCGCTTAAGATGCAGTTTCGTAAAAATCCATATATACCAAATGATAGACCATTGTTTGGAGAGTATATAACCACTTTTTTAAGTGTGCCTCACCTGACAGGTGAGATATTTACCTTTAAAAATTAATATCCCATAGGAAAATAATAATTCCCAAAGGAGAAATAATTTTCCTACAGGAAATATTGAAAATCTTATAGGAATTTTTAAAAATCCAAAAGAAATTGTATATTTCCTAGAGGAGAGAATTATTTCCTGCAGGAATTTGATTTAGAGAGGTAGTTTTCCTATAGGAAATTAAAATTTCCTACCGGATTTTAAAATCCTATTGGAATTTTGTTCAAATCCTATCGGAATTTAAATTCCCTAGGAAGTTCTTTTATTCCAGTAGGATATTCTAAAGATCCTAAAGGAAAATTGTTTTTCCTATGGGAAAAATTATTTTCCTGCAGGAGTTTATTTTTTAAAGGTAAATATCTCACCTGACAGGTGAGATACAATTGGAACAAAGGTGGTTATATAAAATAAAGTGCCAAGGTGGTATTTTTGCACCCGTCTAAGCTGCATGTATCGAAAAATTCAAATATGCCATATGATAGATTACTTAAGGAGATTATACCTACTTCTGTTATTAATGTATTTCACCTGTCAGGTGAGATATTTACCTTTAAAAATATATATTCCTACAGGAAATATTTTTTCCAATTGGAAATATAATTTTTTATAGGATATTTGGAATTTCCTTCCGGTATAAAAAAAACTTCTTAAAGGAATTTAAACTCCGATAGGATTTGAACAAAACTACCACAGAATTTTAAAATCCAATGGTAAATCATAATTTCCTATAGGAAAACTACCTGTATGAATCAAATTCCTGCAGGAAAAATACTTTTCTCCAATAGAAAATTTAATTCCTTAAGGATTTTTAGAAAATCATATAGGATTTTCAATATTTCCTGTAGGAAAGTTATTTCTCCGGTGGGAATTATTGTATTCACATGGGATAATATTTTTGAAAGATAAATATCTCACCTGTCAGGTAAGACACACTAAAACCAAAGGTGGTTATATAATCTCTAGACAATGGTCTGTTATTTGGTATATATGGATTTTTACGAAACTGCATCTTAAGCGGGTGCAAAAATGCCATCTTGGCATTAGCATAATTATCCGGCACAGTGTTAGTTGCTTTTTAAGCCACAGGTGAAAGAAATCAATAGATATAATACAATATACTGTTTACCGGGAAATATTCGACCCCATTTTATTATGCCCCTTTTGTCCTTGTTGTCAGCGTGCAAATTTAAGACTGGGCGAGTTCCGGTGTCTCAAATTATCTCCCTTTAAACACAACTATGTATAGGCGAATTCAAAACAGGGCAAAACTGTTTGCAAGTGTAGAAGGGTAAAAATTACACGGGTCGAAAATATCACTGTAAACAGTAATACTATGTATACTTGTAAATCATCAAAAAAGTTTTCTACAATTAATGTCTTCCATGTAAAGACAAATATTAATAATTGCCTAAAATTAGCTACTGTAAACCCATATTGAAAAAAGTTTTTCAAGGCCATCTGCTTTTGTTATTTTTATAAAACGAGTGTTAACCTTTTAATGCATCACCTCTTCTTGATCGACTATATAGGCAAACACATTAATAAGACTTTGGTAAAAATGATCACAGCATTTCAAAGAATAAATATAATACTACTACCATACAACCATATATCGATTGCGTGATCCGTTATTAAGAGGAAGCTCAAGTCTTGTGACACTCACACATTAACATTTTTACGTTCCATTGTTACATTCTGTTGACATATAACTACCCTCCATTCAATTAATGAAAAAGATCTTAGATGACTAACTTCAATTTGTTCTTTTTTTACACATCAGAGTACCAACTTTTGGAAACATGAATAGGCACATTCCAAACAATGATTGTGAGTACTTAGTTTAATGAAAAGTATATGCCTTTAGAAAATATACTTTTTTCATTTGTTTGGTCAATCATCTGAAACATTTCGTGAGTATTTTTTCCTTTCCCTTTTATTGTTTAAAGAACGATATAATACCAAATAACAACACTGTTGGTCATATATAAATTATTTTTCATAAATTTGTACATATTGCGTTTATCTAGTTAACTATCAACAAAAGGTTTGTATTATTTTCACCCAGTAAAACTATCTTACACAGCCAAGTACACGTCCTTGTGAACAGAAATAATTGCTTGAACAAATGAGAAAATAAATCCAAACAATGTACAAATCGTCTTTGTCTAAACAATGTTTATAACGCTTGAAATCAGATTATATCACACAAACCAATCCAACGGACGACCTTGCTGTTGGCGTAAGAATATAGACACTCTTTTAACTTTTAAAAACGGTTGTAGATGCATTGTTTACCTTTTAAAATGACAACTTTAATTCAAGTACCTATAATCATTAATCATTCATTAATATCTTCTTCATACTTTTCCTGCTTACTTTGCGAACATTAAAACATAAAGCTACATTAAGAGCACGAACTCCACGGACTTGCACAGACTGACCTCAGACTTTCAAGTAGACTGTAGTTACCCTGGCAACCTTCACATTTATTGAAAAATGTTCCTTTTGTGTAACATTTTAATCGATAATAATTATAATTAACATACTTTAACTTACATTTATGGATAATTGATTAAATGATTTAAAGGTACATGTAAGTATAAATAATAAAATGCTTTCTTTTATGCTTCATTCGAGTTTTGAAGGTAGCTAGCATCGCAGAAAAAAGTACATAACATGCTTACGCGGGTTATATATTTTTATGCAATGCTAGCTACCTTTATACCACATGAAGCACAAAAGAAAGCATTGTATTGTTTAGGTACTTTGCTACACAAATACTTGTATTTTTTAAGAACTACCTCATAAGATGGCAATTTATATGTTTTGTTAAAGCTATACACGCTATAATTTGCGTCAATTTTGAATGATGTTGAAAATGCATGTGTTTGATTTTTTACATAAGTTACCTTTATGCTGTTAATTATAATGCCCAATTCGATCACGTAATAACGATATCAAATTTAAAACAATAAAAAATATTTATTGTCCTGCCAGGAAAGTAATGCCTCCTCATGAATATCAATCTATCACGTGATATCGACAGCTAATTTTAGACTATCATACAAAACTTGGTGGGGGGTCAAGACCTTCATAATTATTGCAGTTTAATGAAGGAAAGGATGTATTTTTTTTCAGTAAAGCATAAATTTGTCCTATATACGAGTACGAACAAAAGAAAGCAAAAACATAAGCGTGTGAGCATGTACATGTATTTCCCTTGAACAATGACGTAGGCTTTTGTGTTTTCCCCTGAAGGCTATTTTTAATTCGTGTGAGTGTATTCAAAATAATGGTACCGTGAATGATCAAACGCATTACAACCATAATACATGTATATATTTCAAAGTAACAACTGTTTAGCATATACAAAATCAAGACGGATATGTAATTAGGCAAACAATAACGGCCACCTGATTTCCCGCGAACATGCGCAATGAGGTCGGTTTCGATCTTCCTTCATCAATATTCATGAAAAGGCATTACTTTCATGTCAGGAAAATAAACAATTAAAATTCTATATTTTTGTAACGAGATGGAATTCAACATTGTAATTTACTGAATAAAGATAAATTTTATAAGTAAACACATGCGTTTTCACTGTCATTCAAAATTGACTCAAATTATAGCGTGTATAGCTTTAAACTGTTTGTATCAATCGATTTGGTTGAATATCATCATAGCTCAGTGGTTAAAATATCGGGAAAATCTTCTTGTTGAAAAATTTATTAAACAGTTGCATTGCCTCTCTATAGAGAACGATTTGATAGCCATTTTTTACTACAGGAAAAATATCATGCATGCTAAAACCTACTATACAAAACTGATACATTTAGAATTCTTTTTGAAAGATTTAACGGCAAGGGAACTGAAGGAACTGTATGAAAGATGTGTAGATCTTGCGGAAGAAACAGACAACAGATCCGTTCCTTTGTATCAGCTGTGGCGGGATAAACCGCGGCATTATTGGAAAGACATTTTCCACACGAAAAAAGGGAAGATGATCCCTTACATGAAAGATTTCAATGGAGATCAACGGTCAGCCATCAATGGAAACATCAAAGGTCTTTTCTTTGGTTGCGGTTTAGATCGAAGGCGAAGACAACCCCCAAATTTTTCTTACTTTGGAGATGAACGTCTGCTTGTTAATGCCGATGTCCTTTTAAATGTTACTAAACATTTATACTTCGCAGATTTTTATTGCCATTACCAATATCACTACGCGACTTTGGTTGTTACCAACCCTGGATCGAGGCAAGATCGGTTTTGCATGGACCATGATCTAGTTCAACTTGATCTGTTTGACAACGGGTTGCTTTATCTTGATTATCACAATAATTGCGAACAAACGCCCGTGTATGTCACCCTTGGGATTCGGGTTGAACTTTTTGTTACCGAAGGGATGAATATTTTTTCGTTATTCAATAAGGGAATAGGGCGATTAGTTAATGTGCAACCACGTGGCCGGGGGCACAGCCGTAAAAATGGAATTCCTAAAAAAGAAATATGCAACATTTGCAATTTGTATTGAGAAGAAAAACCCTAAAACTTGAATCTTCGCCCAGATAACGGCAAATGTAAGATAATTCCAATTTACCAAAAAATTAAATCTTATTTTCATTAATAAGTATTAAATAATGTAATAATCGAAGAGAAAAAAGTGTTTACTAAGCCATATGTAATCGAATTACATTTATTTCTCGAGTTCGACAAAAAATGGTTATGACAGACAATAAGGTAGTACTTGAGAAGTAAGCTGCAATTTTAATTCCGATAGTTAAGTAATGCATATCATTCTATGCACAAATCTTTTCTGATTGATATGATCAATAATGAAAGCACTGCAGACATCTACAGTCAAGAATCCTAAAATGCAATATAATTGTGTGATGCATATTTCAAAATAACTATCAGATTTGGGGTTTGGTCTTATCAAGGAAAATTGATATCAAATAGAAAATGATGTATCTAAGATAATATCTGTTGGCATTTTTCACTGTTCACAGGTGTGTTGAACTATTTTTAAGGTTTTGTTTTTCTTTCTTTTTGTGTGAAAATGTCCTGTTTACAATTCATATAGATGAAGATATATTTTAAAGGATTATTATGTCAAAAAAACCATCTGTGTTCAAACTTTTCCAGTTATTTATTTCAACCAATACCAAAGAGGTGTGTAACCTAGTACATATTTTCATTGCACATTTATGTTGATAAATTCATTACATTAGCTGAAATCAACAATTTTTTTTATTCCAATTGTTATATCATATTTTCATTATCAAATATATAAGGATTTCATACGGTAAAAATATAATAATTTTATTTATATGATGTAACATTTGTAAGTTCTCCATGTAGAGAATGCACGCCCTGCAGCGACTCTCTGAAGCCTAGTGGCTTCACATTTTGCGTCCCCCGCATATTGTTTATATTTTGTATGTGTATGAAATACTAATGAGCATAATGGCTCAAAGTTAGAATAAATAAATGATAATTGTCAATTTTTCGGACACACAAAGGATGATTGATGTTTTTATTTATTATTTGTGTGTAGCTTAATGTATGCTTGTTTTAGTTTTTAGTTCTTGTAATTTTAACTGTAAAAAGTCTTTATGTTATAATAATCCTTAACATAATTTATCTTTAATCAAATCAGCAAACGTTTCAATCATTAAGCATTTGTATCTTTGTGTGTATGCAGTATATAAGGCGAGCAAGCTACTGACAAACAAGTTGATAAAACAGGACTATCAACAGGCTCGTTTGAAGTCATGTTTTCATAAGTTCTATGGTCGATACAACGACCTTGTCAGCAAATACAATCATCCACTGGGTCGTATGCTGACTGACTTTTTTCATACTAATTGTTAGACCATAATTTATCACCTAATTGTCTACGGACTTTTCCGTTTTTTCTCGATTGCAACAAAGAGCGCACGGCGGGTGTGGCCGGTCGGCGGGTGATGCTCGCCCTTCCTAGGCACCTAATCCTACCTCTATCTTTGTGGAGGTCCGTGTTGCTCTGCTTTGAATTTGTATTTCGTTTTATGGATTTTTGAGATGGTTGACGGTTTGTTATTGTCATTTTTTCATACACTAGTATTTATTATGTTCTTTGTGAAGGGTCTACATATACTTATTATCTTAGTATTTATTTAAACACTATGTCTCTCTTTTAATTTTACATTCTGATAATGTAGTGAGAAGAATGTTGCAGAATATGATTGATTCTTAATCCGCTCCAAATATCAATGTAAATTAAATTTGACAGTCTAATAAGAAGTGTTTTTCATCTTCGACAGAAGAGTTTGAACAGAAAACATACGTCCTTTCTCTTAAAGGTTCTTTTTTTTTTATAATGACCAGTTTCTATACAAACAGGAAGAAAGATTTTATCCAAATTAAAGAAATGCCATATTCTTTTAGATGTACAAATACAGCTATTTTAACGAAAGTAAAATCAACAACATACATGTATGGTCGAAAATCTTTCAGATTTGAATCTGCAAAAATCTGGAATTCTCTCCCAGAGTCATTTAGAAACATTACTTCTTTTAATCAATTCAAATCAAACATAAGTAGTTGGTATGGAAACTGTTGTAACTGTTGCGCTTGTCGCTAAATTTCCTAAACAGATTTTAATTCAGTAGCTCAGAATTATTGTGGTATCTATTGTCTTAAGGTACCCTTGCGGTATGTTCGTAGTTATGGTTTTAGTAGTGTGTTATTGATATTGTATATGTTATGTAATGGTATTATGCAGTCGGAAAATAGCTTATGTTTATTGTTTGTAAAACCCGACTTAAAATAAATATTATCTTATCTTATCTTATCTAATGCCATATCTAAGCTGAGCCAGGGCTGAACGTTCTTGCTTTAAGATATTTGAAGGAAAATACAGTTCTGTTTAAATGAGATATATGTCCTTAATTTTTAACAATATTAATTCATATGGTGAAAATAAAAAGTAAATAACCAACTCTTATACTGTCCTTGTGAAAATAGGTAAACTCAATTCAATTTATTTCACACAACCGTCAACGTGACGGTACATGAGTTACATACGTTGTATATATATATATATATATATATATATATATATATATATATATATATATATATATATATATATATATATATATAGGATATCTCATGATTTGCGATGGTATATGATTTTTATCCAACGAGTTGTGTGTTTTCTAGATAGAAAACACACAATGAGTTGGATAAAAATCATATACCATCGCAAATAATGAGATATTCTTTTTATCACATGTTTTACCACGTATTTTGTTAATCTCAAATTTTTCTGTAAAACTTATAATTGTGAGCCGTATAATAAAGAAAAAATGCTCGTCATAATTACCACCTTGCTGATACTCAATCGAGCAAAAACTAAACAAAATTACATCGAGAAAAATCAAAGTGTTCAGGCCACGCCTACCTTATTAATAAAGCGCGCAAACCGTTCACAAAGCGTGCAGCTATTTTTAGCAAAGCGTACCGTGCAAGAAGCGAAAAGTACCGTTCACAAAACGAACCGTACCGTTCAAAAAGCGTACCGAACCGAACCGTGCAACTGGTGTAGTAGTATGTTTCAGGGTCTGTAGTATATTAATTAAGATGCTTGAACAATATACTAAATATTGACATCAACAATTCTTAATTTGGGTGCTTTCTTCAATCGGGCATTCGGAAAAGATAAAGCAATAAAGCTGCACCTGACCGTAATCTGTACACGTGAAGTGTGGGGTAAAAAGTAGAACCTCATTTGATCTATTTATAGTACAGCATTTTCAGTTGTCGTACGTTCTCATTGGAACAACGCGATCAGCATGGAAGTGAAAGATTCTAAGCCAAGACAGCAAGGACCGGTTATTTTTGATGGAATGAGCTTGCCCCCTTTCCCTGCTTTATTACCAGACGCAAAGAAACGATTTGAGGAAATAAGGAATATGGAATACAGGAAGGGTGACATTATATTAGCCATTTATCCTAAATCAGGTATTTCTCACAAAAAGGTCTGGAGTTGTAAGTTTAATACTTGTTATACATGTATTTGTCCTATGGAAGGTATCATAAATGTTCATGTCCACTACATATAAAACCATGCTACATTATTCATTTATTATTAATATAAAACAGTCACAGGTGATTGAGGACATGACCCTCCCTTCCTTAATAATTTTGCCAAAAAAATGTTGTTGTTTTTAAACCAAGTCTAAAATGGAATTTTATAACGGCAATCTGTGTTTATTGGAGCTGAAATGATAACAGCGATCTGCGTTCAGTGGAATGGCGAAGCGTTAACTCCAATGTTTACACAAGCATAAGTGTTGACAATTAGCAGGGCAATAATAAGATAGGTTCGACATTAAAGAAATAAAGAATATTTGTCCTAAAGCGGTACCGGGCACCTAGTCGAAAGAACAACTGAACGAATGCGACGACTCATCGAAATTCAACTAATCGAAAGTAGAACTCACCGACGCGACATTTCAAAGAAAGTCAACTCGTGGATAACGACAATTGAAATAAAAATTTAAATGTTCGACCACTTTTTCGATTATTTTCCTCATTTCATACCCAGTCACGACATGTTCGAGGGAGGTATCGATTTTACCTGTATTTCTTCTCAAAAGCATAAAAACAAATATGCGTACAACGGTTATATTTACAAATGTGATCGGAAAAATGAAAAAAAAAGTTATTGGAAGTTATTGGAAGTAATTGGAAGTTATTGGAAGTGTGAAATGAACAATTGTAAGGGGCGATGCATAAAAACTGAAAATATCATTGAAGAAACGAAAGACAACGACCATGGCCTAGATCCTGTTACCATTGAAGTAGGTACCTTAATTTAATTAAAATTAAATTGAATTTTCTTGGTATTCTTTTTTATCTCTTTGAAGCTTCAATAATTCTGAAACTATTTTTCAATTTTGATTTTTCTATCAATTGACATGTGAAATAAAGGTCGAAATGATCGGATATAACAAAAAGTGGGGATAATTTATCTGCTAATTAGATGGATCATGTGTAATACAACTTGTACAAGCAATATTGCCGTTGTCGGAAACGTGATGTGACCCTTAATGGGTTCCCTTCATCATCCGACACTAGTGCAGATGCAAAATCATATTCAGAAAAGTTCTGCAAAATTGTACATTTTCATTATGGTTAACATGTTAACCCTTTCATCGGAATTCTTGTAACAAAACCTCGATTCTTGGAAACATTTAAACAATAAAATGTGGGTTTTTTCAGGCTGTTTCATGCGGGTATGGAGATAGCTAGCATTACCGGGTTTGTTGTTTTGTTTTTTGTAATGCTGCCATGTACCTTCATAACCCGTTTGAAAAACCAAAGAAAGCATTATACCTGTTTGTATTTACAGCTTCCTCTGATTCATTTCAGAAATCATCCAAAAAGAGTTCTTAAAAATACGTAAATTATCAACATTGTCGACCAGAAAGTAACATAGAAGGACGAGCTAATTTCTCCATATATGTGAAGGTTACTATAGTACATGTACATGTATCTACAACTACTTGTACTTCGGACTCTTAATGAAACTCTAGTTTTGTTTGATCAAGAAATAATCTATGTAAAGGCAACACAAAAAAAACAAAGAAGACATCATACGAAATAAACCTTATCTATTATACATGTAATTGCTTAATTTATAGCTGACATTTAATAAGCTAAACAATACATTTGAATGAAGTTTTTAAAAGTAAAACGAATGCGTGTTCTCATACAGGAACATCGTATTAATCGATCGTGTAGATTCCTGGCTTGTCAAATCAAAACTGTATGAACTACAATCGGTTTTCTTAAGAAAAAAGAAATGAGAAGAAAATACCTAGTGAATATTAATAAAAATCTGTATATTTAGCGATACCTCTTTATATATATTTTTTATTTTCCATATGCTTACTCAAAGAAATAAACACCGAATGCTTAAGAAGATTACTTTACTTCAATAAAACATTGTCAGGGTTTTACATATATAAATAAATCTGCAATTTCTAGAGCATTTATGTTAGATAATTATAGTATTTGGATTAAATAGAAAAAAATGCCTTTATGAGGTTGACGGGTTGTTATTGTCATTTTTTCACTTTAAATAAGCATTTTAAGACCGGATCTCCCCATGGGACCCCTGACATTGTGAGGTTGCTGATTGTAAGTTATAATCAACTTTAGGACAATATTATAACGTATGATCAAATAAATCATAGTCCAAAGCACTGAAACTAGTTAAATATAGTTCACAGCTTATCACTAACGTATAATTTCTGCATTCCAATTTCAAAACTTCAGGGATTAACATTTATTAATCACCCTGTATATATTATGTTTCCAAAGCGTTTTCTCGGCAACAAAAACCGTTCAATCCTCTACCCATGGTTAACTACGGTTCATTTTGACAAGGTAATCATTTTGACAAGCTATCACAAAATCATAATTTTCTGTTACTGTACTATCTTATGATAATACGAATTACGAAAAAATACGTTTTACCATGACACAAAACAGGATTGAAAAATTGAAAATCATCTGATCCTGCACATTCACCCAGATGCTACATGAATACAACTGCTTTGAACCTTTTGGCAAATAAGTTCCCCTGATTTAGACCCCCGAGGTAGTTATCTCTTTTTTGATAAACATTCCTTTAAATTCATGTTCACATCATGTTCATTATCAACTACCAGAAAATAAGTCCTAGAGCACCTGTGAAAAAAGTTACACGTCCCTATCAACACAAGCACTTTGCCTGAGGTTACCTGGTTAATATTGGTGTCTAGTATCACGTTTATTTAGGGCGTGATACTAGAATTATTTTCTTGAGTTAATCTTTAGAAAAGCGATGTTTATCTTTGTTTAAAACGAATGACACAATGAAACGTACTACTGTGCACTTTAGAAACGAACCGTTCGAATCCTTGCAGGAAACGAATCGTACCGTTCACAAATTGACCCGTATCGTGCAAGATGCGAACCATTTCGTAAAATCGTACCGAACCGATCAGGGCAATTGGTGTAGAAGCACGTTTCGAGGTTTAAAAGTCTTCTCTGGTATTGCAAATTAAAGACTTTTTTTAAATTTGCTCTCTACTCCATCTTTAAGAATGAAAAATTGCAATTAATCCACTTAATCATTCTAACTTATTCCCAAAACATCATATTAGAATGTAGATTGAGACACACTTTACTGACACTATTTTTAATTAAATTTTTTACTTATTCAGAAGTTAAAGGAATCCCTCCATCATCCGAATCGCCCACCCCCCTCCCCCCCCCCCCCCCGCCCCCTGAAAAAAGCTCATAATATAAAACCTTGAATACCAACCTCCTTCACCTTGTGAAAATTCTTGAATATAAGCCTGTTCGTGCTTTGTTTTGGTTTGCTTAAATTATCTTTTAAAAAGTATAGTTATTTATATAAAAAAAGGCTTCATATCATTCCATATCTCGATATCCAATTTATCATTTAGAGCATAACTATAATCATTTAAAGAATTATGCGTCCCTTTTTCAAATGCATTTATTCATTACATTAGTTTTTCAGGAACGCATTGGGTGAGAGAGATATTGACGATAACTTAACTTTTTAATCAAATCTCATTTTATCTAAAACTTTTAAACAAATTCATGAAACTTGAGTTAGAATTCAATCGCATTCATTGATATTATTATAATTCAAATAGTATGTAATTATTTTTATTATTAATTCAATAATCAAAATAGAAATGATTATTTATAACAATTGATATCATATCTGTTACAATTGTTTCCCTTTTAGGAACACATTGGGTATGGGAGATAGTCGGCATGTTACTGAAACAGAAGGCAGAATATTCCAAGGAAATAAAGGAACTCTTCTTTCTGGAAGCCATGCCAGATCTGAGCATGGTAGATAGTATGGCGTCACCTAGAGCATTAAATACCCACGTCCCTTATAGGTGGCTCCCAAAACAACACATTGAGAATGGCGGAAAAATTGTTCATGTTGTCAGAAATCCAAAAGACGTCTGCGTGTCGATGTATCACCACATGAAAAGTTCAGAAGAAATGGGCGAAATCAAAGACTTTAAAACTTTTTACGAAACAGTGTTCTTGAACCCAAAAGGTAGGAGAGAGAGAGAGAGAGAGAGAGAGAGAGAGAGAGAGAGAGAGAGAGAGAGAGAGAGAGAGAGAGAGAGAGAGAGAGAGAGCTTTGGTAAATATTCTGGTAAGAGACCAAACTAACTAAATTTTCGCCGTTTTTGTAGCAAAATTTAGAGATGGATGGTTCAAGTACGAAAAAGATTTCGAGCAAGCAGAAAAAAATGACACGAGAGGAAATATTTTCAATGTTCATTACGAGAGCTTGAAAAAGGTATGACTCTTGTACATGTCCCAAAAGAGGGTGTTGCAGTTCCTCTGCTATTTTTACGCAAAGGAGTTGCAGATTAAATTGAAAAATCAAAGTTACAGAATTCGATGTAAATCTTTTTTTTCCATGCAACTTTGTACATAAAGTAGTGTTGAATTTTAGTTGGAAAGTTTGTACTAACTTTTATAAGACCATGGGGAAAATGTGAAAATGGTTACACAGACAAATGTTACAGTAGCAGATCTCACGCTTTATAAATTTCCGATTTTTGTTTCAAAGAGGCATAGAAAAAATAACTTTTGGAAAAAATCATTGATACCTTGATACCTTTGAAATCTAAGAACGTTTTGTTAAATTTCCCCGATATAAGTCATGTCTAGAATAGTCGAGTGGTTACGGCGTTAGAATAAAGTGTAACCGACTCCGACTATTTTGATTTGGTTCGATTTCCTGAACAGTAGGAAATTTTTCTATACATTTTTGCTCTACATATTTTTACATATTTCTTTTAAACGCATGGTATATATATATATATATATATATACTTGTAATTTTTGAGTGTTAGCATAAAGTTTTTTAAACGCTTGTAAATGTAATATTTTGCATGCATGCTTAATTTGTTTCAAAATTACTTACTGGATGAACTTGAATTATAAACCTTTCATTTTCGACAAGGATTTTCAAAGCAATGTACGCAACAATGGAAAGTTGGTTTTAAAATGAGATAACCAGGTATGCCGTTTTCAAAGATGCATGAACGGTTGTCAAAAGCCAAAAAAAAAATCGTTTAAAAAAGTATAAATCGGTAATGAAGCAATAGGTTAATGAAAATATGTACCGATAAATTTGTTACTCCTTTTTATCTAGACTAGGCATTTATCTAGATACTAAAGAAACATGCGATGATTATAATTTAAACTCTGACGGTTTTGATGAGCAAGAATCAGAATTATTCATGTGATATTCTAAACACGCTGTACAGTAGGAATCAAATTGACATGTTAACATTAAAATACAGAAGATATTGTCATCTTCCTAACTGTATTTATGAAAATCAAAGGGTGGTTGCCATGTTCGATATAAATGCGCGTAAAATGTTTGTGTATTTTTCCTATATATATATATATATATATATATATATATATATATATATATATATATATATATATATATATATATATACCCGCTATGTAAATATAGTCGTCTTCATAATGTGTCTATATTAAGAGATGACTCATCAAGCGATACGGATATTAGTTAAATCAATATTGCCTAACAATGATATTTAACACAAAGTAAAATATGTTTAGAGATAGATTATGGTTAAATATCCCTTTAAGCATTTTATAAAATATCATAATTGTTTTGTTTTTACCCCCAGAATCCAATACCAGAAATAAGTCGACTTGCCGGCTTTCTGAATATCAGCTTAAAGGAAGAAGATATAGCTGATATAGCGGATAAATGTAGCTTTAAAAAACTAAAACTGGCTAATACCTTAAAAGATCATTCCGCACTTGGTGATTTTGGTGAAAAGGTTAAGAAGTTTATGTATAGAAAAGGTAAGATATAAGTTTACTTGTAGAATATTTGTAGAATATACCAATTTTATTTTCAGTAATTAACAAAACACAGTATTATATCAATGTTAATTTGTTTTGTTTCAGGAGAAATTGGTGATTGGAAAAACCATTTTACCGTTGCAATGAATGAGTATTTTGATGCAATTTACAAAGATGAAATGAAAGACTCTGACATTCAAACTCAATTTGAGTGATGATTTCAGGAGCATGAATGCCGGATCTTGCTGCAATATCGACACAGATAATTGCAAAATTTTGTGAAAATTTGACAAACAATGGGCAAACTGGAAAAATATATTGGAACCTTAATTTTTTGGGTAAACATAAAAAATGTGCTTCTGATAATATATAGGTGTGCAAGTGTAAGAAAGGGTGTGTGAGTCGAAAAAACAGTCACTTTGTTCCTTTGTTTCATTGTAATAATCATGAAAATGACAATAAAATTTAAAAAAAAAAGTTGAGTCTGGTCTGCTTTTAATTAAGTTGGACATACATTTTTTGCATAACGTTCGCTATCATAAAGATCCATAAAGCAACAGCAAACAAATGAATACGTCTCTGGTTTTTGTCAGATTGAGCTTGACTAATTTATTCACTTCTAACATGCATGTATAAAGTAGAGCGCATGCCATCCCACGAATATTATCCCATTACTACACGGTATTGATTACTAGTAACTGTTTAAACATAAGATAAAAAAAGAGAATAATTGCAACTATAGTACTGGTATATATTCACGTATAATTACCATATAGAGATTATCTTTGTACAGAATACAAGTTTTGACATACTCGATATAGTTGGGTCTACTTTGCATCAAAACGTAGATAAAAGCAAAGAGATTTGTAGCAAGTAATTTAGAATATATAATTAAAAGATAAGAACCATAAAACATTAAAATATGAACTACAATACCATTAAATAGATGATAGATGATCAATTTATTTATTTTCATAAGTGGTATTATAAGCAAATGATTCACTGCACCTGTTCACAAGCAAGGGGATTAATCAACCCAATAACAATTATTTTTCTTAAGTTTGATCATGCATGTATGGAAGAAACCAAACATTATGCCGTCACGATTTAAATACTTAAACAATAAAATGCCTTCTTTCACTACTGACTCTGAAAACCCCTGTCTGTATGAAAATCCCCTGTCTTTCCCTGTCACCCCCTATGTTTTCCCTGTCATCCCCTGTGCACCCCCTGTAAGCCCCTGTAACAGCCCCTGTATACCCTGTAATCCCCTGTCAGCCACTGTACACATCCCCTGTGTGCCACTGTAAGCCCCTGTCACCCCCTGTACGCCCCTGTCACCCACTGTAAGCCACTGTTTTTCCCTGTACATGCCCCTGACACCCCCTGTACGGTTTTTAACTGTTTATAACAGGCTTTTGTTGTTATTTAATTTCAATGTCATTTTCTTAATTCAATTATTAAAATCACATGTTTATAGTTTAATATAAATAAATTGTTGTTATTTAATTTCAATGTCATTTTCTTAATTCAATTATTAAAATCACATGTTTATAGTTTGATATAAATAAATCCATTTTTGCACTCAACAGCGCCGACTCACAAGACACACTGTTATCTTAATTATTGAAATACTATGTTTTAATTAATAATTTATTGATACTTAAATAATCATGCCAATAACTAAAGGCTCGAGTTGCACCAGGTGGTTAATCTCAGGTGAGAGCGGGGATTACATTCGGTAGGTGTAAAAGCATTCAGGGCATGTAGTCGTTTAGCGATCGGGAACACCGCTACTCCCAAATCTAATGTTTGAAAAATAAATATAAAAAAACAGTGAATTATTTCTACAAAGATCAAGCGCAGCACATGGTTTTTGATTCTGTGTATTTAAACAAATATTTGCACATTAAAACCAGTAAATCAATCAGAATGTAGAATGTATATGTATAGGCAGCCATGTTACGATAGAGCACGGCTTTCTTTTTTTTTAACCCAGTTCCTTATTATACCTTTATTAATTTCCCGTGAATAGCAAAATAAAGCTTCAATAGCTTATAAGTTTGCCTAAGAAATAATTCTAATATGTTTTTTTAATATGTTTCTGAGCGACTTATTGAACCCTTGAATTGAATTTTAACTGATGATTAATTCTCATAACCAATTTCAATAATTTCTAAAATCTAATTTTCATTTCCCTTTTTACTGCAAAGTGGAAGATATCAAAGAGAATGCTTAATTTAATTGACAGTGAACAGAAATCCGCGGCCCTGGTCGGAACATACACAACAGACCGGTACATGTAAATGTAGTACTAGTGTTTTCTGAGACAGAGAGAGAGAGAGAGAGAGAGAGAGAGAGAGAGAGAGAGAGAGAGAGAGAGAGAGAGAGAGAGAGAGAGAGAGAGAGAGAGTTTGCATTGGTTTTGAATTAAAAGTTACGAATAGTTTACCCGGGAATTAATTTCATAATAAGCTAACATGTAATCCCGATTTCAATACCAATTCTTTATCATTATTTTCATTATTTAGATTAAGAGCGATCAATTTAATTTATTATTTTGATTAAGAGCAATCAAATTAATTTTAATCCATCAATGTTTTATTTTACACAAGATCAATTGATCAAAGAACTTAAAAACACATGATTAATAACTGGTTGATTGAAGTTACAGTTTTCAAAGGAGAGGAGATTGACTTTTTTTTTCACTCGGTCAGCGGTTATATAATAGCTACTGTTCACAGCCCTTCTTGACAATTTGCAGTGAACGGTAGCGAGGTAGGGAAATGAGATGACAGACATACGTGTACATGTATATACATACACTTTCTAAGATCTGCATGATCGGTCAGTGATTATATAATAGCAACTGTACACAGCCATTCTTGACAATGAATATTTTTTTTTATCAAAGAATCATTATTTACATGATTTAGTTGGCATTCGCTGAATATTTGCGTGACAACAAATTCATCAATATCCAAAGATTTGATTTCAAGTTTCCAATGATCATGTTGAAATAGTAAGTTAAGCATAGCGAGAACATTTTCAGATTAATGTCTTGTTTATTGTACTTTGAGATGTATCTTCATTATGCCCGGATCCAAGTCGATTCACAGAAATGTATTTTCTGTTATTTCAAAACCGGAAAATAGCTACAACAGTTGCATTATTATGAAAGCTACTGCATCTGTTGTGAAAGAAATTCCGGAAAGAATTTAAAAGGACATGGACGAAGACGATTAAGATCCGCTATGTAAACGATAATGTTTCTATCAAACTAAGTTTCAACAGTTGTTTATTTTTCGGAAATGTGATTCTATGATTTTAAATCATTTGTTAAAACAAACATATATGAAGTTGAAATAATTCCTTTAGATACTTTTAATTACTTAATTTTTCCTTTTTCATTTTAACATACCCGCAACGTGTTAATGCTGAGTGCATACAGTGTGCTTCTCTTAAATACAATCATTCAACTTTCATTTGAAAAGTAAAGAATATATTGAAAAAAGAAACAACACTTTACAAGTATTTATAACACAATGAGCGGAACTACAAGAGAGTAGCACACATAGAGAAAAGAGGATTAGGACTTTCGCCGGTTATTTGACCTTCTAAAAGTCACGTAATCATGTAAGCTTTTTGTCAGATCAATAAAGCAAAAATCAAAGTCTTGTAACTTATTTTGTAAACAAAATGTTCTATCTATCTATCTATCTATCTATCTATCTATCTATCTATCTATCTATCTATCTATCTATCTATCCGCAAGATGTTTTTGTTTTGTTTTGAACATCTTTTATTTTGAGAATCACAAAAGGATTATATACAAGTTCGTGCAACTTACTGGATCTTCTCGGAAGAAGTATTGAAATAATCAACTAAATAGTGGCAATATATGATTCTAAGGTACTATTCCAAATTTCATTTTATGCCTCTTGACATAACAGCAACCACTGTGTCGATAAAGTCCGAGATAAAATGAGTCAGATAATTTCTCTGGGAACACATGTGTACTTGCTTGCAAAAGCCTTTTCTTCAATGAGGGACATAGGTCACTGACGACTATCCCCTCCATCTTGTTCTGTCATGTGCCAGCTTTTCCAGTCAGTACCACTTGTACCCTCAATGTTAAAACATTTCTCTGCCAAGTGTCCTTTGGTCCTCCTGAAGATTCTACTAAAAATCCTGCCGAGGGATGGAAGTTAATGTATGGTTCCCTAATATCTGGCAAATCAATCGCCACCTCTTTTTTGAATTTCAAGCTCTATTGGTTGTTGATATGTTTTCTACCATAAGTCTTAGTTTTGTATTTTGACAGGCTACCTAAATGTTAGAATTACCCCCAAACATCTGTTGACGAAGAGTCTACTTGTTTTTTCATGTAAAACTGTTGATTAATCTCTAGGTTTCTGATCCTAAGAGCAATACATGGCTTTTATATTGGAATCAATGGAATTTTAGTTCTTTGCATGGTGTTGTTTGCTGTCCATATATTGCTCATTATATTTAATGCTTTTCTTTCTTTTCCCATATTACTTCCTCCTTGTCGTGCTGTTATGTTTTTGGACTAGATTGTCGTATGGTGTTTGCTTGGAGCACCTTAGTATTCTTAATGTTTAATCTTAGCCCGGTTTCTGATGTTAGTCTGTCTTCTTCAGCAAATTTTTCCCGCTGGTTGTGTGATGTTAGGCCGATGTCATCTGAAAAATCCAGGTCATCTTAAAAGTTGTGAGACTAGCTAGTGTCCACTGAGTTCCTTGCACCCATTTATGGTGACTTGGTTCATGATCAACTACTAGGTGGAAGAGCACTGGTGAAAGTAAGCATCCTTGTCTTAACTCTGTGACAATGGCGAAAGATTTTGCTAGTTTTCTTTCATGAATTATGCGAATTTGCATTCAAGTGTAAGTATTTCTGATGATGTTATTTGTCTGGAATACGATAGTGCTTTAGTGCTTTATTAGATGACACAGTGTTTGTTTGTCCATACCGTCAAATGACAATTTCTTCAAATCAGCGAAGGGCATAGATAATATAATTTTTAATATTGTCAACACATGATCTGTTTTGTCTGAACAATGCTTAGCTGTCATCAACTAAGTGAATTTAGATATAGATTTAACATAGAAAAAGTTTTACATTGCTCCGATGGTCTAAATATAACAGTCCACATAGTGGTAAAATCACATTAAATGGTAAAATTTCAAGGTATAGTTATTCCAGTATTACCCCCACCCCCCCCCCCCCAAAAAAGGGGGAGGGGGGCTAATAAACACCAAAAATGAATGAAAACCATTAAATCAAACTCTTTATTTCAAAAATTAGAAGTACCTGTTAATGTTATATCCAAGAATCGGTTTACGTAGTCAAAGTTCATATTTTAGATTTTGTTGGGTAGCCTCACCTCTCGTTCGAATACCGATGTAAGACGCCTTACTTATATTCTACATTTTGTAAATCTTGAATTATGTTCTATTTATTCCCGTCAAAATGTGCATTGTGATTGGATAAAACAGTAAACAGATTTATTGCCGATTCATCGTGCATTTCATTGTGGAAAAATACCTTACTTTATTGACTATACCTGACCGTAATCCGTATGCGTAATGCGTACGTGGTAAAAAAAAAAAAAGTAGAACTTCATTTGATTTATTTAAGAGTAGCAAGTTCAGGAGTCGTACACACAAATACAGGGTCTTCTGTGAACAACTGAAACGGTGAATATGTTTGATGGAATGGGATTGCCCCTTTTTCCTCCTTTAACGCAAAGAAACGGTTCGAGGAAATAGGGAATATGTTAGGATGATGTCATATTAGCCATCTATCCTAAATCCAGTTATTCTCACGAACAAATACTGTAAAGAAATTAAATAATTGTTTTATTTACCCTATGCTTTGGAAGGTGTCATATTGAATGTAATCATATAAATCCAAGTCATATTAAAATCATACATGTACTACATGTATTCTTTAAGGTGGTATGGGGCACCCGTCAATATTAATGTGAATAAAAGTACATTATAATCAAATACTTTCACCAATTTAGATATAAGTACATTATAATCAAATACTGTCACCAATATAGATAAAAGTACATTATAATCGAATACTTTCACAAATTAAGAATATTCAAATTTTACCGAAAATCAAACCAAAAAATATCTTTTAAAAACTTTAAGAAACTAACAACTTGCAGATTCGTAGTAAACTTTAACCCATTGCGTTTCACTGTTATGTCACAATTATGGGAAAGAAAAAAATATAAAATTATAACTGATTTTATTGTTTATTTCGAAAGGAAGAACATCACAATATGGAGGTGTTCCATACCACCTTTATTGTTGTATGTACGTTGATTGAAAAACAATTCTTCTTTAGTATTGAGTTTTTAGTCATACAGTTTTCTTAAGGGAAAGGCGCTTTAGAAAATAAATTTTAGATTTGTTAAAAATGTGAATAAAAGTTGATGTTATTAAAATAATTCAATAATTTACGAGTTTACTTTTTAACTTAATCTTTGTATTATATCAGAAAAATTGAGTAACCAATTTACTACAGGTATTTATATTACTATGATTGAAAAAAGAATGCATCGATCTTTTTTTAAAGGAATGATTTATAATAGATACTAAACAATAAGAATTATGTTACAAATTCGCTTTCATTATTCCCTCTAGGAACACTTTGGGTACATATGAGAGATTGTATGTATGCTACTAAACCAAAAGGCGCAGTATTCAAAGGAACCAACGGACATTATAAATTGTCGTATTCACTACGGGGTTGGGATAAAAATAAATATACTAATGAATTATCCATGACTTATCCATTATTTTGGTTCAAGTACGAGAAAGATTTCGAGCAAGCAGAAAAAAATGACACGACACGAGCTATTTTCACAGTGCATTAGGAGACCTTGTAAACTTACTGTTACCCCGATTTCATAAGCAGTATGTTTTGTTACCACTTAACAAGGTAACGTTCAAAACTTGACGTCAATTAAGACAAAGCATGCACAGTTTATCAATTTACCCCATACGTTTTCCATATTTAGTCTCTTGTGACTTTCCCTTTGTATTTTAAAACGACTTTACATTATTTGACATCTTCCAGTTGTTTGAGAATCTTGTTTATTTAAAATTGCTTGACTGGCATGAAGAATACTTTAATAACACAGGCACCCGTTAACTTTTTCAAACTATTTTCTAAATTATCTTTTTGATCTACTGTCATTTATGTTAACAATAAGTCATTTGAGTATCAAACAAATCTTAAACAGCAAATCGTAATATTTTAAGTATCATAATTCATTTTGAAAGCTTTTCTGTACCAGGATTTTAAATTTGTATTAAATACATCACAAAGGTGGTAATCAGCTCTTACAGTTCTGTGTATTGCATTCTATAACGGACATTGCATCACGAACAATTCTTGCTATTTGATATATTGATTATTTTTAACAGTTTATTTAATTTGGATTAGTCTTCTGAGTCTTCGGAGTGGAATGGATAGTTAGCACTCTTTGAAAATATATTTCTGCAAATAATGGCAAGGCAAACTTTATCTATGTCTTCATCTTTGTTATTCTCCATGTCAAATGTTGAAATTATATAAATTATTTGCAATCCTTTAAATCTATTCATTTATGTGAATGGATTTTAAAAAAGAGTAACCATATCAATTTAATTTTCAGTGTTCATTATTATTATATGAGATTAAAAACATTGCAACAATGTGTACAGGTACATGTAGGTGATTCGATTATGCATATATGTGACTTTAACTTAAAGACAAATTGCAACATTCCAAAGAAAAGGGCTACGGGTCACATCGCTCACCTAACCATTGTCTAAAATTGCATATTGCTTAGTTTTACTGTATCTGATACGAAACAATATAAGGACATGTTTAAATGTACAACAATTTCATGATAACATTAACATTAACATCACATTGACATTGACATCAACTTGATGAAACGACGCACAAATCATTTATAATATTGCATGGGCAGATCAGTTGGAGGCATGGGGGGATCCGCGCATGTATTGAATTTCTTCCTTATATTTTTTTCGTCTTTAAAGATTGATAAATGCAACCGTGTTTATTTTTATGTACTCGATTGCAAAAACTTGCATATTCTAATTTTTTGTTCAAGCTTGATGCAATATTATCTGTGGAATTTAGTGTGGTCTTTATTTGGTCTAATGATGTGATTTTATCATATTTTTCATATTTTCAACATTTTTTCGTTATTGAATAACAGAATGGGACGATTGGTACGCGTCCAACCAGTGGCCGGGACACAGTCGAAAAATGGATTTTCTATAAAAGAAATATGCGACATTTGTAATTTGTATCGAAAAAAACCTAAAACAAATTATCTAATTTATCATTACCATCTTTTAAAATGATCAATAGTATTGTTTGTAAAATTTTCATGCTGTTATCACAATAAAGCAAAAGGATACTCTCCTTGATTAAAGTTTGATTAAAATTTTATTTTGCAGAAGAAAGAATACAAAACAAACATCGCATTTTATTTTATCATATAATGAAATTGTACCATGCGACTGCCATATCACGTGACCACTATGAACATAAAATATTGTACTGTTATATATATATTTCCGAAATATATTGCATTTGAGCGACCGTTATTGATTTTAAAAATAATATGCGCCGTCGAACTAAAGTATACGTGTTTTCATTATAAATAAAACTCGCCGATATTTTTATTGGCCGCCTTAACTGTACTGCAAAAGGAAAGCACTACACACACCTACAGTCAAGAATCCTAAAATGCAATATATATGTATGATGAGTATTTCAAAATGGCTCAAATAACCATCATATTTGGCACTTGGTCTTTTAAAAGAAAATTGACATCAAATAGAAAACATTGAATTATATATCCAATTATATGATATCAGGTAGCATTTTTCACTTTTGTGTTACCTATTTTCAAGGCCGAGGTTTTTACTTTGTGTTAAAATGTCCAATTTACTATTCGTATAGATCAAGATATAGTTTAAGGAGTTATGTAAAAAAAAAAACCCCATTTGTGTTCTAACTTGTCCAGTTATTTAGTTCAAACAATACCGAAGAGTTGTGTAACCTTGGTAAATGTTTTTATTGTGCATTTATGTTAAGAAATTCATAATATGATTACTTAAGCTGAATTCAAACAATTTTTGATTCGAATTGTTATATCATATTTTCAATATCAAATATATAACAATTTCATATGGTAAAAATATAATGATTTTTTTTATATGATGTAACAGTTGTATGTTGTTCTCTATAGAGATAATGCACACTCTGCAGCGAATCTGACGCCAACTGGCCTTGCTTTTTGCGTGCTTCGCATATTGTTTATATGTATGCAATATTGATGAACATAATGGCTAAAATTTGAAATAAATAAATAATGATTGTCAACTTATCTGGTGAACGTTTATATTTGTTTATTTATAATTAGCCTAGTATATTTGTTTTGTCTTTAGTCGTTGGAATTTGTACAATGTCTATTTTATGATAATTTTTTGAACATTTTTGTACATGTACCATTAATTAAATCACCAAAAGTTTCAATCATTAAGCATGAATTTCGTATTTTGCAATATACGTATGTTTATTATGTTCTTTGTGAAGGGTCTACCTATACTTATTATCTTAGTATTTATTTAAACACTTTGTCTCTCTTTTTAGTTTACATTCTGACAATGTAGTGAGAAGAAAGTTGTGGAATATTATTGATTGTTAATCCGCTCCACAGATTAATTTGAATTAAATTTGACAGTCTAATAAGAAGTGTTTTCCATCTTCGACAGAAGAGTTTGAACAGAAAACACATGTCCTTTCACTTAAAAGGTTCTTTTTTTTTTTTATAATGACCAGTTTCTATACAAATAGGAAGAATGCCACATCTAAGCTGAGCAAGGGCTGAACGTTCTTGCTCTAAAATATTTGAAGGAAAAAACAGTTCTGTTTAAATGAAATATATGTCCTTAATTTTGGAGAAGATTGTATTTTAACAATATTAACTATATTAATTCAACATATGGTGAAAATAAAAATAAATAACCAACTCCTATACTGTCCAGGTGAATATAGGTAAACTCAGTTCAATGTATTTCACTCAAACCGTCAACGTGATGGCACATGAGGTACATGTATATAAATATTTACAAATGTAGATATAGTGTCAGAGGTATACTATAAATCATAGAAAAAATAAGAAAAAAGTACAAATGTTCAAGGAAGATAGACTGATGCATAAATTTCATTTATAAATAGAGTGTTTTAAGTTTTTTTTAATAGTAGACATTAATTCACAAAACTTAAAAGTGTTTTATCTTTCACAAAATCTAGGTTCTAAGTATTTTTGTCCAATACATAAAAGAGCGTTAAATTCTATTTGATTATTATTACATAAGGTACAGCGTCTTTCATTACGATTAATGCCTAACCATCTACCAGTTTCTACAGGGAGTCATTGATTTGACGTTTGAAATTTAGCAAATATTTTCCGAAATTTTGATGGTAAAATACTCAGTACTTTTCATATCCCAAAGTTAATTTAAAAGTTTTATATATATGACCTGAAGAATTACCAATATCAACCGACCATTTCTGCACAAACTGGTTTTTGAGTCTTTGCTTGACAGCATTGGTAATCCAATTAACATTCACAATACATCGTTCATTCCAAATGTTAGTAAATCCCCAGTTATCAAAAATAGAATGCATTCATTCAATCCATCGGTTCTTAAAAATTTCATTATTATACTGTGTCAACATATATTTATACAATATGTAAACAATTTCATTTTTGGGACGGAGAACAATTTCGTCCAGTATGAAACCATTCAAGAATAGATATTAACAAATAACGGGAACCTTCCAGTCTATCCCTAAACCATATATGATGAAGTACAACTTTTTAATTCAGTATGTGTTTCAAATGAAAACGTTCTACAATTTCTATATTTTCGTAACCCCATATTTCACATCCATAAAATAGTACCAGCATTACAACTTTATCGAAAAGATCTAGCTGACATTCGATAAGTAAATTAAATCGCTTTATTTTCCTGATGACCCCATACGTGGCCTTCTGTGCCTGTTCACATAGATGTGTTTTTGCTTTTTTTAAAGACCATAAACGTGAAAAAAAATAAATCAAAGGTATTCAAAATCTTTCTCATTTTCAATTATTTCCCTTTAGAAAATATCAATATTTTCGTTTTATTTATATAAACCGTTAACTTCCATTGCTCACGGTATAAAAATATTCCATTCAGAGCATTTTGTAAATCATCGGGCGTTTCAGCAAGAATAACAGTATCGTCAGAATAAAAAAGTATACATAGTTTAAAATACAAAAAACAGTTCATCCATTATAGGTATAGTTACACTATGTAACCCAGTTATGTTTTTATCAATCAAGAACTTTTTCAAGTCAATAATATATAACGAAAATAAAAACGGCGAAAAATTTTCATCTTGATATACTCCAACATTACAGCTAAAAAAAAAAGTTTTTCCTTTATATACATAAGAGTATTGGATACAAATTATAGTGTTATTATAGATGGTCTAGAGTTGAATGATTTTCTCTAAAACCTGCTTGGCTTACACTGATAAGGTTTATCTCATTCAATTTAACGAAAAGGTATAATCATACCATATCAAGGAGAGCTTTAGACAATGCTGGCTATTTTGTTTTGGGGATTTTTTTTAATAACACCTTAGTATATTATCATTCTTTCCTTATAGTCTCCCCTTTGAAGAGGACCCTAAATCTTCATTTACAAAAAATTGAAATCCTTTTTCCCAAGGATGAATTGGTTGAAGTTGACTCAGTGGATCTTAAGAGGAAGTCGAAAATGTAAAATATTTACAGACAGACAAAAGATGACTAGAAGAGCTCAAACAACAAAATCGTATATGGAGAGTACGGTACGCTTCTTGGATCATTTTGGGGCTGGGATTGCATGGTATTTTATTACACGCTTTCTGCAATGTACAGGTGTACATGTATGTGATCGGTGTGATTTTTAAGAGGCACTGTACTGTTCATTTCGAATGTGTAGTTACTGTAGCATGTTTCAGGGTGTGTTAAGAAATGGTTCACCCAAATATGCAGTTGATTTATTTTTCCTATCAGTAATTAACTGCATAATACACAATAATTTTCAAAGATTTTCAAACAATGATTATAACTCATGTATTGCGATCAGAGTCCCTTTCCCTCGCTGCTCTATTTTTATGTTACTAGATAAATTCTTAATATATTTATCACTTTTAACATTCATTTGTTGATAACCGGGTATTTTGTCCGTGTTCTGTTTTCAACGAGTGTGTGAGTAAAAAGGTTAATGAAATATAAACAGGTTAGCCGGCATTTGTAAAACGTCAGCTAAATCGCATGCATACAGTGAAGAGCGGACACTTGTCCAACAAAATGATAAATGTCGCCATTAAAAGCTATTGACTTATTGTGTGTATCCAATTGTGTAAATATAGTACGAAATATGTTACATGTACATTGATAGTTTAATGGAGTAACAAAAACTATATTTTGACTATACACGCGATGTTATTTCAGATAAGAGAAGCAATGACGGGTTACATGTAGGTGTGATCTGTGTATACGAACAGAAAATCATAGAATCAATATTTAAATGAATAAAAATCCGTGTCGAAAAACTTGATAACAGTTGATTTCAAGATTTCTAAAGTGAAATTCATTGTTTATTTTATAAATTGCGTGTATTTTACATTGTCTATTCACCAGGGGAATTTGATCGGCCACAGTACACAATAAAGAATGATCATAAGAATTAAGAATACAGAAATAGAAAGATGCTTGTAAAAAAAAAAACAAATAGCCGAAAATCAAGACAACGATTAAGGAAACTAAAGAAATATCAAAATAAAATCGGGGCAATTTTTTAACGGAATTTTAAATGGAAATATTTAATGACTTCAATACAAGTACATGTATAGAAATAGAAAGATGCTAGTTAGAATTACCGACAGATCGCTGAATTAACAAAAATATATAAATAAAGTCAAACAGTTCTTTTATTCTATTGTAATAATTACAATTATTAAAAATTAATTCACGAAACGTATCAAAAACGGGGAAGCGGATGGAAGTTCTGGTTTTAATTAGATTGAAGCACATATGTAATGTATCATATAAATAAAGAAAAAATGCTCGTCATAATTACCACCTTGCTGATACTCAATCGAGCAAAAACTAAACAAAATTACATCGAGAAAAATCAAAGTGTTCAGGCCACGCCTACCTTATTAATAAAGCGCGCAAACCGTTCACAAAGCGTGCAGCTATTTTTAGCAAAGCGTACCGTGCAAGAAGCGAAAAGTACCGTTCACAAAACGAACCGTACCGTTCAAAAAGCGTACCGAACCGAACCGTGCAACTGGTGTAGTAGTATGTTTCAGGGTCTGTAGTATATTAATTAAGATGCTTAAACAATATACTAAATATTGACAACAACAATTCTTAATTTGGGTGCTTTCTTCAATCGGGCATTCGGAAAAGATAAAGCAATAAAGCTGCACCTGACCGTAATCTGTACACGTGAAGTGTGGGGTAAAAAGTAGAACCTCATTTGATCTATTTATAGTACAGCATTTTCAGTTGTCGTACGTTCTCATTGGAACAACGCGATCAGCATGGAAGGGAAAGATTCTAAGCCAAGACAGCAAGGACCGGTTATTTTTGATGGAATGAGCTTGCCCCCTTTCCCTGTTTTATTACAAGACGCAAAGAAACGATTTGAGGAAATAAGGAATATGGAATACAGGAAGGGTGACATTATATTAGCCATTTATCCTAAATCAGGTATTTCTCACAAAAAGGTCTGGAGTTGTAAGTTTAATACTTGTTATACATGTATTTGTCCTATGGAAGGTATCATAAATGTTCATGTCCACTACATATAAAACCATGCTACATTATTCATTTATTATTAATATAAAACAGTCACAGGTGATTGAGGACATGACCCTCCCTTCCTTAATAATTTTGCCAAAAAAATGTTGTTGTTTTTAAACCAAGTCTAAAATGGAATTTTATAACGGCGATCTGTGTTTATTGGAGCTGAAATGATAACAGCGATCTGCGTTCAGTGGAATGGCGAAGCGTTAACTCCAATGTTTACACAAGCATAAGTGTTGACAATTAGCAGGGCAATAATAAGATAGGTTCGACATTAAAGAAATAAAGAATATTTGTCCTAAAGCGGTACCGGGCACCTAGTCGAAAGAACAACTGAACGAATGCGACGACTCATCGAAATTCAACTAATCGAAAGTAGAACTCACCGACGCGACATTTCAAAGAAAGTCAACTCGTGGATAACGACAATTGAAATAAAAATTTAAATGTTCGACCACTTTTTCGATTATTTTCCTCATTTCATACCCAGTCACGACATGTTCGAGGGAGGTATCGATTTTACCTGTATTTCTTCTCAAAAGCATAAAAACAAATATGCGTACAACGGTTATATTTACAAATGTGATCGGAAAAATGAAAAAAAAAGTTATTGGAAGTTATTGGAAGTAATTGGAAGTTATTGGAAGTGTGAAATGAACAATTGTAAGGGGCGATGCATAAAAACTGAAAATATCATTGAAGAAACAAAAGACAACGACCATGGCCTAGATCCTGTTACCATTGAAGTAGGTACCTTAATTTAATTAAAATTAAATTGAATTTTCTTGGTATTCTTTTTTATCTCTTTGAAGCTTCAATAATTTTGAAACTATTTTTCAATTTTGATTTTTCTATCAATTGACATGTGAAATAAAGGTCGAAATGATCGGATATAACAAAAAGTGGGGATAATTTATCTGCTAATTAGATGGATCATGTGTAATACAACTTGTACAAGCAATATTGCCGTTGTCGGAAACGTGATGTGACCCTTAATGGGTTCCCTTCATCATCCGACACTAGAGCAGATGCAAAATCATATTCAGAAAAGTTCTGCAAAATTGTACATTTTCATTATGGTTAACATGTTAACCCTTTCATCGGAATTCTTGTAACAAAACCTCGATTCTTGGAAACATTTAAACAATAAAATGTGGGTTTTTTCAGGCTGTTTCATGCGGGTATGAAGATAGCTAGCATTAGCGGGTTTGTTGTTTTGTTTTTTGTAATGCTGCCATGTACCTTCATAACCCGTTTGAAAAACCAAAGAAAGCATTATACCTGTTTGTATTTACAGCTTCCTCTGATTCATTTCAGAAATCATCCAAAAAGAGTTCTTAAAAATACGTAAATTATCAACATTGTCGACCAGAAAGTAACATAGAAGGACGAGCTAATTTCTCCATATATGTGAAGGTTACTATAGTACATGTACATGTATCTACAACTACTTGTACTTCGGACTCTTAATGAAACTCTAGTTTTGTTTGATCAAGAAATAATCTATGTAAAGGCAACACAAAAAAACAAAGAAGACATCATACGAAATAAACCTTATCTATTATACATGTAATTACTTAATTTATAGCTGACATTTAATAAGCTAAACAATACATTTGAATGAAGTTTTTAAAAGTAAAACGAATGCGTGTTCTCATACAGGAACATCGTATTAATCGATCGTGTAGATTCCTGGCTTGTCAAATCAAAACTGTATGAACTACAATCGGTTTTCTTAAGAAAAAAGAAATGAGAAGAAAATACCTAGTGAATATTAATAAAAATCTGTATATTTAGCGATACCTCTTTATATATATTTTTTATTTTCCATATGCTTACTCAAAGAAATAAACACCGAATGCTTAAGAAGATTACTTTACTTCAATAAAACATTGTCAGGGTTTTACATATATAAATAAATCTGCAATTTCTAGAGCATTTATGTTAGATAGTTATAGTATTTGGATTAAATAGAAAAAAATGCCTTTATGAGGTTGACGGGTTGTTATTGTCATTTTTTCACTTTAAATAAGCATTTTAAGACCGGATCTCCCCATGGGACCCCTGACATTGTGAGGTTGCTGATTGTAAGTTATAATCAACTTTAGGACAATATTATAATGTATGATCAAATAAATCATAGTCCAAAGCACTGAAACTAGTTAAATATAGTTCACAGCTTATCACTAACGTATAATTTCTGCATTCCAATTTCAAAACTTCAGGGATTAACATTTATTAATCACCCTGTATATATTATGTTTCCAAAGCGTTTTCTCGGCAACAAAAACCGTTCAATCCTCTACCCATGGTTAACTACGGTTCATTTTGACAAGGTAATCATTTTGACAAGCTATCACAAAATCATAATTTTCTGTTACTGTACTATCTTATGATAATACGAATTACGAAAAAATACGTTTTACCATGACACAAAACAGGATTGAAAAATTGAAAATCATCTGATCCTGCACATTCACCCAGATGCTACATGAATACAACTGCTTTGAACCTTTTGGCAAATAAGTTCCCCTGATTTAGACCCCCGATGTAGTTATCTATTTTTAGATAAACATTCCTTTAAATTCATGTTCACATCATGTTCATTATCAACTACCAGAAAATAAGTCCTAGAGCACCTGTGAAAAAAGTTACACGTCCCTATCAACACAAGCACTTTGCCTGAGGTTACCTGGTTAATATTGGTGTCTAGTATCACGTTTATTTAGGGCGTGATACTAGAATTATTTTCTTGAGTTAATCTTTAGAAAAGCGATGTTTATCTTTGTTTAAAACGAATGACACAATGAAACGTACTACTGTGCACTTTAGAAACGAACCGTTCGAATCCTTGCAAGAAACGAATCGTACCGTTCACAAATTGACCCGTATCGTGCAAGATGCGAACCATTTCGTAAAATCGTACCGAACCGATCAGGGCAATTGGTGTAGAAGCACGTTTCGAGGTTTAAAAGTCTTCTCTGGTATTGCAAATTAAAGACTTTTTTTTAAATTTGCTCTCTACTCCATCTTTAAGAATGAAAAATTGCAATTAATCCACTTAATCATTCTAACTTATTCCCAAAACATCATATTAGAATGTAGATTGAGACACACTTTACTGACACTATTTTTAATTAAATTTTTTACTTATTCAGAAGTTAAAGGAATCCCTCCATCATCCGAATCGCCCACCCCCCTCCCCCCCCCCCGCCCCCTTAAAAAAGCTCATAATATAAAACCTTGAATACCAACCTCCTTCACCTTGTGAAAATTCTTGAATATAAGCCTGTTCGTGCTTTGTTTTGGTTTGCTTAAATTATCTTTTAAAAAGTATAGTTATTTATATAAAAAAAAGGCTTCATATCATTCCATATCTCGATATCCAATTTATCATTTAGAGCATAACTATAATCATTTAAAGAATTATGCGTCCCTTTTTCAAATGCATTTATTCATTACATTAGTTTTTCAGGAACGCATTGGGTGAGAGAGATATTGACGATAACTTAACTTTTTAATCAAATCTCATTTTATCTAAAACTTTTAAACAAATTCATGAAACTTGAGTTAGAATTCAATCGCATTCATTGATATTATTATAATTCAAATAGTATGTAATTATTTTTATTATTAATTCAATAATCAAAATAGAAATGATTATTTATAACAATTGATATCATATCTGTTACAATTGTTTCCCTTTTAGGAACACATTGGGTATGGGAGATAGTCTGCATGTTACTGAAACAGAAGGCAGAATATTCCAAGGAAATAAAGGAACTCTTCTTTCTGGAAGCCATGCCAGATCTGAGCATGGTAGATAGTATGGCGTCACCTAGAGCATTAAATACCCACGTCCCTTATAGGTGGCTCCCAAAACAACACATTGAGAATGGCGGAAAAATTGTTCATGTTGTCAGAAATCCAAAAGACGTCTGCGTGTCGATGTATCACCACATGAAAAGTTCAGAAGAAATGGGCGAAATCAAAGACTTTAAAACTTTTTACGAAACAGTGTTCTTGAACCCAAAAGGTAGGAGAGAGAGAGAGAGAGAGAGAGAGAGAGAGAGAGAGAGAGAGAGAGAGAGAGAGAGAGAGAGAGAGAGAGAGAGAGAGAGAGAGAGAGAAAGAGAGAGCTTGAGCTTTGGTAAATATTCTGGTAAGAGACCAAACTAACTAAATTTTCGCCGTTTTTGTAGCAAAATTTAGAGATGGATGGTTCAAGTACGAAAAAGATTTCGAGCAAGCAGAAAAAAATGACACGAGAGGAAATATTTTCAATGTTCATTACGAGAGCTTGAAAAAGGTATGACTCTTGTACATGTTCCAAAAGAGGGTGTTGCAGTTCCTTTGCTATTTTTACGCAAAGGAGTTGCAGATTAAATTGAAAAATCAAAGTTACAGAATTCGATGTAAATCTTTTTTTTCCATGCAACTTTGTACATAAAGTAGTGTTGAATTTTAGTTGGAAAGTTTGTACTAACTTTTATAAGACCATGGGAAAATGTGAAAATGGTTACACAGACAAATGTTACAGTAGCAGATCTCACGCTTTATAAATTTCCGATTTTTGTTTCAAAGAGGCATAGAAAAAATAACTTTTGGAAAAAATCATTGATACCTTGATACCTTTGAAATCTAAGAACGTTTTGTTAAATTTCCCCGATATAAGTCATGTCTAGAATAGTCGAGTGGTTACGGCGTTAGAATAAAGTGTAACCGACTCCGACTATTTTGATTTGGTTCGATTTCCTGAACAGTAGGAAATTTTTCTATACATTTTTGCTCTACATATTTTTACATATTTCTTTTAATCGCATGGTATATATATATATATATACTTGTAATTTTTGAGTGTTAGCATAAAGTTTTTTAAACGCTTGTAAATGTAATATTTTGCATGCATGCTTAATTTGTTTCAAAATTACTTACTGGATGAACTTGAATTATAAACCTTTCATTCTCGACAAGGATTTTCAAAGCAATGTACGCAACAATGGAAAGTTGGTTTTAAAATGAGATAACCAGGTATGCCGTTTTCAAAGATGCATGAACGGTTGTTAAAAGCCAAAAAAAATCGTTTAAAAAAGTATAAATCGGTAATGAAGCAATAGGTTAATGAAAATATGTACCGATAAATTCGTTACTCCTTTTTATCTAGACTAGGCATTTATCTAGATACTAAAGAAACATGCGATGATTATAATTAAAACTCTGACGGTTTTGATGAGCAAGAATCAGAATTATTCATGTGATATTCTAAACACGCTGTACAGTAGGAATCAAATTGACATGTTAACATTAAAATACAGAAGATATTGTCATCTTCCTAACTGTATTTATGAAAATCAAAGGGTGGTTGCCATGTTCGATATAAATGCGCGTAAAATGTTTGTGTATTTTTCCTATATATATATATATATATATATATATATATATATATATATATATATATATATATATATATATATATATATATATATACCCGCTGTGTAAATATAGTCGTCTTCATAATGTGTCTATATTAAGAGATGACTCTTCAAGCGATACGGATATTAGTTAAATCAATATTGCCTAACAATGATATTTAACACAAAGTAAAATATGTTTAGAGATAGATTATGGTTAAATATCCCTTTAAGCATTTTATAAAATATCATAATTGTTTTGTTTTTACCCCCAGAATCCAATACCAGAAATAAGTCGACTTGCCGGCTTTCTGAATATCAGCTTAAAGGAAGAAGATATAGCTGATATAGCGGATAAATGTAGCTTTAAAAAACTAAAACTGGCTAATACCTTAAAAGATCATTCCGCACTTGGTGATTTTGGTGAAAAAGTTAAGAAGTTTATGTATAGAAAAGGTAAGATATAAGTTTACTTGTAGAATATTTGTAGAATATACCAATTTTATTTTCAGTAATTAACAAAACACAGTATTATATCAATGTTAATTTGTTTTGTTTCAGGAGAAATTGGTGATTGGAAAAACCATTTTACCGTTGCAATGAATGAGTATTTTGATGCAATTTACAAAGATGAAATGAAAGACTCTGACATTCAAACTCAATTTGAGTGATGATTTCAGGAGCATGAATGCCGGATCTTGCTGCAATATCGACACAGATAATTGCAAAATTTTGTGAAAATTTGACAAACAATGGGCAAACTGGAAAAATATATTGGAACCTTAATTTTTTGGGTAAACATAAAAAATGTGCTTCTGATAATATATAGGTGTGCAAGTGTAAGAAAGGGTGTGTGAGTCCAAAAAACAGTCACTTTGTTCCTTTGTTTCATTGTAATAATCATGAAAATGACGATAAAATTAAAAAAAAAAGTTGAGTCTGGTCTGCTTTTAATTACGTTGGACATACATTTTTTGCATAACGTTCGCTATCATAAAGATCCATAAAGCAATAGCAAACAAATGAATACGTCTCTGGTTTTTGTCAGATTGAGCTTGACTAGTTTATTCACTTCTAACATGCATGTATAAAGTAGAGCGCATGCCATCCCACGAAAATTATCCCATTACTACACGGTATTGATTACTAGTAACTGTTTAAACATAAGATAAAAAAAGAGAATAATTGCAACTATAGTACTGGTATATATTCACGTATAATTACCATATAGAGATTATCTTTGTACAGAATACAAGTTTTGACATACTCAATATAGTTGGGTCTACTTTGCATCAAAACGTAGATAAAAGCAAAGAGATTTGTAGCAAGTAATTTAGAATATATAATTAAAAGATAAGAACCATAAAACATTAAAATATGAACTACAATACCATTAAATAGATGATATTTCTGATCAATCTATTTATTTTCATAAGTGGTATTATAAGCAAATGATTCACTGCACCTGTTCACAAGCAAGGGGATTAATCAACCCAATAACAATTATTTTTCTTAAGTTTGATCATGCATGTATGGAAGAAACCAAACATTATGCCGTCACGATTTAAATACTTAAACAATAAAATGCCTTCTTTCACTACTGACTCTGAAAACCCCTGTCTGTATGAAAATCCCCTGTCTTTCCCTGTCACCCCCTATGTTTTCCCTGTCATCCCCTGTGCACCCCCTGTCAGCCCCTGTAACAGCCCCTGTATACCCTGTAATCCCCTGTCAGCCACTGTACACATCCCCTGTGTGCCACTGTAAGCCCCTGTCACCCCCTGTACGCCCCTGTCACCCACTGTAAGCCACAGTTTTTCCCTGTACATGCCCCTGACACCCCCTGTACGGTTTTTAACTGTTTATAACAGGCTTTTGTTGTTATTTAATTTCAATATCATTTTCTTAATTCAATTATTAAAATCACATGTTTATAGTTTGATATAAATAAATCCATTTTTGCACTCCACAGCGCCGACTCACAAGACACACTGTTATCTTAATTTTTGAAATACTGTGTTTTAATTAATAATTTATTGATACTTAAATAATCATGCCAATAACTAAAG
The DNA here is from genome assembly GCA_033439105.1 of Magallana nippona. Lineage (NCBI taxonomy): Eukaryota > Metazoa > Mollusca > Bivalvia > Ostreida > Ostreidae > Magallana > Magallana nippona. Next base: position 8,968,323 of record CM065926.1, on the reverse strand, counting down.
GCTCGAGTTGCACCAGGTGGTTAATCTCAGGTGAGAGCGGGGATTACATTCGGTAGGTGTAAAAGCATTCAGGGCATGTAGTCGTTTAGCGATCGGGAACACCGCTACTCCCAAATCTAATGTTTGAAAAATAAATATAAAAAAACAGTGAATTATTTCTACAAAGATCAAGCGCAGCACATGGTTTTTGATTCTGTGTATTTAAACAAATATTTGCACATTAAAACCAGTAAATCAGTCAGAATGTAGAATGTATATGTATAGGCAGCCATGTTACGATAGAGCACGGCTTTCTTTTTTTTTTTTAACCCAGTTCCTTATTATACCTTTATTAATTTTCCGTGAATAGCAAAATAAAGCTTCAATAGCTTATAAGTTTGCCTAAGAAATAATTCTAATATGTTTTTTTAATATGTTTCTGAGCGACTTATTGAACCCTTGAATTGAATTTTAACTGATGATTAATTCTCATAACCAATTTCAATAATTTCTAAAATCTAATTTTCATTTCCCTTTTTACTGCAAAGTGGAAGATATCAAAGAGAATGCTTAATTTAATTGACAGTGAACAGAAATCCGCGGCCCTGGTCGGAACATACACAACAGACCGGTACATGTAAATGTAGTACTAGTGTTTTCTGAGACAGAGAGAGAGAGAGAGAGAGAGAGAGAGAGAGAGAGAGAGAGAGAGAGAGAGAGAGAGAGAGAGAGAGAGAGTTTGCATTGGTTTTGAATTAAAAGTTACGAATAGTTTACCCGGGAATTAATTTCATAATAAGCTAACATGTAATCCCGATTTCAATACCAATTCTTTATCATTATTTTCATTATTTAGATTAAGAGCGATCAATTTAATTTATTATTTTGATTAAGAGCAATCAAATTAATTTTAATCCATCAATGTTTTATTTTACACAAGATCAATTGATCAAAGAACTTAAAAACACATGATTAATAACTGGTTGATTGAAGTTACAGTTTTCAAAGGAGAGGAGATTGACTTTTTTTTTCACTCGGTCAGCAGTTATATAATAGCTACTGTTCACAGCCCTTCTTGACAATTTGCAGTGAACGGTAGCGAGGTAGGGAAATGAGATGACAGACATACGTGTACATGTATATACATACACTTTCTAAGATCTGCATGATCGGTCAGTGATTATATAATAGCAACTGTACACAGCCATTCTTGACAATGAATATATTTTTTTTTTTTTATCAAAGAATCATTATTTACATGATTTAGTTGGCATTCGCTGAATATTTGTGTGACAACAAATTCATCAATATCCAAAGATTTGATTTCAAATTTCCAATGATCATGTTGAAATAGTAAGTTTAGCATAGCGAGAACATTTTCAGATTAATGTCTTGTTTATTGTACTTTGAGATGTATCTTCATTATGCCCGGATCCAAGTCGATTCACAGAAATGTATTTTCTGTTATTTCAAAACCGGAAAATAGTTACAACAGTTGCATTATTATGAAAGCTACTGCATCTGTTGTGAAAGAAATTCCGGAAAGAATTTAAAAGGACATGGACGAAGACGATTAAGATCCGCTATGTAAACGATAATGTTTCTATCAAACTAAGTTTCAACAGTTGTTTATTTTTGGAAATGTGATTCTATGATTTTAAATCATTTGTTAAAACAAACATATATGAAGTTGAAATAATTCCTTTAGATACTTTTAATTACTTAATTTTTCCTTTTTCATTTTAACATACCCGCAACGTATTAATGCTGAGTGCATACAGTGTGCTTCTCTTAAATACAATCATTCAACTTTCATTTGAAAAGTAAAGAATATATTGAAAAAAGAAACAACACTTTACAAGTATTTATAACACAATGAGCGGAACTACAAGAGAGTAGCACACATAGAGAAAAGAGGATTAGGACTTTCGCCGGTTATTTGACCTTCTAAAAGTCACGTAATCATGTAAGCTTTTTGTCAGGTCAATAAAGCAAAAATCAAAGTCTTGTAACTTATTTTGTAAACAAAATGTTCTATCTATCTATCTATCTATCTATCTATCTATCTATCTATCTATCTATCTATCTATCTATCCGCAAGATTTTTTTGTTTTGTTTTCAACATCTTTTATTTTGATAATCACAAAAGGATTATATACAAGTTCGTGCAACTTACTGGATCTTCTCGGAAGAAGTATTGAAATAATCAACTAAAGAAGGGGCAATATATGATTCTAAGGTACTATTCCAAATTTCATTTTATGCCTCTTGACATAACAGCAACCACTGTGTCGATAAAGTCCGAGATAAAATGAGTCAGATAATTTCTCTGGGAACACGTGTACTTGCTTGCAAAAGCCTTTTCTTCAATGAGGGACATAGGTCACTGACGACTATCCCCTCCATCTTGTTCTGTCATGTGCCAGCTTTTCCAGTCAGTACCATTTGTACCCTCAATGTTAAAACATTTCTCTGCCAAGTGTCCTTTGGTCGCCCTGAAGATTCTACTAAAAATCCTGCCGAGGGATGGAAGTTAATGTATGGTTCCCTAATATCTGGCAAATCAATCGCCACCTCTTTTTTGAATTTCAAGCTCTATTGGTTGTTGATATGTTTTCTACCATAAGTCTTAGTTTTGTATTTTGACAAGCTACCTAAATGTTAGAATTACCCCCAAACATCTGTTGACGAAGAGTCTACTTGTTTTTTCATGTAAAACTGTTGATTAATCTCTAGGTTTCTGATCCTAAGAGCAATATATGGCTTTTGATATTGGAATCAATGGAATTTTAGTTCTTTGCATGGTGTTGTTTGCTGTCCATATATTGCTCATTATATTTAATGCTTTTCTTTCTTTTCCCATATTACTTCCTCCTTGTCGTGCTGTTATGTTTTTGGACTAGATTGTCGTATGGTGTTTGCTTGGAGCACCTTAGTCTTCTTAATGTTTAATCTTAGCCCGGTTTCTGATGTTAGTCTGTCTTCTTCAGCAAATTTTTCCCGCTGGTTGTGTGATGTTAGGCCGATGTCATCTGAAAAATCCAGGTCATCTTAAAACTTGTGAGACTAGCTAGTGTCCACTGAGTTCCTTGCACCGATTTATGGTGACTTGGTTCATGATCAACTACTAGGTGGAAGAGCACTGGTGAAAGTAAGCATCCTTGTCTTAACTCTGTGACAATGGCGAAAGATTTTGTTAGTTTTCTTTCATGAATTATGCGAATTTGCATTCAAGTGTAAGTATTTCTGATGATGTTATTTGTCTGGAATACGATAGTGCTTTAGTGCTTTATTAGATGACACAGTGTTTGTTTGTCCATACCGTCAAATGACAATTTCTTCAAATCAGCGAAGGGCATAGATAACATAATTTTTAATATTGTCAACACATGATCTGTTTTGTCTGAACAATGCTTAGCTGTCATCAACTAAGTGAATTTAGATATAGATTTAACATAGAAAAAGTTTTACATTGCTCCGATGGTCTAAATATAACAGTCCACATAGTGGTAAAATCACATTAAATGGTAAAATTTCAAGGTATAGTTATTCCAGTATTACCCCCACCCCCCCCCAAAAAAAAAGGGGGGGAGGGGGGCTAATAAACAACAAAAATGAATAAAAACCATTGAATCAAACTCTTTATTTCAAAAATTAGAAGTACCTGTTAATGTTATATCCAAGAATCGGTTTACGTAGTCAAAGTTCATATTTTAGATTTTGTTGGGTAGCCTCACCTCTCGTTCGAATACCGATGTAAGACGCCTTACTTATATTCTACATTTTGTAAATCTTGAATTATGTTCTATTTATTCCCGTCAAAATGTGCATTGTGATTGGATAAAACAGTAAACACATTTATTGCCGATTCATCGTGCATTTCATTGTGGTATAATACCTTACTTTATTGACTATACCTGACCGTAATTCGTACGCGTAAGGCGTACGTGGTAAAAAAAAAAAAGTAGAACTTCATTTGATTTATTTAAGAGTAGCAAGTTCAGGAGTCGTACACACAAATACAGGGTCTTCTGTGAACAACTGAAACGGTGAATATGTTTGATGGAATGGGATTGCCCCTTTTTCCTCCTTTAACGCAAAGAAACGGTTCGAGGAAATAGGGAATATGTTAGGATGATGTCATATTAGCCATCTATCCTAAATCCAGTTATTCTCACGAACAAATACTGTAAAGAAATTAAATAATTGTTTTATTTACCCTATGCTTTGGAAGGTGTCATATTGAATGTAATCATATAAATCCAAGTCATATTAAAATCATACATGTACTACATGTATTCTTTAAGGTGGTATGGGACACCCGTCAATATTAATGTGAATAAAAGTACATTATAATCAAATACTTTCACCAATTTAGATATAAGTACATTATAATCAAATACTGTCACCAATATAGATAAAAGTACATTATAATCGAATACTTTCACAAATTAAGAATATTCAAATTTTACCGAAAATCAAACCAAAAAATATCTTTTAAAAACTTTAAGAAACTAACAACTTGCAGATTCGTAGTAAACTTTAACCCATTGCGTTTCACTGTTATGTCACAATTATGGGAAAGAAAAAAATATCAAATTATAACTGATTTTATTGTTTATTTCGAAAGGAAGAACATCACAATATGGAGGTGTTCCATACCACCTTTATTGTTGTATGTACGTTGATTGAAAAACAATTCTTCTTTAGTATTGAGTTTTTAGTCATACAGTTTTCTTAAGGGAAAGGCGCTTTAGAAAATAAATTTTAGATTTGTTAAAAATGTGAAAAAAAAGTTGATGTTATTAAAATAATTCAATAATTCACGAGTTTACTTTTTATCTTAATCTTTGTATTATATCAGAAAAATTGAGTAACCAATTTACTACAGGTATTTATATTACTATGATTGAAAAAAGAATGCATCGATCTTTTTTTAAAGGAATGATTTATAATAGATACTAAACAATAAGAATTATGTTACAAATTCGCTTTCATTATTCCCTCTAAGAACACTTTGGGTACATATGAGTGATAGTATGTATGCTACTAAACCAAAAGGCGCAGTATTCAAAGGAACCAACGGAGTTATTCTTTCTGGAAGCCATGCCAGATCTGAGCATGATAGAGAGTATGGCGTAACCTTGGGAATTAAATGCCTACCTTACTTATAGGTTTGCTCCCAAAATAACATTGAGCATGGCGGGAAAATTATTCATGTGGTCAGAAATCTAAAAGGACGTTTGTTTATTGATGTATCACCACATGAAAAGTTCGGAAGTAATCGGCAAAATCAAAGACTTTAAATATTTTTATGAAAAATTGATCGTTAACCCAAATAGAGAGAGAGAGAGAGAGAGAGAGAGAGAGAGAGAGAGAGAGAGAGAGAGAGAGAGAGAGTACATCATAAATTGTCGTATTCACTACGGGGTTGGGATAAAAATAAATATACTTATGAATTATCCATGAATTATCCATTATTTTGATTCAAGTACGAGAAAGATTTCGAGCAAGCAGAAAAAAATGACACGACACGAGCTATTTTCACAGTGCATTAGGAGACCTTGTAAACTTACTGTTACCCGATTTCATAAGCAGTATGTTTTGTTACCACTTAACACGGTAACGTTCAAAACTTGACGTCAATTAAGACGAAGCATGCACAGTTTATCAATTTACCCCATACGTTTTCCATATTTAGTCTCTTGTGACTTTCCCTTTGTATTTTAAAACGACTTTACATTATTTGACGTCTTCCAGTTGTTTGAGAATCTTGTTTATTTAAAATTGCTTGACTGGCATGAAGAATACTTTAATAACACAGGCACCCGTTAACTTTTTCAAACTATTTTCTAAATTATCTTTTTGATCTACTGTCATTTATGTTAACAATAAGTCATTTGAGTAAGCAAATCGTAATATTTTAAGTATCATAATTCATTTTGAAAGCTTTTCTGTACCAGGATTTTAAATTTGTATTAAATACATCACAAAGGTGGTAATCAGCTCTTACAGTTCTGTGTATTACATTCTATAACGGACATTGCATCACGAACAATTCTTGCTATTTGATATATTGATTATTTTTAACAGTTTATTTAATTTGGATTAGTCTTCTGAGTCTTCGGAGTGGAATGGATAGTTAGCACTCTTTGAAAATATATTTCTGCAAATAATGGCAAGGCAAACTTTATCTATGTCTTCATCTTTGTTATTCTCCATGTCAAATGTTGAAATTATATAAATTATTTGCAATCTTTTAAATCTATTCATTTATGTGAATGGATTTTAAAAAGAGTAACCATATCAATTTAATTTTCAGTGTTCATTATTATTATATGAGATTAAAAACATTGCAACAATGTGTACAGGTACATGTAGGTGATTCGATTATGCATATATGTGACTTTAACTTAAAGACAAATTGCAACATTCCAAAGAAAAAGGGCTACGGGTCACATCGCTCACCTAACCATTGTCTAAAATTGCATATTGCTTAGTTTTACTGTATCTGATACGAAACAATATAAGGACATGTTTAAATGTACAACAATTTCATGATAACATTAACATTAACATCACATTGACATTGACATCAACTTGATGAAACGACGCACAAATCATTTATAATATTGCATGGGCAGATCAGTTGGAGGCATGGGGGGATCCGCGCATGTATTGAATTTCTTCCTTATATTTTTTTCGTCTTTAAAGATTGATAAATGCAACCGTGTTTATTTTTATGTACTCAATTGCAAAAACTTGCATATTCGAATTTTTTGTTCAAGCTTGATGCAATATTATCTGTGGAATTTAGTGTGGTCTTTATTTGGTCTAATGATGTGATTTTATAATATTTTTCATATTTTAAACATTTTTTCGTTATTGAATAACAGAATGGGACGATTGGTACGCGTCCAACCAGTGGCCGGGACACAGTCGAAAAATGGATTTTCTATAAAAGAAATATGCGACATTTGTAATTTGCATCGAAAAAAAAACTAAAAAAAATTATCTAATTTATCATTACCATCTTTTAAAATGATCAATAGTATTGTTTGTAAAATTTTCATGCTGTTATCACAATAAAGCATAAAAAGCATACTCTCCTTGATAAAAGTTTGATTAAAATTTTATTTTGCAGAAGAAAGAATACAAAACAAACATCACATTTTATTTTATCATATAATGAAATGGTACCATGCGACTGCCATATCACGTGACCACTATGAACATAAAATATTGTACTGTTATATATATATTTCCGAAATATATTGCATTTGAGCGACCGTTATTGATTTTAAAAATAACATGCCCCGTTGAACTAAAGTATACGTGTTTTCATCATAAATAAAACTCGCCGATATTTTTATTGGCCGCCTTAACTGTACTGCAAAAAATATTTCATTCAGAGCATTTTGTAAATCATCGGGCGTTTCAGCAAGAATAACAGTATCGTCAGAATAAAAAAGTATACATAGTTTAAAATACAAAAAACAGTTCATCCATTATAGGTATAGTTACACTATGTAACCCAGTTATGTTTTTATCAATCAAGAACTTTTTCAAGTCATTAATATATAACGAAAATAAAAACGGCGAAAAATTTTCATCTTGATATACTCCAACATTACAGCTAAAAAAAAGTTTTTCCTTTATATACATAAGAGTATTGGATACAAATTATAGTGTTATTATAGATGGTCTAGAGTTGAATGATTTTCTCTTAAGCCTGCTTGGCTTACACTGATAAGGTTTATCTCATTCAATTTAACGAAAAGGTATAATCATACAATATAAAGGAGAGCTTTAGACAATGCTGGCTATTTTGTTCTTGGAATTTTTTTTTAATAACACCTTAGTATATTATCATTCTTTCCTTATAGTCTCCCCTTTGAAGAGGACCCTAAATCTTCATTTAAAAAAATTTGAAATCCTTTTTCCCAAGGATGAATTGGTTGAAATTGACTCAGTGGATCTTAAGAGGAAGTCGAAAATGTAAAATATTTACAGACAAACAAAAGATGACTAGAAGAGCTCAGACAACAAAATCGTATATGGAGAGTACGGTACGCTTCTTGGATTATTTTGGGGCTGGGATTGCATGGTATTTTATTACACTCTTTCTGCAATGTACAGGTGTACATGTATGTGATCGGTGTGATTTTTAAGAGGTACTGTACTGTTCATTTCGAATGTGTAGTTACTGTAGCATGTTTCAGGGTCTGTTAAGAAATGGTTCACCCAAATATGCAGTTAATTTATTTTTCCTATCAGTAATTAACTGCATAATACACAATAATTTTCAAAGATTTTCAAACAATGATTATAACTCATGTATTGCGATCAGAGTCCCTTTCCCTCGCTGCTCTATTTTTTTGTTACTAGATAAATTCTTAATATATTTATTACTTTTAACATTCATTTGTTGATAACCGGGTATTTTGTCCGTGTTCTGTTTTCAACGAGTGTGTGAGTAAAAAGGTTAATGAAGTATAAACAGGTTAGCCGGCATTTGTAAAACGTCAGCTAAATCGCATGCATACAGTGAAGAGCGGACACTTGTCCAACAAAATGATAAATGTCGCCATTAAAAGCTATTGACTTATTGTGTGTATCCAATTGTGTAAATATAGTACGAAATATGTTACATGTACATGGATAGTTTAACGGAGTAACAAAAACTATATTTTGACTATACACGCGACGTTATTTCAGGTAAGAGAAGCAATGACGAGTTACATGTAGGTGTGATCTGTGTATACGAACAGAAAATCATAGAATCAATATTTAAATGAATAAAATTTCGTGTCGAAAAACTTGATAACAGTTGATTTCAACATTTCTAAAGTAAAATTCATTGTTTATTTTATAAATTGCGTGTATTTTACATTGTCTATTCACCAGGGGAATTTGATCGGCAACAGTACACAATAAAGAATGATCATAAGAATTAAGAATACAGAAATAGAAAGATGCTTGCAAAAAAAAAAACAAATAGCCGATAATCAAGACAACGATTAAGGAAACTAAAGAAATATCAAAATAAAATCGGGGCAATTTTTTATCGGAAATTTAAATGGAAATATTTAATGACTTCAATACAAGTACATGTATAGAAATAGAAAGATGCTAGTTAGAATTACCGACAGATCGCTGAATTAACAAAAATATATCGGATTAAAGTCAAACAGTTCTTTTAATCTATTGTAATAATTACAATTATTAAAAACTAATTCACGAAACGTATCAAAAACGCGGGAGCGGATGGAAGTTCTGGTTTTAATTAGATTGAAGCACATATGTAATGTATCATATAAATAAAGAAAAAATGCTTGTCATAATTACCACCTTGCTGATACTCAATCGAGCAAAAACTAAACAAAATTATATCGAGAAAAATCAAAGTGTTCAGCCCACGCCTACGTTATTAATAAAGCGCGCAAACCGTTCACAAAGCGTGCAGCTATTTTTAGCAAAGCGTACCGTGCAAGAAGCGAAAAGTACCGTTCACAAAACGAACCGTACCATTCAAAAAGCGTACCGAACCGAACCGTGCAACTGGTGTAGTAGCACGTTTCAGGGTCTGTAGTATATTAATTAAGATGCTTGAACAATATACTAGATATTGACATCAACAATTCTTAATTTGGGTGCTTCCTTCAATGGGGCATTCGGCAAAGATAAGCAGTAAACACTTATAGTCTAATCATCTGGCATTTATTGAGCAGCAATACAATTGTACCTGACCGTATTATGTAATCGTAAAGTGTGGTGTCAAAAAGTAGAACCTCATTTGATCTATTTATAGTACAGCATTTTCAGTTGTCGTATGTTCTCATTGGAACAACGCGATCAGCATGGAAGGGAAAGATTCTAAGCCAAGACAGCAAGGACCGGTTATTTTTGATGGAATGAGCTTGCCCCCTTTCCCTGTTTTATTACAAGACGCAAAGAAACGATTTGAGGAAATAAGGAATATGGAATACAGGAAGGGTGACATTATATTAGCCATTTATCCTAAATCAGGTATTTCTCACAAAAAAGTCTGGAGTTGTAAGTTTAATACTTGTTATACATGTATTTGTCCTATGGAAGGTATCATAAATGTTCATGTCCACTACATATAAAACCATGCTACATTATTCATTTATTATTAATATAAAACAGTCACAGGTGATTGAGGACATGACCCTCCCTTCCTTAATAATTTTGCCAAAAAAATGTTGTTGTTTTTAAACCAAGTCTAAAATGGAATTTTATAACGGCGATCTGTGTTTATTGGAGCTGAAATGATAACAGCGATCTGCGTTCAGTGGAATGGCGAAGCGTTAACTCCAATGTTTACACAAGCATAAGTGTTGACAATTAGCAGGGCAATAATAAGATAGGTTCGACATTAAAGAAATAAAGAATATTTGTCCTAAAGCGGTACCGGGCACCTAGTCGAAAGAGCAACTGAACGAATGCGACGACTCATCGAAATTCAACTAATCGAAAGTAGAACTCACCGACGCGACATTTCAAAGAAAGTCAACTCGTGGATAACGACAATTGAAATAAAAATTTAAATGTTCGACCACTTTTTCGATTATTTTCTTCATTTCATACCCAGTCACGACATGTTCGAGGGAGTTATCGATTTTACCTGTATTTCTTCTCAAAAGCATAAAAACAAATATGCGTACAACGGTTTTATTTACAAATGTGATCGAAAAAATGAAAAAAAGAAAGTTATTGGAAGTTATTGGAAGTAATTGGAAGTTATTGGAAGTGTGAAATGAACAATTGTAAGGGGCGATGCATAAAAACTGAAAATATCATTGAAGAAACAAAAGACCACGACCATGGCCTAGATCCTGTTACCATTGAAGTAGGTTCCTTAATTTAATTAAAATTAAATTGAATTTTCTTGGTATTCTTTTTTATCTCTTTGAAGCTTCAATAATTCTGAAACTATTTTTCAATTTTGATTTTTCTATCAATTGACCTGTGATATAAAGGTCGAAATGATCGGATATAACAAAAAGTGGGGATAATTTATCTGCTAATTAGATGGATCATGTGTAATACAACTTGTACAAGCAATATTGCCGTCGTCGGAAACGTGATGTGGCCCTTAATGGGTTCCCTTCATCATCCGACACTAGTGCAGATGCAAAATCATATTCAGAAAAGTTCTGCAAAATTGTACATTTTCATTATGGTTAACATGTTAACCCTTTCATCGGAATTCTTGTAACAAAACCTCGATTCTTGGAAACATTTAAAGAATAAAATGTGGGGTTTTTCAGGCTGTTTCATGCGGGTATGGAGATAGCTAGCATTACCGGGTTTGTTGTTTTGTTTTTTGTAATGCTGCCATGTACCTTCATAACCCGTTTGAAAAACCAAAGAAAGCATTATACCTGTTTGTATTTACAGCTTCCTCTGATTCATTTCAGAAATCATCCAAAAAGAGTTCTTAAAAATACGTAAATTATCAACATTGTCGACCAGAAAGTAATATAGAAGGACGAGCTAATTTCTTCATATATGTGAAGGTTACTATAGTACATGTACATGTATCTACAACTACTTGTACTTCGGGCTCTTAATGAAACTCTAGTTTTGTTTGATCAAGAAATAATCTATGTAAAGGCAACACAAAAAAAAAAACAAAGAAGACATCATACGAAATAAACCTTATCTATTATACATGTAATTACTTAATTTATAGCTGACATTTAATAAGCTAAACAATACATTTGAATGAAGTTTTTAAAAGTAAAACGAATGCGTGTTCTCATACAGGAACATCGTATTAATCGATCGTGTAGATTCCTGGCTTGTCAAATCAAAACTGTATGAACTACAATCGGTTTTCTTAAGAAAAAAGAAATGAAAAGAAAATACCTAGTGAATATTAATAAAAATCTGTATATTTAGCGATACCTCTTTATATATATTTTTTATTTTCCATATGCTTACTCAAAGAAATAAACACCGAATGCTTAAGAAGATTACTTTACTTCAATAAAACATTGTCAGGGTTTTACATATATAAATAAATCTGCAATTTCTAGAGCATTTATGTTAGATAATTATAGTATTTGGATTAAATAGAAAAAAAATGCCTTTATGAGGTTGACGGGTTGTTATTGTCATTTTTTCACTTTTAATAAGCATTTTAAGTCCGGATCTCCCCATGGGACCCCTGACATTGTGAGGTTGCTGATTGTAAGTTATAATCAACTTTAGGACAATATTATAATGTATGATCAAATAAATCATAGTCCAAAGCACTGAAACTAGTTAAATATAGTTCACAGCTTATCACTAACGTATAATTTCTGCATTCCAATTTCAAAACTTCAGGGATTAACATTTATTAATCACCCTGTATATATTATGTTTCCAAAGCGTTTTCTCGGCAACAAAAACCGTTCAATCCTCTACCCATGGTTAACTACGGTTCATTTTGACAAGGTAATCATATTGACAAGCTATCACAAAATCATAATTTTCTGTTACTGTACTATCTTATGATAATACGAATTACGAAAAAATACGTTTTACCATGACACAAAACAGGATTGAAAAATAGAAAATCATCAGATCCTGCACATTCACCCAGATGCTACATGAATACAGCTGCTTTGAACCTTTTGGCAAATAAGTTCCCCTGATTTAGACCCCCGAGGTAGTTATCTCTTTTTTGATAAACATTCCTTTAAATTCATGTTCATTATCAACTACCAGAAAATAAGTCATAGAGCACCTGTGAAAAAAGTTACACGTCCCTATCAACACAAACACTTTGCCTGAGGATACCTGGTTAATATTGGTGTCTAGTATCACGTTTATTTAGGGCGTGATACTAGAATTATTTTCTTGAGTTAATCTTTAGAAAAGCGATGTTTATCTTTGTTTAAAACGAATGACACAATGAAACGTACTACTGTGCACTTTAGAAACGAACCGTTCGAATCCTTGCAAGAAACGAATCGTACCGTTCACAAATTGACCCGTATCGTGCAAGATGCGAACCATTTCGTAAAATCGTACCAAACCGATCAGGGCAATTGGTGTAGAAGCACGTTTCGAGGTTTAAAAGTCTTCTCTGGTATTGCAAATTAAAGCCTTGTTTTAAATTTGCTCTCTACTCCATCTTTAAGAATGAAAAATTGCAATTAATCCACTTAATCATTCTAACTTATTCCCAAAACATCATATTAGAATGTAGATTGAGACACACTTTACTGACACTATTTTTAATTAAATTTTTTACTTATTCAGAAGTTAAAGGAATCCTTCCATCATCCGAATTGCCCACCCCCTCCCCCCGCCGCCCCCTGAAAAAAGCTCATAATATAAAACCTTGAATACCAACCTCCTTCACCTTGTGAAAATTCTTGAATATAAGCCTGTTCGTGCTTTGTTTTGGTTTGCTTAAATTATCTTTTAAAAAGTATAGTTATTTATATAAAAAAAGGCTTCATATCATTCCATATCTCGATATCCAATTTATCATTTAGAGCATAACTATAATCATTTAAAGAATTATGCGTCCCTTTTTCAAATGCATTTATTCATTACATTAGTTTTTCAGGAACGCATTGGGTGAGAGAGATATTGACGATAACTGAACTTTTTAATCAAATCTCATTTTATCTAAAACTTTTAAACAAATTCATGAAACTTGAGTTAGAATTCAATCGCATTCATTGATATTATTATAATTCAAATAGTATGTAATTATTTTTCTTATTAATTCAATAATCAAAATAGAAATGATTATTTATAACAATTGATATCATATCTGTTACAATTGTTTCCCTTTTAGGAACACATTGGGTATGGGAGATAGTCTGCATGTTACTGAAACAGAAGGCAGAATATTCCAAGGAAATAAAGGAACTCTTCTTTCTGGAAGCCATGCCAGATCTGAGCATGGTAGATAGTATGGCGTCACCTAGAGCATTAAATACCCACGTCCCTTATAGGTGGCTCCCAAAACAACACATTGAGAATGGCGGAAAAATTGTTCATGTTGTCAGAAATCCAAAAGACGTCTGCGTGTCGATGTATCACCACATGAAAAGTTCAGAAGAAATGGGCGAAATCAAAGACTTTAAAACTTTTTACGAAACAGTGTTCTTGAACCCAAAAGGTAGAGGAGAGAGAGAGAGAGAGAGAGAGAGAGAGAGAGAGAGAGAGAGAGAGAGAGAGAGAGAGAGAGAGAGAGAGAGAGATTTGGTAAATAATCTGGTAAGAGACCAAACTAACTAAATTTTCGCCGTTTTTGTAGCAAAATTTAGAGATGGATGGTTCAAGTACGAAAAAGATTTCGAGCAAGCAGAAAAAAATGACACGAGAGGAAATATTTTCAATGTTCATTACGAGAGCTTGAAAAAGGTATGACTCTTGTACATGTTCCAAAAGAGGGTGTTGCAGTTCCTTTGCTATTTTTACGCAAAGGAGTTGCAGATTAAATTGAAAAATCAAAGTTACAGAATTCGATGTAAATCTTTTTTTTCCATGCAACTTTGTACATAAAGTAGTGTTGAATTTTAGTTGGAAAGTTTGTACTAACTTTTATAAGACCATGAGAAAAATGTGAAAATGGTTACACAGACAAATGTTACAGTAGCAGATCTCACGCTTTATAAATTTCCGATTTTTGTTCCAAAGAGGCATAGAAAAATCATTGATACCTTGATACCTTTGAAATCTAAGAACGTTTTGTTAAATTTTCCCGATATAAGTCATGTCTAGAATAGTCGAGTGGTTACGGCGTTAGAATAAAGTGTAACCGACTCCGACTATTTTGATTTGGTTCGATTTCCTGAACAGTAGGAAATTTTTCTATACATTTTTGCTCTACATATTTTTACATATTTCTTTTAATCGCATGGTATATATATATATATACTTGTAATTTTTGAGTGTTAGCATAAAGTTTTTTAAACGCTTGTAAATGTAATATTTTGCATGCATGCTTAATTTGTTTCAAAATTACTTACTGGATGAACTTGAATTATAAACCTTTCATTCTCGACAAGGATTTTCAAAGCAATGTACGCAACAATGGAAAGTTGGTTTTAAAATGAGATAACCAGGTATGCCGTTTTCAAAGATGCATGAACGGTTGTTAAAAGCCAAAAAAAATCGTTTAAAAAAGTATAAATCGGTAATGAAGCAATAGGTTAATGAAAATATGTACCGATAAATTCGTTACTCCTTTTTATCTAGACTAGGCATTTATCTAGATACTAAAGAAACATGCGATGATTATAATTTAAACTCTGACGGTTTTGATGAGCAAGAATCAGAATTATTCATGTGATATTCTAAACACAATGTACAGTAGGAATCAAATTGACATGTTAACATTAAAATACAGAAGATATTGTCATCTTCCTAACTGTATTTATGAAAATCAGAGGGTGGTTGCCATGTTCGATATAAATGCGCGTAAAATGTTTGTGTATTTTTCCTATAAATATATATATATATATATATATATATATATATATATATATATATATATATATATATATATATATATATATATATATATACCCGCTGTGTAAATATAGTCGTCTTCATAATGTGTCTATATTAAGAGATGACTCTTCAAGCGATACGGATATTAGTTAAATCAATATTGCCTAACAATGATATTTAACACAAAGTAAAATATGTTTAGAGATAGATTATGGTTAAATATCCCTTTAAGCATTTTATAAAATATCATAATTGTTTTGTTTTTACCCCCAGAATCCAATACCAGAAATAAGTCGACTTGCCGGCTTTCTGAATATCAGCTTAAAGGAAGAAGATATAGCTGATATAGCGGATAAATGTAGCTTTAAAAAACTAAAACTGGCTAATACCTTAAAAGATCATTCCGCACTTGGTGATTTTGGTGAAAAGGTTAAGAAGTTTATGTATAGAAAAGGTAAGATATAAGTTTACTTGTAGAATATTTGTAGAATATACCAATTTTATTTTCAGTAATTAACAAAACACAGTATTATTATATCAATGTTAATTTGTTTTGTTTCAGGAGAAATTGGTGATTGGAAAAACCATTTTACCGTTGCAATGAATGAGTATTTTGATGCAATTTACAAAGATGAAATGAAAGACTCTGACATTCAAACTCAATTTGAGTGATGATTTCAGGAGCATGCATGAATGCCGGATCTTGCTGCAATATCGACACAGATAATTGCAAAATTTTGTGAAAATTTGACAAACAATGGGCAAACTGGAAAAATATATTGGAACCTTAATTTTTTGGGTAAACATAAAAAATGTGCTTCTGATAATATAAAGGTGTGCAAGTGTAAGAAAGGGTGTGTGAGTCGAAAAAACAGTCACTTTGTTCCTTTGTTTCATTGTAATAATCATGAAAATGACAATAAAATTATAAAAAAAAAGTTGAGTCTGGTCTGCTTTTAATTAAGTTGGACATACATTTTTTGCATAACGTTCGCTATCATAAAGATCCATAAAGCAATAGCAAACAAATGAATACGTCTCTGGTTTTTGTCAGATTGAGCTTGACTAGTTTATTCACTTCTAACATGCATGTATAAAGTAGAGCGCATGCCATCCCACGAAAATTATCCCATTACTACACGGTATTGATTACTAGTAACTGTTTAAACATAAGATAAAAAAAGAGAATAATTGCAACTATAGTACTGGTATATATTCACGTATAATTACCATATAGAGATTATCTTTGTACAGAATACAAGTTTTGACATACTCGATATAGTTGGGTCTAGTTTGCATCAAAACGTAGATAAAAGCAAAGAGATTTGTAGCAAGTAATTTAGAATATATAATTAAAAGATAAGAACCATAAAACATTAAAATATGAACTACAATACCATTAAATAGATGATATTTCTGATCAATTTATTTATTTTCATAAGTGGTATTATAAGCAAATGATTCACTGCACCTGTTCACAAGCAAGGGGATTAATCAACCCAATAACAATTATTTTTCTTAAGTTTGATCATGCATGTATGGAAGAAACCAAACATTATGCCGTCACGATTTAAATACTTAAACAATAAAATGCCTTCTTTCACTACTGACTCTGAAAACCCCTGTCTGTATGAAAATCCCCTGTCTTTCCCTGTCACCCCCTATGTTTTCCCTGTCATCCCCTGTGCACCCCCTGTAAGCCCCTGTAACAGCCCCTGTATACCCTGTAATCCCCTGTCAGCCACTGTACACATCCCCTGTGTGCCACTGTAAGCCCCTGTCACCCCCTGTACGCCCCTGTCACCCACTGTAAGCCACTGTTTTTCCCTGTACATACCCCTGACACCCCCTGTACGGTTTTTAACTGTTTATAACAGGCTTTTGTTGTTATTCAATTTCAATATCATTTTCTTAATTCAATTATTAAAATCACATGTTTATAGTTTGATATAAATAAATCCATTTTTGCACTCCACAGCGCCGACTCACAAGACACACTGTTATCTTAATTTTTGAAATACTATGTATTAATTAATAATTTATTGATACTTAAATAATCATGCCAATAACTAAAGGCTCGAGTTGCACCAGGTGGTTAATCTCAGGTGAGAGCGGGGATTACATTCGGTAGGTGTAAAAGCATTCAGGGCATGTAGTCGTTTAGCGATCGGGAACACCGCTACTCCCAAATCTAATGTTTGAAAAATAAATATAAAAAAACAGTGAATTATTTCTACAAAGATCAAGCGCAGCACATGGTTTTTGATTCTGTGTATTTAAACAAATATTTGCACATTAAAACCAGTAAATCAGTCAGAATGTAGAATGTATATGTATAGGCAGCCATGTTACGATAGAGCACGGCTTTCTTTTTTTTTAACCCAGTTCCTTATCATACCTTTATTAATTTCCCGTGAATAGCAAAATAAAGCTTCAATAGCTTATAAGTTTGCCTAAGAAATAATTCTAATATGTTTTTTTAATATGTTTCTGAGCGACTTATTGAACCCTTGAATTGAATTTTAACTGATGATTAATTCTCATAACCAATTTCAATAATTTCTAAAATCTAATTTTCATTTCCCTTTTTACTGCAAAGTGGAAGATATCAGAGAGAATGCTTAATTTAATTGCCAGTGAACAGAAATCCGCGGCCCTGGTCGGAACATACACAACAGACCGGTACATGTAAATGTAGTACTAGTGTTTTCTGAGAGAGAGAGAGAGAGAGAGAGAGAGAGAGAGAGAGAGAGAGAGAGAGAGAGAGAGAGAGAGAGAGAGAGAGTTTGCATTGGTTTTGAATTAAAAGTTACGAATAGTTTACACGGGAATTAATTTCATAATAAGCTAACATGTTATCCCGATTTCAATACCAATTCTTTATCATTATTTTCATTATTTAGATTAAGAGCGATCAATTTAATTTATTATTTTGATTAAGAGCAATCAAATTAATTTTAATCCATCAATGTTTTATTTTACACAAGATCAATTGATCAAAGAACTTAAAAACACATGATTAATAACTGGTTGATTGAAGTTACAGTTTTCAAAGGAGAGGAGATTGACTTTTTTTTCACTCGGTCAGCGGTTATATAATAGCTACTGTTCACAGCCCCTCTTGACAATTTGCAGTGAACGGTAGCGAGGTAGGGAAATGAGATGACAGACATACGTGTACATGTATATACATACACTTTCTAAGATCTGCATGATCGGTCAGTGATTATATAATAGCAACTGTACACAGCCATTCTTGACAATGAATATTTTTTTTTTATCAAAGAATCATTATTTACATGATTTAGTTGGCATTCGCTGAATATTTGCGTGACAACAAATTCATCAATATCCAAAGATTTGATTTCAAGTTTCCAATGATCATGTTGAAATAGTAAGTTTAGCATAGCGAGAACATTTTCAGATTAATGTCTTGTTTATTGTACTTTGAGATGTATCTTCATTATGCCCGGATCCAAGTCGATTCACAGAAATGTATTTTCTGTTATTTCAAAACCGGAAAATAGCTACAACAGTTGCATTATTATGAAAGCTACTGCATCTGTTGTGAAAGAAATTCCGGAAAGAATTTAAAAGGACATGGACGAAGACGATTAAGATCCGCTATGTAAACGATAATGTTTCTATCAAACTAAGTTTCAACAGTTGTTTATTTTTGGAAATGTGATTCTATGATTTTAAATCATTTGTTAAAACAAACATATATGAAGTTGAAATAATTCCTTTAGATACTTTTAATTACTTAATTTTTCCTTTTTCATTTTAACATACCCGCAACGTGTTAATGCTGAGTGCATACAGTGTGCTTCTCTTAAATACAATTATTCAACTTTCATTTGAAAAGTAAAGAATATATTGAAAAAAGAAACAACACTTTACAAGTATTTATAACACAATGAGCGGAACTACAAGAGAGTAGCACACATAGAGAAAAGAGGATTACGACTTTCGCCGGTTATTTGACCTTCTAAAAGTCACGTAATCATGTAAGCTTTTTGTCAGATCAATAAAGCAAAAATCAAAGTCTTGTAACTTATTTTGTAAACAAAATGTTCTATCTATCTATCTATCTATCTATCTATCTATCTATCTATCAATCTATCTATCTATCTATCTATCTATCTATCTATCTATCTATCCGCAAGATTTTTTTGTTTTGTTTTGAACATCTTTTATTTTGATAATCACAAAAGGATTATATACAAGTTCGTGCAACTTACTGGATCTTCTCGGAAGAAGTATTGAAATAATCAACTAAAGAAGGGGCAATATATGATTCTAAGGTACTATTCCAAATTTCATTTTATGCCTCTTGACATAACAGCAACCACTGTGTCGATAAAGTCCGAGATAAAATGAGTCAGATAATTTCTCTGGGAACACATGTGTTCTTGCTTGCAAAAGCCTTTTCTTCAATGAGGGACATAGGTCACTGACGACTATCCCCTCCATCTTGTTCTGTCATGTGTCAGCTTTTCCAGTCAGTACCACTTGTACCCTCAATGTTAAAACATTTCTCTGCCAAGTGTCCTTTGGTCCTCCTGAAGATTCTACTAAAACTCCTGCCGAGGGATGGAAGTTAATGTATGGTTCCCTAATATCTGGCAAATCAATCGCCATCTCTTTTTTGAATTTCAAGCTCTATTGGTTGTTGATATGTTTTCTACCATAAGTCTTAGTTTTGTATTTTGACAGGCTACCTAAATGTTAGAATTACCCCCAAACATCTGTTGACGAAGAGTCTACTTGTTTTTTCATGTAAAACTGTTGATTAATCTCTAGGTTTCTGATCCTAAGAGCAATATATGGCTTTTATATTGGAATCAATGGAATTTTAGTTCTTTGCATGGTGTTGTTTGCTGTCCATATATTGCTCATTCTATTTAATGCTTTTCTTTCTTTTCCCATATTACTTCCTCCTTGTCGTGCTGTTATGTTTTTGGACTAGATTGTCGTATGGTGTTTGCTTGGAGCACCTTAGTCTTCTTAATGTTTAATCTTAGCCCGGTTTCTGATGTTAGTCTGTCTTCTTCAGCAAATTTTTCCCGCTGGTTGTGTGATGTTAGGCCGATGTCATCTGAAAAATCCAGGTCATCTTAAAAGTTGTGAGACTAGCTAGTGTCCACTGAGTTCCTTGCACCGATTTATGGTGACTTGGTTCATGATCAACTACTAGGTGGAAGAACACTGGTGAAAGTAAGCATCCTTGTCTTAACTCTGTGACAATGGCGAAAGATTTTGTTAGTTTTTTTTCATGAATTATGCGAATTTGCATTCAAGTGTAAGTATTTCTGATGATGTTATTTGTCTGGAATACGATAGTGCTTTAGTGCTTTATTAGATGACACAGTGTTTGTTTATCCATACCGTCAAATGACAATTTCTTCAAATCAGCGAAGGGCATAGATAATATAATTTTTAATATTGTCAACACATGATCTGTTTTGTCTGAACAATGCTTAGCTGTCATCAACTAAGTGAATTTAGATATAGATTTAACATAGAAAAAGTTTTACATTGCTCCGATGGTCTAAATATAACAGTCCACATAGTGGTAAAATCACATTAAATGGTAAAATTTCAAGGTATAGTTATTCCAGTATTACCCCCACCCCCCCCCCCAAAAAAGGGGGGGAGGGGGCTAATAAATAACAAAAATGAATAAAAACCATTAAATCAAACTCTTTATTTCAAAAATTAGAAGTACCTGTTAATGTTATATCCAAGAATCGGTTTATGTAGTCAAAGTTCATATTTTAGATTTTGTTGGGTAGCCTCACCTCTCGTTCGAATACCGATGTAAGACGCCTTACTTATATTCTACATTTTGTAAATCTTGAATTATATTCTATTTATTCCCGTCAAAATGTGCATTGTGATTGGATAAAACAGTAAACAGATTTACTGCCGATTCATCGTGCATTTCATTGTGGAAAAATACCTTACTTTATTGACTATACCTGACCGTAATCCGTATGCGTAATGCGTACGTGGTAAAAAAAAAAGTAGAACTTCATTTGATTTATTTAAGAGTAGCAAGTTCAGGAGTCGTACACACAAATACAGGGTCTTCTGTGAACAACTGAAACGGTGAATATGTTTGATGGAATGGGATTGCCCCTTTTTCCTCCTTTAACGCAAAGAAACGGTTCGAGGAAATAGGGAATATGTTAGGATGATGTCATATTAGCCATCTATCCTAAATCCAGTTATTCTCACGAACAAATACTGTAAAGAAATTAAATAATTGTTTTATTTACCCTATGCTTTGGAAGGTGTCATATTGAATGTAATCATATAAATCCAAGTCATATTAAAATCATACATGTACTACATGTATTCTTTAAGGTGGTATGGGACACCCGTCAATATTAATGTGAATGAAAGTACATTATAATCAAATACTTTCACCAATTTAGATAAAAGTACATTATAATCAAATACTGTCACCAATATAGATAAAAGTACATTATAATCGAATACTTTCACAAATTAAGAATATTCAAATTTTACCGAAAATCAAAACCAAAAAATATCTTTTAAAAACTTTAAGAAACTAACAACTTGCAGATTCGTAGTAAACTTTAACCCATTGCGTTTCACTGTTATGTCACAATTATGGGAAAGAAAAAAATATAAAATTATAACTGATTTTATTGTTTATTTCGAAAGGAAGAACATCACAATATGGAGTTGTTCCATACCACCTTTATTGTTGTATGTACGTTGATTGAAAAACAATTCTTCTTTAGTATTGAGTTTTTAGTCATACAGTTTTCTTAAGGGAAAGGCGCTTTAGAAAATAAATTTTAGATTTGTTAAAAATGTGAAAAAAAGTTGATGTTATTAAAATAATTCAATAATTCACGAGTTTACTTTTTATCTTAATCTTTGTATTATATCAGAAAAATTGAGTAACCAATTTACTACAGGTATTTATATTACTATGATTGAAAAAAGAATGCATCGATCTTTTTTTAAAGGAATGATTTATAATAGATACTAAACAATAAGAATTATGTTACAAATTCGCTTTCATTATTCCCTCTAGGAACACTTTGGGTACATATGAGAGACAGTATGTATGCTACTAAACCAAAAGGCGCAGTATTCAAAGGAACCAACGGAGTTATTCTTTCTGGAAGTCATGCAAAATCTGAGCATGATAGAGAGTATGGCGTAACCTTGGGAATTAAATGCCTACCTTACTTATAGGTTTGCTCCCAAAATAACATTGAGCATGGCGGGAAAATTATTCATGTGGTCAGAAATCCAAAAGGACGTTTGTTTATTGATGTATCACCACATGAAAAGTTCGGAAGTAATCGGCAAAATCAAAGACTTTAAATATTTTTATGAAAAATTGATCGTTAACCCAAATAGTAAAAGAGAGAGAGAGAGAGAGAGAGAGAGAGAGAGAGAGAGAGAGAGAGAGAGTACATCATAAATTGTCGTATTCACTACGGGGTTGGGATAAAAATAAATATACTAATGAAGTATCCATGAATTATCCATTATTTTGGTTCAAGTACGAGAAAGATTTCGAGCAAGCAGAAAAAAATGACACGACACGAGCTATTTTCACAGTGCATTAGGAGACCTTGTAAACTTACTGTTACCCGATTTCATAAGCAGTATGTTTTGTTACCACTTAACACGGTAACGTTCAAAACTTGACGTCAATTAAGACGAAGCATGCACAGTTTATCAATTTACCCCATACGTTTTCCATATTTAGTCTCTTGTGACTTTCCCTTTGTATTTTAAAACGACTTTACATTATTTGACATCTTCCAGTTGTTTGAGAATCTTGTTTATTTAAAATTGCTTGACTGGCATGAAGAATACTTTAATAACACAGGCACCCGTTAACTTTTTCAAACTATTTTCTAAATTATCTTTTTGATCTACTGTCATTTATGTTAACAATAAGTCATTTGAGTATCAAACAAATCTTAAACAGCAAATCGTAATATTTTAAGTATCATAATTCATTTTGAAAGCTTTTCTGTACCAGGATTTTAAATTTGTATTAAATACATCACAAAGGTGGTAATCAGCTCTTACAGTTCTGTGTATTGCATTCTATAAAGGACATTGCATCACGAACAATTCTTGCTATTTGATATATTGATTATTTTTAGTTTATTTAATTTGGATTAGTCTTCTGAGTCTTCGGAGTGGAATGGATAGTTAGCACTCTTTGAAAATATATTTCTGCAAATAATGGCAAGGCAAACTTTATCTATGTCTTCATCTTTGTTATTCTCCATGTCAAATGTTGAAATTATATAAATTATTTGCAATCTTTTAAATTTATTCATTTATGTGAATGGATTTTAAAAAGAGTAACCATATCAATTTAATTTTCAGTGTTCATTATTATTATATGAGATTAAAAACATTGCAACAATGTGTACAGGTACATGTAGGTGATTCGATTATGCATATATGTGACTTTAACTTAAAGACAAATTGCAACATTCCAAAGAAAAGGGCTACGGGTCACATCGCTCACCTAACCATTGTCTAAAATTGCATATTGCTTAGTTTTACTGTATCTGATACGAAACAATATAAGGACATGTTTAAATGTACAACAATTTCATGATAACATTAACATTAACATCACATTGACATTGACATCAACTTGATGAAACGACGCACAAATCATTTATAATATTGCATGGGCAGATCAGTTGGAGGCATGGGGGGATCCGTGCATGTATTGAATTTCTTCCTTATATTTTTTTCGTCTTTAAAGATTGATAAATGCAACCGTGTTTATTTTGATGTACTCAATTGCAAAAACTTGCATATTCTAATTTTTTGTTCAAGCTTGATGCAATATTATCTGTGGAATTTAGTGTGGTCTTTATTTGGTCTAATGATGTGATTTTACAATATTTTTCATATTTTAAACATTTTTTCGTTATTGAATAACAGAATGGGACGATTGGTACGCGTCCAACCAGTGGCCGGGACACAGTCGAAAAATGGGTTTTCTATAAAAGAAATATGCGACATTTGTAATTTGTATCGAAAAAAACCTAAAAAATTTATCTATTTTATCATTGCCATCTTTTAAAATGATCAATAGTATTGTTTGTAAAATTTTCATGCTGTTATCACAATAAAGCAAAAGTATACTCTCCTTGATCAAAGTTTGATTAAAATTTTATTTTGCAGAAGAAAGAATACAAAACAAACATCGCATTTTATTTTATCATATAATGAAATTGTACCATGCGACTGCCATATCACGTGACCACTATGAACATAAAATATTGTACTGTTATATATATATTTCCGAAATATATTGCATTTGAGCGACCGTTATTGATTTTAAAAATAATATGCGCCGTCGAACTAAAGTATACGTGTTTTCATCATAAATAAAACTCGCCGATATTTTTATTGGCCGCCTTAACTGTACTGCAAAAGGAAAGCACTACACACACCTACAGTCAAGAATCCTAAAATGCAATATATATGTATGATGTGTATTTCAAAATGGCTCAAATAACCATCATATTTGGCACTTGGTCTTTTAAAAGAAAATTGACATCAAATAGAAAACATTGAATTATATATCCAACTATATGATATCAGGTAGCATTTTTCACTTTTGTGTTACCTATTTTCAAGGCCGAGGTTTTTACTTTGTGTTAAAATGTCCAATTTACTATTCGTATAGATCAAGATATAGTTTAAGGAGTTATGTAAAAAAAAAAAAAACATTTGTGTTCTAACTTGTCCAGTTATTTAGTTCAAACAATACCGAAGAGTTGTGTAACCTTGGTAAATGTTTTTATTGTGCATTTATGTTAAGAAATTCATAATATGATTACTTAAGCTGAATTCAAACAATTTTTGATTCGAATTGTTATATCATATTTTCAATATCAAATATATAACAATTTCATATGGTAAAAATATAATGATTTTTTTTATATGATGTAACAGTTGTATGTTGTTCTCTATAGAGATAATGCACACTCTGCAGCGAATCTGACGCCAACTGGCCTTGCTTTTTGCGTGCTTCGCATATTGTTTATATGTATGCAATATTGATGAACATAATGGCTAAAATTTGAAATAAATAAATAATAATTGTCAACTTATCTGGTGAACGTTTATATTTGTTTATTTATAATTAGCCTAGTATATTTGTTTTGTCTTTAGTCGTTGGAATTTGTACAATGTCTATTTTATGATAATTTTTTGAACATTATGTACATGTACCATTAATCAAATCACCAAAAGTTTCAGTCATTAAGCATTAATTTTGTATTTTTGTGCATGTGCAATATACGTATGTTTATTATGTTCTTTGTGAAGGGTCTACCTATACTTATTATCTTAGTATTTATTTAAACACTATGTCTCTCTTCTTAGTTTACATTCTGACAATGTAGTGAGAAGAAAGTTGTGGAATATTATTGATTGTTAATCCGCTCCACAGATTAATTTGATTTAAATTTGACAGTCTAATAAGAAGTGTTTTCCATCTTCGACAGAAGAGTTTGAACAGAAAACACATGTCCTTTCACTTAAAAGGTTCTTTTTTTATAATGACCAGTTTCTATACAAATAGGAAGAATGCCACATCTAAGCTGAGCCAGGGCTGAACGTTCTTGCTCTAAAATATTTGAAGGAAAAAACAGTTCTGTTTAAATGAAATATATGTCCTTAATTTTGGAGAAGATTGTATTTTAACAATATTAACTATATTAATTCAACATATGGTGAAAATAAAAATAAATAACCAACTCCTATACTGTCCAGGTGAATATAGGTAGACTCAGTTCAATTTATTTCACTCAAACCGTCAACGTGATGGCACATGAGGTACATGTATATAAATATTTACAAATGTAGATATAGTGTCAGAGGTATACTATAAATCATAGAAAAAATAAGAAAAAAGTACAAATGTTCAAGGAAGATAGACTGATGCATAAATTTCATTTATAAATAGAGTGTTTTAAGTTTTTTTTAATAGTAGACATTAATTCTCAAAACTTAAAAGTGTTTTATCTTTCACAAAATCTAGGTTCTAAGTATTTTTGTCCAATACATAAAAGAGCGTTAAATTCTATTTGATTATTATTACATAAGGTACAGCGTCTTTCATTACGATTAATGCCTAACCATCTACCAGTTTCTACAGAGAGTCATTGATTTGACGTTTGAAATTTAGCAAATATTTTCCGAAATTTTGATGGTAAAATACTCAGTACTTTTCATATCCCAAAGTTAATTTAAAAGTTTTATATATATGACCTGAAGAATTTACAATATCAACCGACCATTTCTGCACAAACTGGTTTTTGAGTCTTTGCTTGACAGCATTGGTAATCCAATTAACATTCACAATACATTGTTCATTCCAAATGTTAGTAAATCCCCAGTTATCAAAAATAGAATGCATTCATTCAATCCATCGGTTCTTAAAAATTTCATTATTATACTGTGTCAACATATATTTATACAATATGTAAACAATTTCATTTTTGGGACGGAGAACAATTTCGTCCAGTATGAAACCATTCAAGAATAGATATTAACAAATAACGGGAACCTTCCAGTCTATCCCTCAACCATATATGATGAAGTACAACTTTTTAATTCAGTATGTGTTTCAAATGAAAACGTTCTACAATTTCTATATTTTCGTAACCCCATATTTCACATCCATAAAATAGTACCAGCATTACAACTTTATCGAAAAGATCTAGCTGACATTCGATAAGTAAATTAAATCGCTTTATTTTCCTGATGACCCCATAGGTGGCCTTCTCTGCCTGTTCACATAGATGTGTTTTTGCTTTTTTTAAAGACCATAAACGTGAAAAAAAATAAATCAAAGGTATTCAAAATCTTTCTCATTTTCAATTATTTCCCTTTAGAAAATATCAATATTTTCGTTTTATTTATATAAACCGTTAACTTCCATTGCTCACGGTATAAAAATATTTCATTCAGAGCATTTTGTAAATCATCGGGCGTTTCAGCAAGAATAACAGTATCGTCAGAATAAAAAAGTATACATAGTTTAAAATACAAAAAACAGTTCATCCATTATAGGTATAGTTACACTATGTAACCCAGTTATGTTTTTATCAATCAAGAACTTTTTCAAGTCATTAATATATAACGAAAATAAAAACGGCGAAAAATTTTCATCTTGATATACTCCAACATTACAGCTAAAAAAAAAAGTTTTTCCTTTATATACATAAGAGTATTGGATACAAATTATAGTGTTATGATAGATGGTCTAGAGTTAAATGATTTTCTCTAAAACCTGCTTGGCTTACACTGATAAGGTTTATCTCATTCAATTTAACGAAAAGGTATAATCATACCATATCAAGGAGAGCTTTAGACAATGCTGGCTATTTTGTTTTTGGGATTTTTTTTAATAACACCTTAGTATATTATCATTCTTTCCTTATAGTCTCCCCTTTGAAGAGGACCCTAAATCTTCATTTAAAAAAAATTGAAATCCTTTTTCCCAAGGATGAATTGGTTGAAGTTGACTCAGTGGATCTTAAGAGGAAGTCGAAAATGTAAAATATTTACAGACAGACAAAAGATGACTAGAAGAGCTCAAACAACAAAATCGTATATGGAGAGTACGGTACGCTTCTTGGATCATTTTGGGGCTGGGATTGCATGGTATTTTATTACACGCTTTCTGCAATGTACAGGTGTACATGTATGTGATCGGTGTGATTTTTAAGAGGCACTGTACTGTTCATTTCGAATGTGTAGTTACTGTAGCATGTTTCAGGGTCTGTTAAGAAATGGTTCACCCAAATATGCAGTTGATTTATTTTTCCTCTCAGTAATTAACTGCATAATACACAATAATTTTCAAAGATTTTCAAACAATGATTATAACTCATGTATTGCGATCAGAGTCCCTTTCCCTCGCTGCTCTATTTTTATGTTACTAGATAAATTCTTAATATATTTATCACTTTTAACATTCATTTGTTGATAACCGGGTATTTTGTCCGTGTTCTGTTTTCAACGAGTGTGTGAGTAAAAAGGTTAATGAAATATAAACAGGTTAGCCGGCATTTGTAAAACGTCAGCTAAATCGCATGCATACAGTGAAGAGCGGACACTTGTCCAACAAAATGATAAATGTCGCCATTAAAAGCTATTGACTTATTGTGTGTATCCAATTGTGTAAATATAGTACGAAATATGTTACATGTACATGGATAGTTTAATGGAGTAACAAAAACTATATTTTGACTATACACGCGATGTTATTTCAGATAAGAGAAGCAATGACGGGTTACATGTAGGTGTGATCTGTGTATACGAACAGAAAATCATAGAATCAATATTTAAATGAATAAAAATCCGTGTCGAAAAACTTGATAACAGTTGATTTCAAGATTTCTAAAGTGAAATTCATTGTTTATTTTATAAATTGCGTGTATTTTACATTGTCTATTAACCAGGGGAATTTGATCGGCCACAGTACACAATAAAGAATGATCATAAGAATTAAGAATACAGAAATAGAAAGATGCTTGTAAAAAAAAAACAAATAGCCGAAAATCAAGACAACGATTATCAAAAATAAAATATCAAAATAAAATCGGGGCAATTTTTTATCGGAATTTTAAATGGAAATATTTAATGACTTCAATACAAGTACATGTATAGAAATAGAAAGATGCTAGTTAGAATTACCGACAGATCGCTGAATTAACAAAAATATATCGGATTAAAGTCAAACAGTTCTTTTAATCTATTGTAATAATTACAATTATTAAAAATTAATTCACGAAACGTATCAAAAACGGGGGAGCGGATGGAAGTTCTGGTTTTAATTAGATTGAAGCACATATGTAATTTATCATATAAATAAAGAAAAAATGCTTGTCATAATTACCACCTTGCTGATACTCAATCGAGCAAAAACTAAACAAAATTATATCGAGAAAAATCAAAGTGTTCAGGCCACGCCTACCTTATTAATAAAGCGCGCAAACCGTTCACAAAGCGTGCAGCTATTTTTAGCAAAGCGTACCGTGCAAGAAGCGAAAAGTACCGTTCACAAAACGAACCGTACCATTCAGAAGGCATACCGAACCGAACCGTGCAACTGGTGTAGTAGTACGTTTCAGGGTCTGTAGTATATTAATTAAGATGCTTGAACAATATACTAAATATTGACATCAACAATTCTTAATTTGTTTGCTTTCTTCAATCGGGCATTCGGTAAAGATAAAGCAATAAAGCTGCACCTGACCGTAATCTGTACACGTAAAGTGTGAGGTCAAAAAGTAGAACATCATTTTATCTATTTATAGTACAGCATTTTCAGTTATCGTATGTTCTCATTGGAACAACACGGTCAGGATGGAAGTGAAAGATTCTAAGCCAAGACAGCAAGGACCGGTTATTTTTGATGGAATGAGCTTGCCCCCTTTCCCTGCTTTATTACAAGACGCAAAGAAACGATTTGAGGAAATAAGGAATATGGAATACAGGAAGGGTGACATTATATTGGCCATTTATCCTAAATCAGGTATTTCTCACAAAAAAGTCTGGAGTTGTAAGTTTAATACTTGTTATACATGTATTTGTCCTATGGAAGATATCATAAATGTTCATGTCCACTACATATAAAACCATGCTACATTATTCATTTATTATTAATATAAAACAGTCACAGGTGATTGAGGACATGACCCTCCCTTCCTTAATAATTTTGGCATACTCTAAAACCTGGCCTGGCCTGGCCTGGCCTGGCCCCATTGGCCTGGCCTGGCCTCAAAGTTGGCCTGGCCTCACTTTTGGCCTCAAATGTGGCTTGGCCCCAAATTTTGGCCTGGCCTCAAAAATTGGCCTGGCCTCAAATTTGGCCTCTACTAAAATTTTTGGTCTCAATTTTATTTTTTATTTTCTTTACACATATGTTGATTGTATTGATTTTTTATTGATTTATTTTTAATACACTTAAAAAATCACACTAAATGTCTTTTATTGTCTTATAGTGATAGTTTTTTTTAAACATACATGTGTATATGACTACAGGTATGAGTGATTGATTCTGAATTTTTTCTTCAGATTTTGAAACAGTCTGTTTTTAACTATTCCAAAGTACTTTAAGAATGTAATACTGCCATTGTATTCCACCATGGCATGTTTTTTTCAATGCACTTAACTGCTATCAGGATCGGACAATACCTATATCAAATACTTGTGTGAGAAAAAAATAATGACAGAGACCAATTTGTTTATTCTAACCAACATTAAAGGTCACAACATGTTATGCTGTGTTCAAATTCTGATATCGAAGTTACCCTATAGGGGAAAAATTGTTTCCTAAATATACAAACAACACATGCATGAAACTACTCTAATATAGGGGTGATGATTAATGACCATCACTGAATCAAGTTATCGGAGGATGCAATGTTGCAGTCATTCACAAATGACATTAATTAAATTAGACCGTGTGAAATGTTGAACGGCAGTGCAGGCAATTAATCTGACCCCAATAAAGCGACAGAGGAGGCTGATATCGAATTTCTACTGGGGAGGGAAATTTGGGTTTGATTGGTGTTGACAGGTAATGTAAGCGAACTCAGTCTGGCATTTTTAAAGTGCATTGCATGTGGATAGAGATTTGATGTTATGAACCAGTTTACAAATGTTTGAGATATTTATTTATCCATCAAACAGGTCAGTCTCTTTTAAAATGATGTTTTACTTTATTATTCTGATATCTCTATTCTACTTTTCGTCTACTTTTTGAAGTAGGGAAGGGGGTTGCGTCTCTGAACTTTAATGCCGATAGCTTCAGTATTGGGCATAATCCATTCCTTAGCAATAAAAGAGCAGTGTTGCACATGCATATCCTATGTATTTGTGTGTGCAAACTTGAATAAAATCAATTAAAACTCAATCAGCCAGGTCACCTATTATAAAAAAAAATTCTCTTAAACATTTAAAAATCAATAACAATTCAATGAAAACTCTTTGAAAATGTGAGAAAATGTTTTTTTAATATGAGGCCAAAATTTTTGAAGAGGCCAAATTTGGGGCCAGGCCAAAATTTGAGGCCAGGCCAAAATTTGGGGCCAGGCCAAATTTGAGGCCAAAAGTGAGGCCAGGCCAACTTTGAGGCCAGGCCAGGCCAATGGGGCCAGGCCAGGCCAGGCCAGGCCAGGTTTTAGAGTATGCCAATAATTTTGCCAAAAAAATGTTGTTGTTTTTAAACCAAGTCTAAAATGGAATTTTATAATGGCGATCTGTGTTTATTGGAGCTGAAATGATAACGGCGATCTGCGTTCAATGGAATGGCGAAGCGTTAACTCCAATGTTTACACAAGCATAAGTGTTGACAATAATACGATAGGTTCGACATTAAAGAAATAAAGAATATTTGTCCTAAAGCGGTACCAGGCACCTCGTCGAAAGAACAACTGAACGAATGCGACGACTCATCGAAAGTAAACTAATCGAAAGTAGAACTCACCGACGCGACATTTTAAAGAAAGTCAACTCGTGGATAACGACAATTGAAATAAAAATTTAAATGTTCGACCACTTTTTCGATTATTTTCTTCATTTCATACCCAGTCACGACATGTTCGAGGGAGGTAACGATTTTACCTGTATTTCTTCTCAAAAGCATAAAAACAAATATGCGTACAACGGTTTTATTTACAAATGTGATCGGAAAAATGAAAAAAAAAGTTATTGGAAGTTATTGGAAGTAATTGGAAGTTATTGGAAGTGTGAAATGAACAATTGTAAGGGGCGATGCATAAAAACTGAAAATATCATTGAAGAAACAAAAGACCACGACCATGGCCTAGATCCTGTTACCATTGAAGTAGGTACCTTAATTTAATCAAAATTAAATTGAATTTTCTTGGTATTCTTTTTTATCTCTTTGAAGCTTCAATAATTCTGAAACTATTTTTCAATTTTGATTTTTCTATCAATTGACCTGTGAAATAAAGGTCGAAATGATAGGATATAACAAAAAGTGGGGATAATTTATCTGCTAATTAGATGGATCATGTGTAATACAACTTGTACAAGCAATATTGGCGTCGTCGGAAACGTGATGTGACCCTTAATGGGTTCCCTTCATCATCCGACACTAGTGCAGATGCAAAATCATATTCAGAAAAGTTCTGCAAAATTGTACATTTTCATTATGGTTAACATGTTAACCCTTTCATCGGAATTCTTGTAACAAAACCTCGATTCTGGGAAACATTTAAACAATACAATGTGGGTTTTTTCAGGCTGTTTCATGCGGGTATGGAGATAGCTAGCATTACCGGGTTTGTTGTTTTGTTTTTTGTAATGCTGCCATGTACCTTCATAACCCGTTTGAAAAACCAAAGAAAGCATTATACCTGTTTGTATTTACAGCTTCCTCTGATTCATTTCAGAAATCATCCAAAAAGAGTTCTTAAAAATACGTAAATTATCAACATTGTCGACCAGAAAGTAACATAGAAGGACGAGCTAATTTCTCCATATATGTGAAGGTTACTATAGTACATGTACATGTATCTACAACTACTTGTACTTCGGGCTCTTAATGAAACTCTAGTTTTGTTTGATCAAGAAATAATCTATGTAAAGGCAACACAAAAAAAAACAAAGAAGACATCATACGAAATAAACCTTATCTATTATACATGTAATTACTTAATTTATAGCTGACATTTAATAAGCTAAACAATACAGTTTAATGAAGTTTTTAAAAGTAAAACGAATGCGTGTTCTCATACAGGAACATCGTATTAATCGATCGTGTAGATTCCTGGCTTGTCAAATCAAAACTGTATGAACTACAATCGGTTTTCTTAAGAAAAAAGAAATGAGAAGAAAATACCTAGTGAATATTCATAAAAAGCTGTATATTAAGCGATACCTCTTTATATATATTTTTTTATTTTCCATATGCTTACTCAAAGAAATAAACACCGAATGCTTAAGAAGATTACTTTACTTCAATAAAACATTGTCAGGGTTTTACATATATAAATAAATCTGCAATTTCTAGAGCATTTATGTTAGATAATTATAGTATTTGGATTAAATAGAAAAAATTGCCTTTATGAGGTTGACGGGTTGTTATTGTCATTTTTTCACTTTAAATAAGCATTTTAAGTCCGGATCTCCCCATGGGACCCCTGACATTGTGAGGATTCTGATTGTAAGTTATAATCAACTTTAGGACAATATTATAATGTATGATCAAATTAATCATAGTCCAAAGCACTGAAACTAGTTAAATATAGTTCACAGCTTATCACTAACGTATAATTTCTGCATTCCAATTTCAAAACTTCAGGGATTAACATTTATTAATCACCCTGTATATATTATGTTTCCAAAGCGTTTTCTCGGCAACAAAAACCGTTCAATCCTCTACCCATGGTTAACTACGGTTCGTTTTGACAAGGTAATCATTTTGACAAGCTATCACAAAATCATAATTTTCTGTTACTGTACTATCTTATGATAATACGAATTACGAAAAAATACGTTTTACCATGACACAAAACAGGATTGAAAAATTGAAAATCATCTGATCCTGCACATTCACCCAGATGCTACATGAATACAACTGCTTTGAACCTTTTGGCAAACAAGTTCCCCTGATTTAGACCCCCGAGGTAGTTATCTCTTTTTTGATAAACATTCCTTTAAATTCATGTTCAGATCATGTTCATTGTCAACTACCAGAAAATAAGTCCTAGAGCACCTGTGAAAAAAGTTACACGTCCCTATCAACACAAGCACTTTGCCTGAGGTTACCTGGTTAATATTGGTGTCTAGTATCACGTTTATTTAGGGCGTGATACTAGAATTATTTTCTTGAGTTAATCTTTAGAAAAGCGATGTTTATCTTTGTTTAAAACGAATGACACGATGAAACGTACTACTGTGCACTTTAGAAACGAACCGTTCGAATCCTTGCAAGAAACGAATCGTACCGTTCACAAATTGACCCGTATCGTGCAAGATGCGAACCATGCCGTTCAAAATGCGAACCATTTCGTAAAATCGTACCGAACCGATCAGGGCAATTGGTGTAGAAGCACGTTTCGAGGTTTAAAAGTCTTCTCTGGTATTGCAAATTAAAGACTTTTCTTAAATTTGCTCTCTACTCCATCTTTAAGAATGAAAAATTGCAATTAATCCACTTAATCATTCTTACTTATTCCCAAAACATCATATTAGAATGAAGATTAGACACACTTTACTGACACTATTTTTAATTAAATTTTTTACTTATTCAGAAGTTAAAGGAATCCTTCCATCATCCGAATCGCCCACCCCCCCCCCCCCTCCCATGCCCCCTGAAAAAAGCTCATCAAATAAAACCTTGAATACCAACCTCCTTCACCTTGTGAAAATTCTTGAATATAAGCCTGTTCGTGCTTTGTTTTGGTTTGCTTAAATTATCTTTTAAAAAGTATAGTTATTTATATAAAAAAAAAAAGGCTTCATATCATTCCATATCTCGATATCCAATTTATCATTTAGAGCATAACTATAATCATTTAAAGAATTATGCGTCCCTTTTTCAAATGCATTTATTCATTACATTAGTTTTTCAGGAACGCATTGGGTGAGAGAGATATTGACGATAACTTAACTTTTTAATCAAATCTCATTTTATCTAAAACTTTTAAATAAATTCATGAAACTTGAGTTAGAATTCAATCGCATTCATTGATATTATTATAATTCAGATAGTATGTAATTATTTTTATTATTAATTCAATAATCAAAATAGAAATGACTATTTATAACAATTGATATCATATCTGTTACAATTGTTTCCCTTTTAGGAACACATTGGGTATGGGAGATAGTCTGCATGTTACTGAAACAGAAGGCAGAATATTCCAAGGAAATAAAGGAACTCTTCTTTCTGGAAGCCATGCCAGATCTGAACATGGTAGATAGTATGGCGTCACCTAGAGCATTAAATACCCACCTCCCTTATAGGTGGCTCCCAAAACAACACATTGAGAATGGCGGAAAAATTGTTCATGTTGTCAGAAATCCAAAAGACGTCTGCGTGTCGATGTATCACCACATGAAAAGTTCAGAGGAAATCGGCGAAATCAAAGACTTTA
The DNA here is from genome assembly GCA_033439105.1 of Magallana nippona. NCBI lineage: Eukaryota > Metazoa > Mollusca > Bivalvia > Ostreida > Ostreidae > Magallana > Magallana nippona. The sequence continues at coordinate 8,932,678 of CM065926.1, read as the reverse complement.
AAACTTTTTACGAAACAGTGTTCTTGAACCCAAAAGGTAGGGGAGAGAGAGAGAGAGAGAGAGAGAGAGAGAGAGAGAGAGAGAGAGAGAGAGAGAGAGAGAGAGAGAGAGAGAGAGAGAGAGAGAGATTTGGTAAATAATCCGGTAAGAGACCAAACTAACTAAATTTTCGCCGTTTTTGTAGCAAAATTAATGGATGGATGGTTCAAGTACGAAAAAGATTTCGAGCAAGCAGAAATAAATGACACGAGAGGAAATATTTTCAATGTTCATTACGAGAGCTTGAAAAAGGTATGAGACTTGTACATGTTTCAAAAGAGGGTGTTGCAGTTCCTTTGCTATTTTTACGCAAAGGAGTTGCAGATTAAATTGAAAAATCAATGTTACAGAATTCGATGTAAATCTTTTTTTTCCATGCAACTTTGTACATAAAGTAGTGTTGAATTTTAGTTGGAAAGTTTGTACTAATTCTTATAAGACTATGAGAAAAATGTGAAAATGGTTACACAGACAAATGTTACAGTAGCAGATTTCACGCTTTATAAATTTCCGATTTTTGTTTCAAAGAGGCATAGAAAAAATAACTTTCGGAAAAAAATCATTGATACCTTGATACCTTTGAAATCTAAGAACGTTGTGTTAAATTTCCCCGATATAAGTCATGTCTAGAATAGTAGAGTGGTTACGGAGTTAGAATAAAGTGTAACCGACTCCGACTATTTTGATTTGGTTCGATTTCCTGAACAGTAGGAAATTTTTCTATACATTTTTGCTATACATATTTCTTTTAATCGCATGGTCATATATATATATATATATATATATATATATATATATATATATATATATATATATATATATATATATAGAGGATATCTATATTGTGTGATTTTATATTTGCTTTATCCAACGAGTTGAAATGGTGTATATATTCGCGAGGCTTGCCGAGCGAATATAACCATTTCAACGAGTTGGATAAAGCAAATATAAAATCACACAATTATAGATGTTCTATTTATCTCATACAATTTGATTTATTTCATGAAGCTTTTGAGACAGCCCCTAAGATGACCCGAATTGATTTTTTTCAAAGATTAAACGATGATGCAACGTTGTGTTATGCGGTTATTGTGACCTTGCGCAATACAATTTAGTACGTCATTTCGGAGATAAATATAACTGTTCTAATGTAAAGTTTCACTGAAATAAACCTTGAAATAATTTTTTATCTCTAAATAATTTTTCTTAGAGCTTAATCACTTAATTAAATGGAAATACTGATCAGAAGACTTGAATAATCAAGTTTGTTGACATACACAAAGTTGCGAATGCTCGTTAGTTTGAATTGACGCGAACGAGGAACAGTTGTTGATGTTTTATAAAACGAACATCAGCCTAATGATTTGAAGTTGAAAATATTGAATAAGGATGCTTACTGCTGGTGAAATAAAAGTCTTGGGAGACATTATTTCGGTAAGTTCTTGTATAGAAACACAACCAAAGTGTTCTGTTTCCATTGCGCCGTCAGAATGAACTCCTTGATAGCTAACGTGATTTGCAGTTTTATAAACTTCACAGTTATGTGTTTTCCTTTATATATGTAATTAAAATCTTCGACAAAATCCATTTTAAAATCAATTTTTGGTAAGATATAGCTATAAGGAAAATACTAGAAAGTCTTCGAAAGTACGTCACTGGAGCGTTGAAGCGAGGGGCTGTGTCAAAAATAGTTCGGACCGGAAGTATTTGATAAAGCATCACCCGTTTGATAAAGCAAAGGTTTATCACACGGGTAGTATACACCACACGTATGAGATAAATATATATATATATATATATATATATATATATATATATATATATATATATATATATATATATATATATACTTGTAATTTTTGAGTGTTAGCATAAAGTTTTTTAAACGCTTGTAAATGTAATATTTTGCATGCATGCTTAATTTGTTTCAAAATTACTTACTGGGTGAACTTGAATTAAAAACCTTTCATTCTCGACAAGGATTTTCAAAGCAATGTACGCAACAATGGAAAGTTGGTTTTAAAATGAGATAACCAGGTATGCCGTTTTCAAAGATGCATGAACGGTTGTTAAAAGCAAAAAAAAAATCGTTTAAAAAAGTTTAAATCGGTAAGGAAGCAATAGGTTAATGAAAATATGTATCGATAAATTCGTTACTCCTTTTTATCTAGACTAGGCATTTATCTAGATACTAAAGAAACATGCGATGATTATAATTAAAACTCTGACGGTTTTGATGAGCCAGAATCAGAATTATTCATGTGATATTTTAAACACGCTGTACAGTAGGAATCAAATTGACATGTTAACATTAAAATACAGAATATATTGTCATCTTCCTAACTGTATTTATGAAAATCAAAGGGTGGTTGCCATGTTCGATATGAATGCGCGTAACATGTTTGTGTATTTTTCCTGCCTTTATATATATATATATTTATATTTATATATATATATATATATATATATATATATATATATATATATATATATATATATATATATATATATATACCCGCTCTGTAAATATAGTCGTCTTCATAATGTGTCTATATTAAGAGATGACTCTTCAAGCGATACGGATATTAGTTAAATCAATATTGCCTAACAATGATATTTAACACAAAGTAAAATATGTTTAGAGATAGATTATGGTTAAATATCCCTTTAAGCATTTTATAAAATATCACAATTGTTTTGTTTTTACCCCCAGAATCCAATACCAGAAATAAGTCGACTTGCCGGCTTTCTGAATATCAGCTTAAAGGAAGAAGATATAGCTGATATAGCGGATAAATGTAGCTTTAAAAAACTAAAACTGGCTAATGATACCTTAAAAGATCATTCCGCTCTTGGTGATTTTGGTGAAAAAGTTAAGAAGTTTATGTATAGAAAAGGTAAGATATAAGTTTACTTGTAGAATATTTGTAGAGTATACCAATTTTATTTTCAGTAATTAACAAAACACAGTATTATATCAATGTTAATTTGTTTTGTTTCAGGAGAAATTGGTGATTGGAAAAACCATTTTACCGTTGCAATGAATGAGTATTTTGATGCAATTTACAAAGATGAAATGAAAGACTCTGACATTCAAACTCAATTTGAGTGATGATTTCAGGAGCATGAATGCCGGATCTTGCTGCAATATCGACACAGATAATTGCAACAATCATCCCCAATATTCTCTGAACTGATCATGGATATAAGTATAGAATCAAACTATAGAAAAGCATATTCTATGGACCTCAGGAAATACAATATAAGACGATCGTTCAGGTTGAAGTGGCTACTACAACATATTAATTTAAATATAAGGTTGAAAGATACATATCAACTAAATCCTGTGAAATGATAAAGATTTGACAAACAATGGGCAAACTGGAAAAATATTTTGGAACCTTAATTTTTTGGGTAAACATAAAAAATGTGCTTCTGATAATATATAGGTGTTCAAGTGTAAGAAAGGGTGTGTAAGTGCCAAAAACAGTCACTTTGTTCCTTTGTTTCATTGTAATAATCATGAAAATGACAATAAAATTATAAAAAGAAGTTGAGTCTGGTCTGCTTTCGGAATTAAGTTGGACATATATTTTTTGCATAACGTTCGCTATCATAAAGATCCATAAAGCAATAGCAAACAAATGAATATGTCTCTGGTTTTTGTCAGATTGAGCTTGACTAGTTTATTCACTTCTAACATGCATGTATAAAGTAGAGCGCATGCCATCCCACGAAAATTATCCCATTACTAATCGGTATTGATTACTAGAAACTGTTTAAACATAATATAAAAAAGAGAATAATTGCAACTATAGTACTGGTATATATTCACGTATAATTACCATATAGAGATTATCTTTGTACAGAATACAAGTTTTGACATTCTCGATATAGTTGGGTCTAGTTTGCATGAAAACGTAGATAAAAGCAAAGAGATTTGTAGCAAGTAATTTAGAATATATAATTAAAAGATAAGAACCATAAAACATTAAAATATGAACTACAATACCATTAAATAGATGATATTTCTGATCAATTTATTTGTTTTCATAAGTGGTATTATAAGCAAATGATTCACTGCACCTGTTCACAAGCAAGGGGATTAATCAACCCAATAACAATTATTTTTCTTAAGTTTGATCATGCATGTATGGAAAAAACCAAACATTATGTTGTTATTTAATTTTCTTAATTCAATTATTAAAATCACATGTTTATAGTTTGATATAAATAAAACAATTTTTGCACTCAACCGCGCCGACTCACAAGACACACTGTTAATTTAATTTTTGGAATACTATGTTTTAATTAATAATTTATTGATACTTAAATAATCATGCCAATAACTAAAGGCTCGAGTTGCACCAGGTGGTTAATCTCAGGTGAGAGCGGGGATTACATTCGGTAGGTGTAAAAGCATTCAGGGCATGTAGTCGTTTAGCGATCGGGAAAACAGCTACTCCCAAATCTAATGTTTGAAAAATAAATGTAAAAAAATAGTGAAATTTTTCTACAAAGATCAAGCGCAGCACATGGTTTTTGGTTCTGTATATTTAAGCAAATATTTGCACATTAAAACCAGTAAATCAGTCAGAATGTAGAATGTATATGTATAGGCAGCCATGTTACATAGAGCACAGCTTTCTTTTTTTTAACCCAGTTCCTTATTATACCTTTATTAATTTCACGTGAATAGCAAAATAAAGCTTCAATAGCTTATAAGTTTGCCTAAGAAATAATTCTAATATGTTTTTTTTTAATATGTTTCTGAGCGACTTATTGAACCCTTGAATTGAATTTTAACTGATGATTAATTCTCATAATCAATTTCAATAATTTCTAAAATCTAATTTTCATTTCCCTTTTTACTGCGAAGTGGAAGATATCAAAGAGAATGCTTAATTCAATTGCCAGTGAACAGAAATCCGCGGCCCTGATCAGAACATACACAACAGACCGGTACATGTAAATGTAGTACTAGTGTTTTCTGAGAGAGAGAGAGAGAGAGAGAGAGAGAGAGAGAGAGAGAGAGAGAGAGAGAGAGAGAGAGAGAGAGAGAGAGAGAGAGAGAGAGTTTTTTTTTTAATTAAAAGTTACGAATAGTTTACCTGGGAATTAAAAATTTCATAATAAGTTAACATGTAATCCCGATTTCAATACCAATTCTTTATCATTATTTTCATTATTTAGATTAAGAGCGATCAATTTAATTTATTATTTTGATTAAGAGCAATCAAATTAATTTTAATCCATCAATGTTTTATTTTACACAAGATCAATTGATCAAAGAACTTGAAAACACATGATTAATAACTGGTTGATTGAAGTTACAGTTTTCAAAGAAGAGGAGGTTGACTTTTTTTTCACTCGGTCAGCAGTTATATAATAGCTACTGTACACAGCCCTTCTTGACAATTTGCAGTGCACCTTAGCGAGGTAGGGAAATGAGATGACAGACATACGTGTACATGTATATAAACACACTTCCTAAGATCTGCATGATCGGTCAGTGATTATATAATAGCTACTGTACACAGCCATTCTTGACAATGAATATTTTTTTTTATCAAAGAATCATTATTTACATGATTTAGTTGGCATTCGCTGAATATTTGCGTGACAACAAATTCATCAATATCCAAAGGTTTGATTTCAAGTTTCCAATGATCATGTTGAAATAGTAAGTTTAGCATAGCGAGAACATTTTCAGATTAATGTCTTGTTTCTTGTTCTTTGAGATGTACCTTTATTATGCCCGGATCCAAGTCGATTCACAGAAATGTATTTTCTGTTATTTCAAAACCGGAAAATAGCTACAACAGTTGCATTACTATGAAAGCTTCTGCATCTGTAGTGAAAGGAATTCCGGAAAGAATTTAAAAAGACATGGACGAAGACGATTAAGATCCGCTATGTAAACGATAATGTTTCTATCAAACTAAGTTTCAACAGTTGTTTATTTTTGGAAATGTGATTCTATGATTTTGAATCATTTGTTAAAACAAACATATATGAAGTTGAAATAATTCCTTTAGATACTTTTAATTACTTAAGTTTTCTTTTTTCATTTTAACATACCCGCAACGTGTTAATGCTGAGTGCATACAGTGTGCTTTTCTTTAATACAAACATTCAACTTTCATTTGAAAAGCAAAGAATATATTGAAAAAAGAAACAACATTTTACAAGTATTTATAACACAATGAGAGGAACTACAAGAGAGTAGCACACATAGAGAAAAGAGGATTAGGAGTTTCGCCGGTTATTTGACCTTCTAAACGTCAATCATGTAAGCTTTTTGTCAGATAAATAAAGCAAAAATCAAAGTCTTGTAACTTATTTTGTAAACAAAATGTTCTATCTATCTATCTATCTATCTATCTATCTATCTATCTATCTATCTATCTATCTATCCGCAAGATTTTTTTTTTGCTTTGAACATCTTTTATTTTGATAATCACAAAAGGATTATATACAAGTTCGTGCAACTTACTGGATCTTCTCGGAAGAAGTATTGAAATAATCAACTAAAGAAGGGGCAATATATGATTCTAAGGTACTATTCCTAATTTCATTTTATGCCTCTTGACATAAAAGCAACCACTGTGTCGATAAAGTCCGAGATAAAATGAGTCAGATAATTTCTCTGGGAACACATGTGTACTTGCTTGCTTAAGCCTTTTCTTCAATGAGGGACATAGGTCACTGACGACTATCCCCTCCATCTTGTTGTGTCATGTGCCAGCTTTTCCAGTCAGTACCACTTGTACCCTCCATGTTAAAACATTTCTCTGCCAAGTGTCCTTTGGTCCCCTTGAAGATTTTACTAAAAATCCTGCCGAGGGATGGAAGTTAATGTATGGTTCCCTAATGTCTGGCAAAATCAATCGCCACCACTTTTTTGAATTTCAAGCTCTATTGGTTGTTGATATGTTTTCTACCATAAGTCTTAGTTTTGTATTTTGACAGGCTACCTAAATGTTAGAATTACCCCCAAACATCTGTTGACGAAGAGTCTACTTGTTTTTTCATGTAAAACTGTTGATTAATCTCTAGGTTTCTGATTCTAAGAGCAATATATGGCTTTTATATTGGAATCAATGGAATTTTAGTTCTTTGCATGGTGTTGTTTGCTGTCCATATATTGCTCATGATATTTAATGTTGTTCTTTCTTTTCCCATATTACTCCCTCCTTGTTGTGCTGTTAAGTGTTTGGACTAGATTGTCGTATGGTGTTTGCTTGGAGCACCTTAGTCTTCTTAATGCTTAATCTTAGCCCGGTTTCTGATATTAGTCTGTCTTCTTCAGCAAATTTTTCCCGCTGGTTGTGTGATGGTTGTCCGATGTCATCTGCAAAATCCAGGTCATCTTAAAAGTTGTGAGAATAGCTAGTGTCCACTGAGTTCCTTGCACCCATTTATGGTGGCTTGGTTCATGATCAACTACTACGTGGAACAGCACTGGTGAAAGTAAGCATCCTTGTCTTACCTCTGTGACAATGGCGAAAGATTCTGTTAGTTTTCTTTCATGAATTATGCGAATTTGCATTCAAGTGAAAGTATTTCTAATGATGTTATTTGTCTGGAATACAATAGTGCTTAAGTGCTTTATTAGTTGACACAGTGTTTTTTTGTCAAGACCGTCAAATGACAATTTCTTCAAATCAACGAAGGGCATAGATAATGAAACTTTTAATATTGTCAACACATGATATGTTTTGTCTGAAGAATGCTTAGTTGTCATGAACTAAGTGAATTTAGATATAGATTTAACATAGAAATAGTTTTACATTGCTCCGATGGTCTAAATATAACAGTCCACATAGTGGTAAAATCACATTAAATGGTAAAATTTCAAGGTATAGTTATTCCAGTATTACCCCCACCCTCCAACCCCCAAAAGGAGGAGGGGGGGGGGGTAATAAACAAACAAAAATGAATAAAAACCATTAAATCAAACTCTTTATTTCAAAAATTAGAAGTACATGTTAATGTCATATCCAAGAATCGGTTTACGTAGTCAAAGTTCATATTTTAGATTTTGTTGGATAGCCTCACCTCTCGTTCGAATACCGATGTAAGACGCCTTACTTATATTCTACATTTTGTAAATCTTGAATATGTTCTATTTATTCCCGTCAAAATGTGCAATTTGATTAGATAAAACATAAACACATTTATTGCCGATTCATCATGCATTTCATTGTGGAAAAATACCTTACTTTATTGACTATACCTGACCGTAATTCGTACGCGTAAGGCGTACGTGGTAAAAAAAAAAGTAGAACTTCATTTGATTTATTTAAGAGTAGCAAGTTCAGGAGTCGTACACACAAATACAGGGTCTTATTTGAACAACTGAACCGTTGAATATGTTTGATGAAATGGGATTGCCCCCTTTTCCTCCTTTAACGCAAAGAAACGGTTCGAGAAAATAGGGAATATGTTAGGATGATGTCATATTAGCCATTTCTCCTAAATCCGGTTATTCTCACGAACAAATACTGTAAAGAAATTAAATAATTGTTTTATTTACCCTATGCTTTGGAAGGTGTCATATTGAATATAATTATATAAATCCAAGTCATATTAAAATCATACATGTACTACATGTATTCTTTAAGGTGGTATGGGACACCCGCCAATATTAATGTGAATAAAAGTACATTATAATCAAATACTTTCACCAATTTAGATATAAGTACAATATAATCAAATACTTTCACCAATATAGATAAAAGTACATTATAATCGAATACTTTCACAAATTAAGAATATTTAAATTTTACCGAAAATCAAACCAAAAAAAAATATCTTTTAAAAATTTTAAGAAACTAACAACTTGCAGATTCGTAGTAAACACTCTAACCCATTGCGTTTCACTGTTTTGTCACAATTATGGGAAAGAAAAAATATCAAATTATAACTGATTTTATTGTTTATTTCGAAAGGAATAACATCACAATATGGAGGTGTTCCATATCACCTTTATTGTTGTATGTACGTTGATTGAAAACAAATTCTTCTTTAGTATTGAGTTTTTAGTCATACAGTTTTCTTAAGGGAAAGGCGCTTTAGAAAATAAATTTTAGATTTGTTAAAAATGTGAAAAAAAGTTAATACGTTATTAAAATAATTCAATAATTCACGAGTTTACTTTTTATCTAAATTTTTGTATTATATCAGAAAAATTGAGTAACCAAATTACCACAGGTATTTATATTACTATGATTGAAAAAAGAATGCATCGATCTTTTTTTAAAGGAATGATTTATAATAGATACTAAACAATAGGAATTATGTTACAAATTCGCTTTCATTTTTCCCTCTAGGAACACATTGGGTATATATGAGAGATAGTATGTATGCTCCTAAACCGAAAGGCGCAGTATTCAAAGGAACCAATGGAGTTATTCTTTCTGGAAGTCATGCAAAATCTGAGCATGATAGAGAGTATGGCGTAACATTGGGAATTAAATGCCCACCTTACTTATAGGTTTCCTCACAAAATTAAAATTGAGCATGGCAGGAACTTATTCATGTGGTCAAAAATCCAAAAGGACGTTTGTTTATTGATGTATCACCACATGAAAAGTTCGGAAATAATCGGCAAAATCAAAGACTTTAAATATTTTTATGAAAAATTGATCGTTAACCCAAAGAGAGAGAGAGAGAGAGAGAGAGAGAGAGAGAGAGAGAGAGAGAGAGAGAGAGAGAGAGAGAGAGAGAGAGAGAGAGTACATCATAAATTGTTTTCATAACGGGGTTTGGATGAAAATAAATATACTAATGAATTATCCATGAATTATCCATTATTTTGGTTCAAGTACGAGAAAGTAAGCAGAAAAAAATGACACGACACGAGTTATTTTCACAGTGCATTAGGAGACCTTGTAAACTTACTGTTACCCGATTTCATAAGCAGTATGTTTTGTTACCACTTAAAACGGTAACGTTCAAATCTTGACGTCAATTAATACGAAGCATGCACAGTTTATCAATTTACCTCATCCGTTTTTCATACCTAGTCTCTTGTGACTTTCCCTTTGTATTTTAAAACGACTTTACATTATTTGACATCTTCCACTGTTTGAGAATCATGTTTATTTAAAATTGCTTGACTGGCATGAAGAATACTTTAATAATACAGGCACCCGTTAACTTTTTCAAACTGTTTTCTGAATTATCTTTTTTATCTACTCTCATTTATGTTAACAATAAGTCATTTGAGTATCGAACAAATATTAAACAGCAAATCGTAATATTTTAAGTATCATAATTAATTTTGAAAGCTTTTCTGTACCAGGATTTTAAATTTGTATTAAATACATCACAAAAGTGGTAATCAGCTTTTACATTCTGTGTATTACATTCTATAACGGACATTGCATCACGAACAATTCTTCCTATTTGATATTTTGATTTTTTTAAACAATTTATTTAATTTGGATTAGTCTTCTGAGTCTTCCGAGTGGAATAGATAGTTAGCACTCTTTGAAAATATATGTCTGCAAATAATGGCAAGGCAAACTTTATCTATGTCTTCATCTTTGTTATTCTCCATGTCAAATGTTGAAATTATATGAATTATTTGCAATCTTTTAAATTTATTCTTTTATGTGAATGGATTTTAAAAAGAGTAACCATATCAATTTAATTTTCAGTGTTCATTATTATTTTATGAGATTAAAAACATTGCAACAATGTGAACAGGTACATGTAGGTGATTCGATTATGCATATGTGTGACTTTAACTTAAAGACAAATTGCAACATTTCATAGAAAAGGACTACGGGTCACATCGCTTACCTAACCATTGTCTAAAATTGCATATTGCTTAGTTTTACTGTATCTGATACGAAACAATATGAGGACATGTTTAAATGTACAACAATTTCATGATAACATTAACATCACAATGATTGACATCAACTTTATGAAACGACGCACAAATCATTGATAATATTGCATGGGCAGATCAGTTGGAGGCATGGGGGATCCGCGCATGTATTGAATTTCTTCCCTATATTTTTTTCGTCTTTAAAGATTGACAAATGCAACCGTGTTTATTTTTATGTACTCAATTGCAAAAACTTGCATATTCTAATTTTTTATTCAAGCTTGATGCAATATTATCTGTGGAATTTGGTGTGGTCTTTATTTCGTCTAATGATGTGATTTTATAATATTTTTCATATTTTAAACATTTTTTCGTTATTGAATAACAGAATGGGACGATTGGTACGCGTCCAACCAGTGGCCGGGACACAGTCAAAAAATGGATTTCCTATAAAAGAAATATGCGACATTTGTAATTTGCATCGAAAAAAAAACCTCAAAATTTTATAATTCTAATTTATCATAACAGTCTTTTAAAATGATAATTAGTATTGTTTGTAAAATTTTCATGCTGTTATCACAATAAAGCATAAAATGTATACTCTCCTTGATAAAAGTTAGAATTTTATTTTGCAGAAGAAAGAATACAAAACAAACATCACATTTTATTTTATCATATAATGTAATAATCGAAGAGAAAATACTTAGTGTCTACTAAGCCAGATGTAATCAAATAAATTTTATAGTCTCAGGTTCGTCAGGAAAATTGTTTTGACAGACAATAAGGTGGTACTTGAAAAGTAGGCTTCATTTTTCGTCCGGTTAGTTGATTAATGCATTTCATTCTATGCCTTAAATAAACTGATAAAAGTAATTTCCTAATATAACCAAAACGCAGCACAGTTAAGAATGTCAATAAATTCCGTTCAGACAAAAAGTACGGGAAATGTGCATTATGACATCACAGTATATTACAAACCTCGAAAGTACTTATTAATTCTTTTATTAGCAAAATTAATTTATACTTATCTTTTAATTAAAAAAAACAAATGCTATTACTTGCAATTTCGATGTCTGTTATTTCGTACACACTGAAAAATAAGCGAGAGGTCGTTCTCGCTGTATGCTACGAAAAATGACGTCATATGCTTCAAAATGACGCATAAAGGTATGTCATTGAAGGTTATCATGCAGTTTTTTAGCGAAGAAAAATAAATGTCATAGATTGTTATAATTATGCATCTTATAATGAGGCAATCTCAGTTTTGTATAAAATATCGTATATCTTAAAGCTGGGTACCTAAATAAATCATTCATATTGCAAGGGCATACACTTATCGGATCATGACAAACTTTTAGATGTGAATTTGAAATATGCTATGTAATTTAAGAACTTCTGAGATCCTTGTAAAATCTTACAAATTAATAATTTTTAATGAAATTAACACTGTGACCTTCAAAATTATTCAACATATGCATTTTAAATTATGATTTCTACTAACAAATAATCTTATCTTAAAAAGTTCGCAACAGTTTTCAAAATCTACGATATAACATCAAGTTATTTTATAATTCAGTTGTGAATTTTGACATGATTATGCCGTTCCAATATTGAAATTTTTGAATGACTTCAAAACCACAAATACATCTGCTTGTACCATGCGACTGCCATATCACGTGACCACTATGAACATAAAATATTGTACTGTTATATATATATTTCCGAAATATATTGCATTTGAGCGACCGTTATTGATTTTAAAAATAACATGCCCGTTGAACTAAAGTATACGTGTTTTCATCATAAATAAAACTCGCCAATATTTTTATTGGCCGCCTTAACTGTACTGCGAAAGCAAAGCACTACACATATACAGTCAAGAATCCTAAAATCCAATATATATGTATGATGTATATTTCAAAATGGCTCAAATAACCATCATATTTGGCACTTGGTCTTTTAATAGAAAATTGACATCAAATAGAAAACATTGGATAATATATCCAACTATATGATATCAGGTAGCATTTTTCACTTTTGTGTTACCTATTTTTAAGGCCGAAGTTTTTACTTTGTGTTAAAATGTCCAGTTTACAATTCGTATAGATCAAGATATATTTTAAGGAGTTATGTAAAAAAAAAAAATGTGTTCTAACTTGTCCAGTTATTTAGTTCAAACAATACCGAAGAGTTGTGTAACCTTGTTAAATGTTTTTATTGTGCATTTATGTTTAAGAAATTCATAATATGATTACTTCAAGTGAATTCAAACAATTTTTGATTCGAATTGTTATATCATATTTTCAATATCAAATATATAACAATTTCATATGGTAAAAATATCATGATTTTTTTTATATGATGTAACAGTTGTATGTTGTTCTCCATAGAGATAATGCACGCTCTGCAGCGAATCTGACACCAACTGGCCTCGCGTTTTGCGTGCTTCGCATATTGTTTATATGTATGCAATATTGATGAACATAATGGCTAAAATTTGAAATAAATAAATAATGATTGTCAACTTATCTGTTGAACGTTTATATTTGTTTATTTATAATTAGCCTAGTATATTTGTTTTGTCTTTAGTCGTTGGAATTTGTACAATGTCTACTTTATAATAATTTTTTGAACATTATGTACATGTACCATTAATCAAATCACCAAAAGTTTCAATCATTAAGCATTAATTTTGTATTTTTGTGCATATGCATTATACGTATGTTTATTATGTTCTTTGTGAAGGGTCTACCTATACTTATTATCTTAGTATTTATTTAAACACTATGTCTCTCTTTTTAGTTTACATTCTGACAATGTAGTGAGAAGAAAGTTGTGGAATATTATTGATTGTTAATCCGCTCCACAGATTAATTTGAATTAAATTTGACAGTCTAATAAGAAGTGTTTTCCATCTTCGACAGAAGAGTTTGAACAGAAAACACATGTCCTTTCACTTAAAAGGTTCTTTTTTTATAATGACCAGTTTCTATACAAATAGGAAGAATGCCACATCTAAGCTGAGCCAGGGCTGAACGTTCTTGCTCTAAAATATTTGAAGGAAAATACAGTTCTGTTTAAATGAAATATATGTCCTTAATTTTGGAGAAGATTGTATTTCAACAATATTAACTATATTATTTCAACATATGGTGAAAATAAAAATAAATAACCACTTCTTATACTGTCCAGGTGAATATAGGTAAACTCAGTTCAATTTATTTCACTCAAACCGTCAACGTGATGGCACATGAGGTACATGTATATAAATATTTACAAATGTAGATATAGTGTCAGAGGTATACTATAAATCATAGAAAAAATAAGAAAAAAGTACAAATGTTCAAGGAAGATAGACTGATGCATAAATTTCATTTATAAATAGAGTGTTTTAAGTTTTTTTTAATAGTAGACATTAATTCACAAAACTTAAAAGTGTTTTATCTTTCACAAAATCTAGGTTCTAAGTATTTTTGTCCAATACATAAAAGAGCGTTAAATTCTATTTGATTATTATTACATAAGGTACAGCGTCTTTCATTACGATTAATGCCTAACCATCTACCAGTTTCTACAGGGAGTCATTGATTTGACGTTTGAAATTTAGCAAATATTTTCCGAAATTTTGATGGTAAAATACTCAGTACTTTTCATATCCCAAAGTTAATTTAAAAGTTTTATATATATGACCTGAAGAATTTACAATATCAACCGACCATTTCTGCACAAACTGGTTTTTGAGTCTTTGCTTGACAGCATTGGTAATCCAATTAACATTCACAATACATTGTTCATTCCAAATGTTAGTAAATCCCCAGTTATCAAAAATAGAATGCATTCATTCAATCCATCGGTTCTTAAAAATTTCATTATAATACTGTGTCAACATATATTTATACAATATGTAAACAATTTCATTTTTGGGACGGAGAACAATTTCGTCCAGTATGAAACCATTCAAGAATAGATATTAACAAATAACGGGAACCTTCCAGTCTATCCCTAAACCATATATGATGAAGTACAACTTTTTAATTCAGTATGTGTTTCAAATGAAAACGTTCTACAATTTCTATATTTTCGTAACCCCATATTTCACATCCATAAAATAGTACCAGCATTACAACTTTATCGAAAAGATCTAGCTGACATTCGATAAGTAAATTAAATCGCTTTATTTTCCTGATGACCCCATACGTGGCCTTCTGTGCCTGTTCACATAGATGTGTTTTTGCTTTTTTTAAAGACCATAAACGTGAAAAAAAATAAATCAAAGGTATTCAAAATCTTTCTCATTTTCAATTATTTCCCTTTAGAAAATATCAATATTTTCGTTTTATTTATATAAACCGTTAACTTCCATTGCTCACGGTATAAAAATATTTCATTCAGAGCATTTTGTAAATCATCGAGCGTTTCAGCAAGAATAACAGTATCGTCAGAATAAAAAAGTATACATAGTTTAAAATACAAAAAACAGTTCATCCATTATAGGTATAGTTACACTATGTAACCCAGTTATGTTTTTATCAATCAAGAACTTTTTCAAGTCATTAATATATAACGAAAATAAAAACGGCGAAAATTTTTCATCTTGATATACTCCAACATTACAGCTAAAAAAAAAAAAGTTTTTCCTTTATATACATAAGAGTATTGGATACAAATTATAGTGTTATTATAGATGGTCTAGAGTTGAATGATTTTCTCTAAAATCTGCTTGGCTTACACTGATAAGGTTTATCTCATTCAATTTAACGAAAAGGTATAATCATACCATATCAAGGAGAGCTTTAGACAATGCTGGCTATTTTGTTTTGGGGATTTTTTTTAATAACACCTTAGTATATTATCATTCTTTCCTTATAGTCTCCCCTTTGAAGAGGACCCTAAATCTTCATTTAAAAAAAATTGAAATCCTTTTTCCCAAGGATGAATTGGTTGAAGTTGACTCAGTGGATCTTAAGAGGAAGTCGAAAATGTAAAATATTTACAGACAGACAAAAGATGACTAGAAGAGCTCAAACAACAAAATCGTATATGGAGAGTACGGTGCGCTTCTTGGATCATTTTGGGGCTGGGATTGCATGGTATTTTATTACACGCTTTCTGCAATGTACAGGTGTACATGTATGTGATCGGTGTGATTTTTAAGAGGCACTGTACTGTTCATTTCGAATGTGTAGTTACTGTAGCATGTTTCAGGGTGTGTTAAGAAATGGTTCACCCAAATATGCAGTTGATTTATTTTTCCTATCAGTAATTAACTGCATAATACACAATAATTTTCAAAGATTTTCAAACAATGATTATAACTCATGTATTGCGATCAGAGTCCCTTTCCCTCGCTGCTCTATTTTTATGTTACAAGATAAATTCTTAATATATTTATCACTTTTAACATTCATTTGTTGATAACCGGGTATTTTGTCCGTGTTCTGTTTTCAACGAGTGTGTGAGTAAAAAGGTTAATGAAATATAAAAAGGTTAGCCGGCATTTGTAAAACGTCAGCTAAATCGCATGCATACAGTGAAGAGCGGACACTTGTCCAACAAAATGATAAATGTCGCCATTAAAAGCTATTGACTTATTGTGTGTATCCAATTGTGTAAATATAGTACGAAATATGTTACATGTACATGGATAGTTTAATGGAGTAACAAAAACTATATTTTGACTGTACACGCGATGTTATTTCAGATAAGAGAAGCAATGACGGGTTACATGTAGGTGTGATCTGTGTATACGAACAGAAAATCATAGAATCAATATTTAAATGAATAAAAATCCGTGTCGAAAAACTTGATAACAGTTGATTTCAAGATTTCTAAAGTGAAATTCATTGTTTATTTTATAAATTGCGTGTATTTTACATTGTCTATTCACCAGGGGAATTTGATCGGCCACAGTACACAATAAAGAATGATCATAAGAGTTAAGAATACAGAAATAGAAAGATGCTTGCAAAAAAAAAAAAACAAATAGCCGAAAATCAAGACAACGATTAAGGAAACTAAAGAAATATCAAAATAAAATCGGAGCAATTTTTTATCAGAATTTTAAATGGAAATATTTAATGACTTCAATACAAGTACATGTATAGAAATAGAAAGATGCTAGTTAGAATTACCGACAGATCGCTGAATTAACAAAAATATATCGGATTAAAGTCAAACAGTTCTTTTATTCTATTGTAATGATTACAATTAATAAAAATTAATTCACGAAACGTATCAAAAACGGGGAAGCGGATGGAAGTTCTGGTTTTAATTAGATTGAAGCACATATGTAATGTATCATATAAATAAAGAAAAAATGCTTGTTATAATTACCACCTTGCTGATACTCAATCGAGCAAAAACTAAACAAAATTATATCGAGAAAAATCAAAGTGTTCAGGCCACTCCTACCTTATTAATAAAGCGCGCAAACCGTTCACAAAGCGTGCAGCTATTTTTAGCAAAGCGTACCGTGCAAGAAGCGAAAAGTACCGTTCACAAAACGAAAGCGTACCGAACCGAACCGTGCAACTGGTGTAGTAGCACGTTTCAGGGTCTGTAGTATATTAATTAAGATGCTTGAACAATATACTAAATATTGCCATCAACAATTCTTAATTTGGTTGCTTCCTTCAATGGGGCATTCGGCAAAGATAAGCAGTAAACACTTATAGTCTAATCATCTGGCATTTATTGAGCAGCAATACAATTGTACCTGACCGTATTATGTAATCGTAAAGTGTGGTGTCAAGAAGTAGAACCTCATTTGATCTATTTATAGTACAGCATTTTCAGTTGTCGTACGTTCTCATTGGAACAACGCGATCAGCATGGAAGGGAAAGATTTTAAGCCAAAACAGTTTGGATCGGTTATGTTTGATGGAATGGTCTTGCCCCCTTTCTCTCCTTTATTACAAGACGCAAATAAACGATTTGAGGAAATAAGGAATATGGAATACAGGAAGGATGATATAATATTAGTCATTTATCCTAAATCAGGTATTTCTCACAAAAAGGTCTGTAGTTGTAAGTTTAATACTTGTTATATTTGTCCTATGGAAGGTATCATAAATGTTATGCATGTCCAATACATATAAAATGATATTACATGTATTCTTAATATAAAACAGACCCTCCTTCCTTAATGATTTTGCAAAAAAATAATTTTTGTTAACCAAAGCTAAAATTTAATTTGATAACGGTGATGTGTGTTAATTGGAGCGGCAATGATAACGACGATCTGCGATCAGTGGAGTGGCGAAGTGTTAACTCCAATGTTTACACAAGCAAAAGTGTTGACAATTAGCAGGGAAATAATTAGATAGGTTCGACATTAAAGAAATAAAGAATATTTGTCCTAAAGCGGTACCGGGCACCTCGTCGAAAGAACAACTGAACGAATGCGACGACTCATCGAAAGTCAACTAATCGAAAGTAGAACTCACTGACTCGACATTTCAAAGAAAGTCAACTCGTGGATAACGACAAGTGAAATAAAAATTTAATTGTTTGACCACTTTTCCGATTATTTTCTTCATTTCATACCCAGTCACGACATGTTCGAGGGAGGTATCGATTTTACCTGTATTTCTTCTCAAAAGAATAAAAACAAATTAGCGTACAACGGTTTTATTTACATATGTGATCGGACAAATAAAAAAAAAGTTATTGGAAGTGTGACATGAGCGATTGTAAGGGGCGGTGCATAAAAACTGAAAGTATCAGATCCTGTTAACATTGAAGTTGGTACCTTGATTTAATCAAAATTAAATGGAATTATTTGGTATTCTTTTTTATCTCTTTAAAGTTTAATAATTCTGAAACTATTTTTCAATCTTGATAGTCTATCAATTGACCTGTGAAATAAAGGTCTATATGATCGGATATAACAAAAAAGCGGGTTAATTTATCTGCTAAATAGATGGAACATGTGTAATACAACTTGTACAAGCAATATTGCCGTCGTCGGGAACGTGATGTGGTCTATTATTGGGTCCCCTACATCATCCGGCACTAGTGCAGATGCAATAATATATCCAGGAATGTTGTAACAATTTTTAAATTGCTGTAAGCTTTGCTGATTGTACGTTATAATCACCTTTCGGAGAATATTATGATGAATGGGCATATAAATCATAGTCCAAAGTACTGAAACTAGTTAAATATAGTTAACAGCTTACTACACCTATCACTAACGTATAATGTCTGCATTCCAATTTCAAAACTTGAGGGATAAACATTTATTAATCACACTCTGTATATATTGAGTTTCGAAAGCGTTCTCTCGGCATGAAAAAGCCGTTCAATCCTCTACCCATGGTTAGCTACGGTTCATTTTTACAAGGTAATCATTTTGACAAAATATCACAAAATCATAATTTCTGTTAATGTACTATCTTATAATCAAACGAATTACAAAAAAGTACGTTTTACCATGACACAAAATAGGATTGAATAATTGAAAAATTATCTGCACATTCATTCAGATGCTACAACCGCTTTGAACCTTTTTGCAGGCACGTACATTTGTAGCATCGGTTTTTTTTTTCTTTTTTTGCTTGTCAAGATTTTTGGATGACTCTGCCCCCCCCCCCCCCCTAAATTATCTTTTAAAAAAGTATAGTTATTTATATAAAAATAAGGCTTCATATCATTCCATACCTCGATATCCAATTTATCATTTATAGGATAACTTTAATCATTTAAAGAATAATGCGTCCCTTTTTCAAATGTATTTATTCATTACATTGGTTTTTTAGGAACACATCGGGTGAGACAGATATTGACGATAACTTAACTTTTTAATCAAATCTCATTTTATCTAAAACTTTTTGAAAAAATCATGAATCTTGCAACTGAATTACAATTCAATCACATTCATTAATATAATGATAATTCAAATAGTATGTATCTATCTTTTTTTTATTAATTCAATAATCAAAATAGAAATGACTACTTATAACGATTGATATTATTTCTATTACAATTGCTTCCCTTTAAGGAACACATTGGGTATGGGAGATAGTCTGCATGTTACTGAAACAAAAGGCAGAATATTCCAAGGAAACAAAGGAATTTTTCTTTTTGGAAGCCATGCCAGATCTGAGCATAGTAAATAGTTTGGCGTCACCTAGAGCATTAAATACCCACCTTCCCTATAGATGGCTCCCAAAACAACACATTGAGAATGGCGGGAAAATTGTTCATGTGGTCAGAAATCCAAAAGACGTCTGTGTATCGTTGTATCACCACATGAAAAGTTCAGAACAATTCGGCGAAATCAAAAACTTTAAAACTTTTTACGAAACAGTGTTCTTGAATCCAACAGGTAGGGGATAGAGAGAGAGAGAGAGAGAGAGAGAGAGAGAGAGAGAGAGAGAGAGAGAGAGAGAGAGAGAGACAGAGACAGAGACAGAGAGACAGAGAGAGAGAGAGAGAGAGAGAGAGAGAGAGAGAGAGAGAGAGAGAGTTTGTGTTTGTAAATTATCCGATAAGTGACCAAACTAAGTAAATTTTCACCGTTTTTGTAGCAAAATTTATGGACGGATGGTTCAAGTACGAAAAAGATTTCGAGCAAGCAGAAAAAAATGACACTAGAGGAAATATTTTCAATGTTCATTACGAAAGCTTGAAAAAGGTATGACTCTTGTACATATTCCAAAATAGTGTGTTGCAGTTCCTTTGCTATTTTTACCTAAAGGAGTTGCAGATTGAATGGAAAAATCAAAGTTACAGAATTCAATATAAATCTTTTTTTTTGTATGCAACGTTGTCCATAAAGCAGTGTAGAATTTTAGCTGGAAAGTTTGTGCTAACTGTTATAACACCATGAGAAAAATTTGAAAATGGTTACACAGACAAATGTAGCAGATTTCACGCTTTATAAAAAGGGAATACTCAATGTTGTGAAAAAAAACTGCCTCCTTGAAACAAAATTGATTTAATCTTAACGAGTCCGATATATCCTTGAAAACTGCCATTTCTGATGTTTGTTTCAATGTGACATATTTCTTAACGATCTAACTTTTGGAAAAATCATTGATACCTTTGAAATCTAGGAACGCTGTGTTAAATTTCCCGGATAAAAGTCATGTCTAGAATAGTCGAGTGGTTAGGGCGTTAGAATAGAGTGTAACCGACTCCGACTATTTCGATTTGGTTCGATTTCCAGAAAGTAGGAATTTTTTTCTATACAGATTTCTTTTAATCGCATGAAAAGGTAATGCATATATATGCCTGTAATTTATGAATGTTATCATAAAGGTTTTTAAACGCTTGTAACTGTAATATTTTGCATGCATGCTTAATTTTTTTTCAACTTTTTTTACTGGGTGAACTTGAATTATAAACATTTCCTTCTGAACAAGGATTTTCAAGGATTTTCAAAACAATGTACGCAACAATGTGGAAAATTGTTTTTTTCCCCTTAATTATGAGATAACCAGGTATGTCATTATCGTTTTTCTAGATACTATAGAAACATGAGATGATTATAATTACAACTCTGGCGGTTTTGAAGAGCCATGTGATATTTTAAACACACTGGGCAATAGAAATCAAATTGATATATGTCAACATTTAAATACAGAATATATGGTCATCTTCCTAACCGTACTTATGAAAATTAAAGGTTGGTTGCCGTGTTTGATATTAATGCGCGTAAAATGTTTGTGTATTTTGCCTGCATGGGTGCAGAACAAATATATACCCGCTGTGTAAATATTGTCGTCTACGTAATGTGTCTATATTTAGAGATGACTCTTCTTTAAAGTTCCTTTCCACGTTAGGTAATGATCGTGCATTTTTGCAACACTGTCTTTCTGAAATAGGTTAAATCAATAGTTATTATTTTATATTGCCTGACAATGATATTTAACACAAAGTAAAATATGTTTAAAGAAATATAATGGTTCAATGCCCACTTTATGCATTTTATGAATATTATAATTTTTTTGTTTTCACCCCCAGAATCCAATAACAGAAATCAGTCGACTTGCCGACTTTCTGAATATCATCATAAAGGAAGAAGATATAGCTGATATAGCGGATAAATGTAGCTTTAAAAAACTGAAACTGGCTAATGATACCTTTAAAGATCATTCCTTTCTTGGAGATATGGGTGAAAGAATTAAGAAGTTTATGTATAGAAAAGGTAGGATATGAGTTTAATTGTAAAATATTACTAATTTTATTTTCAGTAATTAACAAAACACAGTATTATATCAATGTTAATTTGTTTTGTTTAAGGAGAAATTGGTGATTGGAAAAACCATTTTACCGTTGCAATGAATGAACATTTTGATGCAATTTACAAAGATGAAATGAAAGATTCTGACATTCAAACTCAATTTGAGTGATGATTTCAGGAGCATTGATGGTGGATCATACATAATTGCAACAATCATCTCCAATATTCTCTGAATTCATCATGGATATAGTTATAAAAAGAAACTATAGAAAAGCATATTATATGGACCTCAGAAAATACAATATAAGGCGATCGTTCATGTCGAGTCTGGTCTGCGTTCGGAATTAAGTTGGACATGTATTTTTTGCATAACGTCCGCTATCATGAAGATCCATAAATCAATAACAAACAAATGAATACGTCTCTGGTTTTTGTCAGATTCAGCTTGACTAGTTTATTCACTTTTAACAAACTTGTATAAGGTAAAGTGCATGCCATCCCACGAAAATATACCATTACTACATGGTATTGATTACTAGTAACTGTATAAACATAATATAAAAAAAATAAAGAAAAAAGAGAATAATTGAAACTATAGTACCGGTATATATTCACGTATAGTTTCAATATAAAAACTATTTTTGTACAAAATACAAAGAGGTATAGCGCCTTTTCCCATTATTTCGCCTACACCCGTGTTTGAACGGAAAGTACCTGTTATTGAAAATAGATACACGTACCTGTCGCAATACCTAGGTACTGATTTTTAATGGTGTATGTAACCACTGATTTGTCAAAATTTCAGGAAACATGCATCTAGAAATGAATATATAGAACTGTGTGCCTAAAACAGTTGATATTCTGAACAGTGATTAGCTTCCAGCCAATTAGAATTAATATAAGTATGAATAGAGTATAGTGTTATTGAAAAGATCTGTTTATATTGAGTGTGCTCATATTCAGAATTAAACAAGACAATTAAAAAAAATCCAGCAGATTAGCTACATGTAATTTTAAATCGCTATTCTTCTCATTCTTAAAGTGAAAAGAAAAACATCTCTACTATATCTACTTGATGGAATCGATCCCGCGATCGCAAAATCAAAAGTTCCTACGCGTTACCACTAGGCCACGCATATAACACTTTAATAGGATGTCTTATCAATAAGTGTGGCTATATGTATGGTTGTATTAGAAAAGTCACTAATTGAAATATTTGTTTAATTTTCAGTACGAAGACCACGTTAAAGCAAAATTAATTTAATGTAAACGTTTACTACAATATCTGTAGAACATAATTTTAATCAGATTTCTTTGGTTTAAAGTGGTTCAAATAGTCAAACATCCAACTTTTTATTGCATACTAACTATTTTCATCTACATCCCTTAAACCCTGAAGATGTTAATGATGTCGTGTAAGATAATTAAGTCCTTTCTAACATGGCAATTGTGTGATTTGCGTTTCTTTGAATATATTTAAACTAAATATTGTATAATACTGAAAGATCTTATGTTTGCAAAAGCGCTATATTATAGGCCAAATAATAGGAAAAGGCGCTATAACTCTTTTGACATTATCGGTGTAGTTGGGTCTAGTTTGCATCAAAATGTATATAAAAGCAAAGAGATATGTACCAAGAAATTTAGAATATATAAATAAAAATGAGAACCATGTAACATTAAAATATGAACTACAATACCATTATATAGATGATATTTTCTGATCAAAATATTTGTTTCCATAAGTGGTATTAAAAGAAAATCAAATACTGCACCTGTTCACCAGCACAGGGATTAATCAACCCAATAACAATGTTTTTTTAAACTTTGATCATGCATGTATGAAAGAAACCAAACATAATGGTGTCACGATTGTAAATACTTAAACAATAAAATGTTTTCTTTGGTGATTCATGCAGGATATGAAGGTGGCGACATTGCAGAAAAAAATATATGAACATTGGTTTTGCCTGCATAACCCGCATGAAACATCAAAGAAAGCATTTTAGTCTATATTTACATATTTCTTATAATAAATTAATAAATTTATCGTAAAAAGTTAGTAAAATTAACTGAATTATTCTTAATGTACATCAGTACGTTAGATAAATGAAACAGCCAAATCGTCTTCCATGGAAATTTGAGTCTGATATCATCATGATTATTTCGTGCAGTCTGTGAATTTTCTTAGGTTGATGAAGGTTTCGACCAATCGATAAACGGGGCGTGTAGATTTCAGTCCTGTGAGTTTTTACAGAGTTATGAATTACAATGAATTTCTGTAAGAAATAGAGAGAATAATACTTGGTGAATGTAAATACTATAACATAGACGTATTTAAAGGTACTCGCGAAACTTGAATTACACAATGATATTCAATAAACTCACCTATACATACAATATTTAAAGTTAAGCATAAGCATTTATCGAACGTTTACCTTAATTCCTTTATGTAATGCCACAAAAATGAAAATAAATGTACATTTGGGGCCCGTTTCTCAAAAAGGCCTACGTCCAGGCGTAAGCTTAGTCCGGACTAAATCAGGGACTAAACTTCAAAACTCGACAAAGTTGCGTTTCACAAAAAGGCGGAAACTTAGTCGGGACTAAATTTGGGTTTAAATCTATGCCTGCTAATGGGTAGGCGTAAGTCCTTAGTCTGTACACAAAAATGGCGAGTGTTTTTTTTTTTTAAAGCAAAATAAACAGAATTTTAATTTAGGGATTGTTTTACGTGTTATTAAGGTAACATTCACATTTATTGAAATATTTGTACATGTACGTATAATTTCAAAAAATACCTATTGTTCGATAACTGTTCCTATTTCTAAATAAATTACGATTACATCAGTTTGATAAATAATGGGCTTAACTCATTAAAGGTATGTAATATACATTACAACTCGTTAATGAAATTTACCTTAAGTATGAAAAATTAAAGATGGGTATACCCCGATAACTGATATAAACACAATAGTTAAAAAGATGGTAATTTTAAATTATACATGTATTCCACAACAACAACTCCGAGTTTATACATCGTGTAAATGTATATAAGTACGGATAGATTATTGATTTTTAAAACAATATTCAGTAAGCATAGACTACATTTTAGTTTAAAAACCTCTTAAGTTAACATTGTTCTTCAACTAAGTCTATATTTATCTTCACATCATTTGAAGAAGTACCACATACATGTATATGTTTAAGACGAAGTCTGAGACCAATTTAATGTTTCTAATAAAATTTGAACCTATGAAACGAAACTGATTTCAAAATATTGAGAATACTCCTTTAAATAGGAGCAACTCAAAACATTTACAGTTGTAATTTGTGCTTGTATGTGGTTGTACTTTCCTTACCTATATTATTTACAATTTTACAACACGTATGCATTCTCATTCTCATTTTTTTTTACTCTTAGTATCTTTACAAAGCTGTATGAAAGCTACATGTTATTTTGAATGTTTACGAACTTGCATTTAGATACAATCCATTTTAATTTGTTAAAATATTACTTTAAAATATATTTTAGAATGCAGAGTTTGTATCAGTTTTAGATCTATTGACAAGCGTGTTGTCAAGGTTCTCGAAGATTCTAAAATTTCACATGCACGCCTCCTTGAATTTTCGGAAATCAAATTTATTAATCTTTTTAATTCAAGGATCAATTAATCTATTGCGTACATATTTTTTTAAAAATATGTATGGTTTACCTATTAATGATCTTCGTGCATATGCATATGTGTTGTTTATTTGTACTCGTTAATTGAATTGAACTTTAATCGCTTGAATTCAGGATAGCTAGTTGTGTTTCATCATTTTAAGATGTATGTATGTCAAGGAATGTTTTTTTCATTTTGAAGTTGTCGACTTGCAATACAAAAGACGTTGTTTTAGCAGTTTTACAACAGTGTCCATTATTTACAAATTTAACTAGCTTGTCATACTTATTATATAAACAATTATATACCCCCAAATAACTCAAAGCAGATAGGAACAAAAGTAGGACTAAAATATACTTGTTAAAACCGCAAAGACCCTAAATATCTTATCCGGAGGGGGATAGGTGATTTAATTTTTAGATGCCTTTTCCATTAAACCTTTCATTCATAAAACTTTCTTCAAATACGGAGGGGGTTCTTAGATTATTGCTTTTAGATCTATATTTTAATCAAGATATTGTATACAGTGGTATTTTCGTCCTGTGTTATCTTTGCCCTTCTACACTTCGCCGAGAATTCGCCCACATTTGTGTTTCAAGTAACCTAATATTAGACATTGAAATTCTGAAATTCTTAAATTCGCCTGATGACAACGAGGATGAAATGGTTGAAAATTAAACGGGGCCGAATAATTCCCTGTATACAGTATATATTATATATTACTTTCAATACCCCCCACCACCAAAAAAAAAAACCAAACAAAAAAAAAACCAAACAAACAAACAAAAATAAACCAATCAATTGATTAAACCAAAACCAGGAAAGAGAGTGCGGAAGACCCTGGCCTCAAATGTTGATAATTCCTGTGTTGTTAACTGTAGACAATATCTTTCAAAACTTTTATCATTTGAATCGCAGAAAATCAAGAATCGTTTCATTGTCATTGTCTAAATTCTTACAATATTGGATCATACGTATGATGGAACTTTTCTTCCTTCTGTAGACATGGACAAGGTTCATGTACATGTTATTTATACAGTGGATATTTTCGAATTCAGTAGGTTGCTGTTTGAATCATAGTCATATTATTGTCTCTAAATAATTTAATGATAAGATAAAAAAGTATCAAGCCTTATCCCAGCATCTGAAAGTTTCTAAATACCTATATGAAGCATGACTTATCATTCTGCAGACGTATGCAGGCATTTCTACTGAACCCTGCCCCTGCATTCTATAAATATTTTCAATTTTACACGAATATTGAAGTTAATTTCTATGCATTGTTTCGTTCAATTATGTACAATTGTGCTTCAATATCGTCTGCAATGCATTCAATTGTCATATATTTGGTTTTTGCAACCTCTTATGTCTGCCTCTTTCATATCATCTGCATTTTCTCTAAAATTTCATTATGTCAAGAAGCGTATAGGCATTTGACAGTGTTCTACTTTCATTAATTTAAACTGTTATGAACAACTTCATTCAATGGTATAGTATAACATGTTTACTTTCGAGTAAATGTACTATGGATTGGAAAATTGATCAACCACATATAATCATAGCCTCAAAGCAAAACAAAATACGATATGCTCATGCTTAGTACTCAGCAGAGATGTCTACGTTCTTCGACCATTTAAACCCTAACTTACGCCTCTTACAGAAACGCAACTTAGACCCGACTAAATATTGGCGTAACTTCGTTAGTCGGACTAACTTAAGCCCAAATTTACGCCTTTTTGAGAAACGGACCCCTGTACATGAATTAGGAAGACCAGCAGTAATCACAAATACATTTCGTTAAAAAATGTAGAGTTAAAATTTCACACAACAAAACAATATGAAAGAGAGTCTCCAGAATTTCCTCGCGATATTCATCAAAGAAAAAGTAGTATGTCTTTGAGCATTTTTATTATCATCGGAACGACATCTAAAAACTTGACAGATGTTTTGTATCCATAGCCAAACACGTACAAAAGATCGGTTATAGATGTCAAATAAGCATTTGTTTTCATTTGTTTAAACATGACACGTGACTGCCGGATATATATCTATGTCCGAATCAATATTCGGCAATATGACTGACACGCCTTCTTATCTCGACATTTCATAGTATTTGATACAGAAACCGCGTTACGTAAGATCTTTAAAAATAATTGGAGAAGTTGCAATTTGAAATTTTTAACTAAGAGTAGTTGCCCTTTGAAATGACGTCACCTTGCTATGTCTACAGCGGATTTAAATGGCAGCGTCAAGATTTACTCCTGCAAGGAACAGGGAGATGATTCTTAAAAATATACAGCAACAAAACATTGTAAGTGAACAAGGATGCAGCAAAAAGATTTTCAAACAAAATTTGAAAGGTGAAAATGAGATTTTGAAGAGTTCGGTTGTCTTAAATTGGAGGAGATGTAGTGTTAATGTCACTTTTACGTGAATTTCTGAAGATCATCGCTTTTTGTGAAATAAATGTCTCACTTGCTAGTCCTCGGGAAAATAAAACACGGATTAGCTTTGTTAATGACTGACTACGGAAATATATCGCTTCTATGAGACCGATAAACTCGATATAAATCTGTAGTCAGTAAAAAACCTGATAAGATATCATATAATCATGTTTGAGAATCTTGCAAAATATGTAGGTGGAATTTTTTTCTGATGCAAGTTATTTCTTTTTTGCAATTGTTTTTTCAGGCTCCAAAAGAAAATCCTCAGCATGGTATAATTTTAAGCCGACTAGTTTAATTTTCGGACTGATAGTCAGGTTGGAAGTAGGGTGGAAAACATGTTAAAAAGGAATCAATAGCTGTTAAATACTTACGTTGAATGGATCGATCTAAACACATTTAAAAATGAGAATATTTTTTATCAAAGAATCATTATATGCATGATTTTGTTGACATTAGCTGAATGTTTACGTGGCAACAAACTGATAAATATCCAAAGATTTGACTTCCAGTTTTCCCTGATCTTGTTGAAACATTTAGTTTTGAAAGACTGATATCTAGAGAAATGGTAATAGAAAAAAGGGAAATCATTTTAGATGTTTGTCCTGTTTCTTACTTTGACAGGTACTGTTGAATCATTAGAATTCGTGGTTGCTCAATTTTCGT
Organism: Magallana nippona; assembly: GCA_033439105.1. NCBI lineage: Eukaryota > Metazoa > Mollusca > Bivalvia > Ostreida > Ostreidae > Magallana > Magallana nippona. The sequence goes on along the minus strand of CM065926.1, from coordinate 8,903,833 downwards.
AGTATTCGTGGGTGGCCCTCCCCCACGAATTTAAATACTCAACGAAAACAATTTCAGAAAAAGTTTTCTTTGTTACTGAACCAGTAACCGACGCATCTACGAAGTTACATCCCCGCAATAAGCAAAAAACTCACAATCCACAAAAATTGGTCTCCACAAATTTAAATGATTCCACATTATCTTCATTATACTCGGATCAAGTCGATTCAGAGAAATGTATTTTGTGTTATTTCAATACCGGAAAAAAGGTTGCATTATCATGAAAGCTCCTGTCTAAAACCAAATTCTGTGAATTGTTCATCATTTACAGGAGTTGTAAATAACACGAAAGACAATGGACTTCACAGTTCACCTACAGGTGGAGCTACTGCATCTGTAGTGAAAGAAAGTTCGGAGAGAGAGAGAGTTTTTTTTAATTAAAAGTTACGAATAGTTTACCTGGGAATTAAAAATTTCATAATAAGTTAACATGTAATCCCGATTTCAATACCAACTCTTTATCATTATTTTCATTATTTAGATTAAGAGCAATCAATTTAATTTATTATTTTGATTAAGAGCAATCAAATTAATTTTAATCCATCAATGTTTTATTTTACACAAGATCAATTGATCAAAAAACTTGAAAACACATGATTAATAACTGGTTGATTGAAGTTACAGTTTTCAAAGGAGAGGAGGTTGACTTTTTTTTCACTCGGTCAGCGGTTATATAATAGCTACTGTACACAGCCCTTCTTGACAATTTGCAGTGCACCTTAGCGAGGTAGGGAAATGAGATGACAGATATACGTGTACATGTATATAAACACACTTCCTAAGATCTGCATGATCGGTCAGTGATTATATAATAGCTACTGTACACAGCCATTCTTGACAATGAATATTTTTTTTTATCAAAGAATCATTATTTACATGATTTAGTTGGCATTCGCTGAATATTTGCGTGACAACAAATTCATCAATATCCAAAGATTTGATTTCAAGTTTCCAATGATCATGTTGAAATAGTAAGTTTAGCATAGCGAGAACATTTTCAGATTAATGTCTTGTTTCTTGTTCTTTGAGATGTACCTTCATTATGCCCGGATCCAAGTCTATTCACAGAAATGTATTTTCTGTTATTTCAAAACCGGAAAATAGCTACAACAGTTGCATTATTATGAGAGCTACTGCATCTGTAGTGAAAAGAATTCCGGAAATAATTTAAAAAGACATGGACGAAGACGATTAAGATCCGCTATGTAAACGGTAGGTGTTTCTATTAAACAAAGTTTCAGCAGTTGTTTATTTTTATAAATGCGATTGTATAATTATAAATCATTTTTTTGTAAAAAAAAAAAAAAAAAAAAAAAAAAAAAAAAATATGAAGTTGGAATAATTTCTTTTGTTATAACATTTTATTACTTAAGTTTTCTTTTTTAATTTTAACATAGCCGCGACGCGTTAATGCTGAGTGCATACCGTGTGCTGTTCCTTAATACAAACATTCAACTTTCATTTGAAAAGTAAAGAACAGACTGAAAGAAGAAACAATGTTTTACAAGTATTTATAACACAAGAAGAGGATCTACAAGATAGTAGCACACATATCTAGAGAAAAGAGGACTAGGAGTTTCAACGGTTTATAAGACCTTATAAAAACCACGTACTCATGTAAGCTATCTGTTGGATCAATAAAGCAAAAATCAAAGTCTTTTACTTTTTTGAAAACAAAATGTTCTATCTATCTATCTATCTATTGAGATAAACTCAAAAGGATTAGATACAAGTTTTTGCAACTTACTGGATCTTCTCGGAAGAAGTTTTTAAATAATGAACTAAAGAAGGGGCAATACATGACTTTAAGGTGCTATTCCAAATTTCATTTCATGCGTCTTGATATAACAGCAACCATAGTGTCGATAAAACAGTTTTCGAGATAAAATGAGTCAGCTAATCACTCTGGGAACACATGTGTACTTGCTTGCTTAAACCTTTTCTTCAATGAGGGACATAGGTCATTGACGACTATCCCCTCCATCTTGTTCTGTAATGTGTTAGCTTTTCCAGTCAGTACCACTTGTACCCTCAGTGTTAAAACATTTCTCTGCCAATTGTCCTTTGGTCCCCTTGAAGATTTTACTGTAAATTCTGCCGAGGGATGCAAGTTAATGTATGCTTCCTTAATGTCTGACAAATCCATCGCCACCTCCTTTTTGAATTTCAAGCTCTATTGGTTCGTGATATGTTTTCTACCATAAGCCTTAGTTTTGTATTTTGACAGGCTACCTGAATGTTAGAATTATCCCCCAAACATCTGTTGACGAAGAGTCTACTTTTTTTCCTTGTAAAACTGTTGGTTGTTCTCCAGGTTTCTGATCCTAAGAGCAATATATGGCATTTATATTGGAATCGATGGAATTAAGTTCTTTGCATGGTTTTGTTTGCTTTCCATATATTTTTCATCATATCAAATACCTTTCTTACTTTCCTATTATGATTTTGATGGCCATGTTAAATCATCCGGTACTGTCTATTTCACTGCCTAAATTATACATATTACTTCCTACGTGTCGTGCTGTTATGTTTTTGGACTAGGTTGGCATATGGTGTTTGCTTGGATCACCTTAGTCTTCTTAATGCTTAATCTTAGCTCAGTTTCTGATGTTAGTCTGTCTTCTTCGGAAAATTTTTCCCGCTTCTATTGATGGTTGTCTGAAGTTAGGTTGATATCATCTGCAAAATTCAGGTCATCTTAAAAGCTGTGAGAATAACTAATGTCCACTGAGTTCCTTGCGCTCATTTATGGTGGCTTGGTTCATGATCAACTACTTAGTGGAACAGCACTGGTGAAAGTAAGCATCCTTGTCTTAACTCTGTGACAGTGGCAAAGGATTCTCTTAGTTTTCTTACATAAATAATGCGAATTTGCATTCAAGTGTTTCTAATGATGTTATTTGTCTGGAATACAATATGTGATTTATTAGATGCCACAGTGTTTCTTTGTCCTGACCGTCAAATAACAATTTCTCCAAATCAACGAAGGGCATAGATAGTATAATTTATAATATGTCAACACATGTTTTGTATGAACCCTGCTTAGTAGTCACGAACTAGGTGAATTTAGATATAGATTTAACATTGAAAAGGTTTGCCATTGCTCCGATGGTCTAGATATAACAGTCCACATAATGGTAAAATCACATATAGCAGTAAAATTTCAAGGTATAGTTATTCCAATATTACCACCCCCCCCCCCCAAAAAAAAAGTGGGCAACAAACAAAGTGCTGAAAATACTGATAGGCGGAAGCATGATTGCAAGTTGTCAATGTTATAATGTTATTATGACTATTTCCTCCTTCAGAATTAGTTTGATAAAAGGTGACTATGGTAACAGGTTAATGAATGATAAAAAGTGTTCTCCTTATTTGTATGATTTTTTTATTGTGGCAAGAAATATGATACATAACTTTTAGACTTTGATATGTTATAAAGGTTTACAGTTAAAATGAAGAATATGAGGAAATAGTTAATAAAATAATAATGAACAGAGTATTAATATGTCAGTTGAAGTAAATGGAAATAATCAGTAACCGCACAAAATAAATCTTGATCATGCCTTAAATAAAGATAAAGTACATTTGTATAACATGTATAACCAGTTGATACTTATACGTTTTATGGATTTTTGAGATGGTTGACAGTTTGTTATTGTCATTTTTCATGCAAGCTGAAATTACTGGTATACATTTTCATTTATTATGCAGACTTATTCAAGATGTTTATTTTGACAACATCAAAATGATGAAAGAATATTATAGAATTTAGTAAACTGAACTTTTGAAACTGCAGTATTTTATTCTTTATAAGAATGTTTCACCAAAATAGAGAAGTTGCAATTGTACATCATTTGATTACAGAATTTTACACAATCAAGTAGCCTGTGTGTCACATTGCTCACCTGAGAAGCAATAGCCATTGAGAAATCAGCTTTATAGAATACTATCCAAAATATCTGTACAAATAATTGCATTATGTGTCCTTTATAATCAATCCAGGTTGTACAGTCGAGTCACAGGTCTCTAATTCTGAGGACATTTGAACTTCGGGTCTCTATTTCAATACTAATTGAATCTTGAAGAGAAATTCCTCAATAACAGAACATAGACTTAAAAAAATCCTTTAATAGCTGCTGTAAACGTGTCCTTCGAAAGCGTATAATCCTGATGTGTGCCATTTGTGGCAACAACAATTTCAATACACTGTTGTATTGCTTCCATTACACCCATCACAACTTTCTTTTTCAGCAGGATTTTCTAAAAGGTGTTGATGAAAATGAATTATGGATATGTTATCAAGCAATATTTCATTACAATATTCTTGACCTCCAATAAAGAAAACATGGATTTAAAAATAAAATTAACCTATAAAATATTTTGAAATAATATCAATGTGGGTTTTTTTTCAAAGGATTTATTTTCAAAAGCATACATACATTTTGCAAATAATAAATGAAATATGTAAGAAGATCACACAATAATAATAGTAAAGTATTGATATTAATATTAGTAAGCTTATTTTGGTATTACATACAAATAATGGAAATGAAGTGATCGAACTGTGTGTCCAAGTTTAGCAACTCTCCCCTTTACCAGAGATGAAGGATGATGTTGGGCTCTCATTGTTTCCTCTTGTGGGTTAATGTTAATCAGTCTCTTGACCTTCATCTGAAAGAACATACACATGTAATGAAATATTTCAATTATATAAATATGTTAGGTCATTGTCTATAATCAGAGTCCGGTATATGAATTGAGTTTTTTTGGAATTGCAAATAATCATGAAGATGGAATTCCAAGTTCTTATATATTGAAAAGAGGTATAGCGCATTTAGTATACGATATCGCCCAAAATATACCGCTTTTGCAAACTTCAGGCATTTTCAATATTATACAATATTTAGTTAAAATATATTCAAAGAAACGCAAACTATGTTAAACAGACTTAATTGTCTTACACGACCTCATTAAAATCTTCAGGTTTTGTTGGGGATATATAGGAAAAAAGTTAGTGTGCAATAAAATGTTGGATATTTGAGTATTTGAACCACTTTAAACCAAAGAGTTTCTACTAAAATTATGTTCTACAGGTATTGTAGTACACGTTTACATTGAATTAGTTTTGGTTTAACGTGGTATTCGTACTGAACATTAGACAAATATTTCAATTAGTGACTTTCTAAATCTACCATGTATATAGCCTTATATAGTAAAAAGACATCATATGAACGTGTTATATGCGTGGCCTCGTGGTAAGTCTTAGGTCTTTTTGATTTTGCGGTCGTGGGATCGATTCCACCAAGTAGTATATATTTTTGTTCTTTTCACTTAAAGCATGATATTAGAGAGTTTAACTTAGATATATCTTATCTGCTACACACCCCCCCCCCAAATTCTGGTTTACTTCCGAGTAAAATCACCTAATATAAACAGAGCTCTTCACTAATACTATACTCTATTTACACTTACATTCATTGCATTTTGCTGGAAGTTATCACGATTCAGAATATCAACTGTTTTATACACAGAGTTCAACATGTATATATTTATTTCTCGAGGCAGGTTTCCTGAATTTTTGACAAATCAGTGGTAACAGACATCATTATTTAATCAGTACCTAGGTTTCGAAAATCATACTGCGACAGGTACCTGTATCTATTTTTAGTAACAGGTACTTACGTTCAAACACGGGTTTAGGCGAAATAATGGGAAAAGGCGCTATACCTCTTTTCAAAAACAGTCATCAAAATTATCATATAAATTATGATGTAAAGAAAATTCCATAGGAAATTTTAGTCATTTGCATTATAGAGTATTGATAATGTAATTCTGAGATATTATTATATGTATATACATGTAGTAGGTAAAAAGGTAAATCATGTGAATCTTTTTTAAATGTTTAAATAAATATATTTATTATATATATATATATATATATATATATATATATATATATATATATATATATATATATATATATATATATATATGTCTGTGATATTTTATTATATCAACCAATCTATTGCATCTTGTATGAAAGCTATATTCTGAGAATTTTTCAAAGGAAATTCATTTGCATATTCATTAGGTCATTTTAAAACAAAGTTTTATTGTAAATTTCTGTAAGCAAAAAAAAATAAAAACATTAATGAATGAAGTCTTTGTCATACAATTCAGTAATGCAGTATGAAATCACCATATGAACACATGAACAATGCTTGATCTGCAAAGATTTGAATTTCACAAAATATCATTTAAAAGTCTATAAGTATAAACGTTATCTTCTGTTATCGATTCCACTAACGAGTAACGTTATGCTAATCCTCATTTTGAAAGAAATCTTATATAGGCTAGGTATACGCCTTGTACAGTATTCAAAACTAGGCCGACATAATCAGATACTTTCAGAATGATCGATAAATGCATATAACATCATATAAGTAAAGCCTAACACAAACAATAATTTAAAGAATCATTATGTAAAAAAAAATTATGTTCTAACTTGTCCAGTTATTTGGTTCAAACAATACCAAAGAGTTGTGTAACCTTGGTAAATGTTTTATTGTGCATTTGAAAAATTCATTATATGATTACTTTAGCTGAAATCAAACAATTTTTTGATTCGAATTGTTATATTATATTTTCATTATCATATATGTAAGAATTTCATACGGTAAAAATATAATGATTTTTTATATGATGTAACAGTTGTATGTTGTTCTCCATAGTGGGAATGCACTGTCTGCAGCGACTATCTGAAGCCTATTGACCTCGCATTTTGCGTGCCTCGCATATTGTTTATATTTCGTATAATTATGTATGCAATACTGATGAGCATAATGGCTCAAATTTGAAATAAATAAATAATATGTGTCTTATCGGATACACAAAGGATGAACGATGTTTATATTTTTTATTTATAATTAGCCTTATATATATTTGTTTTGGTCTTTAGTTGTTGTAATTTTAACTTGTAAAAGGTTTTTTTGTTTTATAATAATTTTTTGAACATAATTTACCATTAATCAAATCAGCGAACGTTTGAATCATTATGCATCTGTATTTTTGTGCGTGTGCAATATATGTTTATTATGTTATTTGTGAAGGGTCTACCTGTACTTATTATATTAGTATTAACACTGTGCCGGATAATTATGCCAGTGCCAAGGTGGCATTTTTTCAGCCGCTTAAGATGCAGTCTCGTAAAAATTCATATATACCAAATGATAGATCATTGTCTATAGAGTATATAACCACTTTTGTTTTTAGTGTGTCTCACCTGACAGATGAGATATTTACCTTTAAGAAATAATTCCTATAGGAAATCAATAATCCCTGTAGGAGAAATGACTTTCCTACATTCCTAGAAGAATTAAATTTCCTATAGGAGAAAAGTATTTCCGGTAGGAATTTGATTCAGACAGGTAGTTTTCCTGTAGGAAATTAAGAATTCCTATCGGATTTTAAAATCCTATGGGAGTTTTGTTCAAATCCTATCGGAATTTAAATTCCTGTAGGAAGGATATTCTAATTATCCTACAGGAAAATTATTTTTCCTATGGGATATTTTTTTTTCCTATAGAAATTTATTTTTTAAAGATAAATATCTCACCTGACAGGTGAGATACATTAATAACAAAAGTGGTTATAAACTCCTTAAGCAATGGTCTATCATATGGCATATTTGAATTTTGCGATACATGCAGCTTAGACGGTGCAAAAATGCCACCTTGGCACTGGCATAATTATCCGGCACTCTGTTTATTTATTTAAACATTATGTTTCTCTTTATTTTACATTCTGGCAATGTAGTGAGAAGAAAGTTGTGGAATATGATTAATTGGTAATCCCTCCACATATTAATTTAAAATAAAAAATGACACTCTAATAAAAAGTGTTTTTCATCTTCGACAGAATAATTAGAACAGAAAACACATGTCCTTTCACTTAAAGGTTCTTTTTTTTTTTATAATGACCAGATTCTATACGAATAGGAAGAACGCAACATCTAAGCTGAGCAAGGGCTGAACGTTCATGTTTTGAGATACTAGTATTTGAAGGAAAATACATTTCTTTTTAATGGAAATATATGTCCTTAATTTTGGAGAAGATTGTATTTTAACTAATATTAACTATATTAATTCAACATATGGTGAAAATTTTAAAAAAAAACAACTCTTATACTGTCCAGGTGAAATACTGTCTAGGTGAAAATAGGTTAACTCAATTCAGACGGTAGACGAGGTACACACAAACACACGCACGCACGCACGCACCCACCCACCCACCCACCTATATATATATATATATATATATATATATATATATATATATATATATATATATATATATATATATATATGCATAGTGTATAAATTTCATGTATAAATAAACAGAGTGTTTTGAGGTTTTTTTTGTTTTAAAGTTGACATTAGTTCACAAAACTTAAAAATGTTCGGTCTTTCAGAAAATCTAGGTTCTATGTGTTTTTGCCCAATACATAAAAGAGCATTAAATTCTAACATAAAATGCATTTCATCGGCTATTTTATTATCATTACATAAGGTACAGCGTCTTTCATGAAGAGAAGTGATTAACATTCTACCAGTTTCTACAGGGGGTTGGTGATTTGACGTTTGAAATTTAGCAAATATTTTTCGACATTTTGATGGTAAAATACTCAGGTACGTTTTATATCCAAAAGTCAATTTAAAAGTTTTATATACATGTATATGACCTGAAGAATTTACAGTATCAGCCGACCTGGTCACAAACTGGTATTTTAAAATTTGATTGACAGCATTGGTAATTAAATTAACATTTACAATACATTGTTCACTCTAAATGTTAAAAAAATCAGTTATCAAAAATGGAATAATACAATCAATCTATGGGTTCTTAAAAATTTCATTATTATATTGTGTCAACAAATATTCATACAATATATGAAAAAAGTTTATTTTGTGGGATGGAGAACAATTTCTCCCAGTATGAAACCCTTCTAGAATAGATATTAACAGATATAGGGAACCTTCCAGTTTCTCCATAAACCATATATGATGGAGTACAACTTTTTAAATTCCGTATGTGTTTCAAAAATTTCAAATGAAAGCGTTCTACAATTTTTATATTTTCTCATACTTCACATCCATAGAATAATACCGACATTACAACTTTATCGAAAAGATCTAGCTGATATTTGATAGGTAAATTAAATTGCTTTATTTTCCTGATGACCCTATACGTGGCCTTCTGTGCCTTTTTACATACCTGTGTTTTTGCTTTTTTGAAAGACCATGAACGTGAAAAAATAATACAAAGGTATTTAAAATCTTTCCCATTTTCAATTATTTCCTTTCTAAAGTAAACTTCCCTTTAGAAAATATCAATTATTTATATAAACCGTTAACTTCCATTGCTCACAGTATAAAAATATTTCATTCAGAGCATTTTGTAAATCATCGGGCGTTTCACCAAGAATAACAGTATCGTCAGCATAAAAAAGAATACATAGTTTAAAAAACAAAAACAGTTCATTCTCTATAGGTTTAGTTACACTAAACCCAAGTATGTTTTTATCAATCAAGAAATTTTTAAGTCATTAATCTATAACGAAAATTAAAACGGCGAACAATTTTCACCTTGACGTACTCCAACATTACAGCTAAAAAATTCGGAGGGTAAACCATTCATACTAATTTTTCATTAACTTGCTCCAAATACCATTTCTCCAGACAGTATCAAATAAGTTTAAAATCAACAAAGGCACAAACAAGTTTTTCCTTCATAAACATAAAAGTATTGGATAAAAATTGTAGTGTTATTATATGGTCTAGATTTGAATAATTTTATCTAAAAACTTGTTTGGCTTTCACTGATAAGGTTTATCTCTGATGGTTATTTTTCTAATTTACTGTCTAATATACAAGTAAAAAGTTTTCCAATGCAACTTAATAATGTTAAGGGTCTATAATGTTCAAGCTGTGTTGGGTCGCCTTAGTTTTTATATAAGGGTTTAACGATACGTACAAGCCATTCATCTGGGATAAAACCATTGTCAAAAATAATATTAAACGATTTGTTAATATATAAAGGTAGAAATAAAGAAAATGTTGCCGAAATATGTTCATTCAGCACCTCATCGTACCCAGCAGCTTTGTTATTTTTGAGCTTCTTTACAGCTTCTCATATTTCTTTATCTTATATAGTACTGTTTAGAAGAGTGTCAGACTCTAAGAGTGCCCCTTAGAGGGCCCCATAATTGTCTAATTTCCTAATTGGCGAGTAGCAGTTCGGGAACCCCGTCCTAATAAACTTCCAGAGTCAATCAAATATACGTAGACAATGTAGCTGTCTGTCATATATTTATCATGAAAGTTGTCACTTTAATATATGCACTTACATTTATTTTGTTGATATATGAAGTATCATTCAATTTAACGAAATGGTATAATAAAACCATATAACGGAGAGCTTTAGACAATGCAGACTATTTGGTTCTTGGAAATTTTGTTTTAATAACAAAATAATAACAGTCTATTATCATTCTTTCCTTTTTGTCTCCCCTTTGAAGAGGACCCTAACCCTTCATTTAAACAAATTTGAAATCCCTTTTCCAAGGATAATTGGTTGAAATTGACCCAGTTGATCTTAAGAGGAAGTCGAAAATGTAAAATATTTACAGACAGACAAAAGATTATCAGAAAAACTCAAACAACAAACCGTATATGGAGAGTACGTTACGCCTCTAGAATCATTTTGGGGCTGGGATTGCATGCAATTTTATTACACGCTTTCTGCAATGTTAGGTGTACATGTATGTGATCGGTATTGTTTTTAAGAGGTACTGTTCATTTCGAAGGTGTAGTTACTGTAGCATGGTTCAGGGTCTGTTAAGAAATGGTTCACGCCAACATGCACTTAATTTATTTTTCCTATCAGTAATTAATTGCACGATACACAATAATTTTCGCTGAAAATTGTCAGTCATTGATGTTGTGTTCCTGTTAGAGTTAAAATTGTTTTGCAAAGAGGCACTTTTATTAAAGATACAAGGTTTTTATGATACGTTTCGGCTTCAGCCGCTCACAGTTGTGTCCGTATGAGGCATCCGGCACATTTTATTATTTGCACACGCATTGCGCCTCGCATTTCTTTATTTACTGTGCAGTGAGAGCTTCATGTATATCTTTGTAAAGAGTAAAGTTTATTAATTCCTTGCTATTTCGGATATCAACAAAACGGTGCAATTTATCCTATTTATTATGTTTATCGCATGTATTGTTTTGAATTTTTAAGCTGCTGACCAATGATATCACATCCCAATCATTCCTTTAAAAGGAATACTTGTTAGCGAGAGCCCCCTCACCTTCCTTTAAAAAGCAATACTAGTATATTAAGATGCTTGAACAATATACTAAATATTGACATCAACTATTCTTAATTTGTTTGCTTCCTTCGATGGGGCATTCGGATAAGATAAGTTGTAAGCAAATTTATGGCCTGAGTATTCATCGGGCATTTTATCGAGCAGTAATACCTGACCGTAATCCGTACACGTAAAGCATGGGGTCAAAAAAGTAGAACTTCATTTGATCTATTTATAGTACAACGTTTTCAGTTGTCCTACACACAGATCAAGGGTTCTCATTGGAACGACGAGATCAGGATGGAAGGGAAAGATTCTAAGCCAAAGCAGTCTGGACCGGTTATTTTTGATGGAATGCGCTTGACCGCTTTTCCTGCATTAATTCAAGACGCAAAGAAACGATTTGAGGAAATAAGGAATATGGAATACAGGAAGGATGATATCATTTTAGCCATTTATCCCAAATCAGGTATTTCTTACAAAAAGATCTGGAGATGTAAGTTTAAAACCTGTGACATGTTTATAATCATGCTACATACAGACATTTATTCTTAATATAAAACAGTCACAGGTGCTTGAGGACAGGACCCTCCCTTCCGAACAAGGGCGACGGAACAGGGGCGGCAGGGGCGGCGGTCTCCTCCCCATTAATTTTGCCCCCAAAAAATCATATTTATCCACGCCTCTTTGCACAAAAAGTGGTGGACAGTTACCTAAACAATGGAAATACATTTTTGCTTAAAAGTGTTTAAAAGCTGAAGTGTTGAAACTATCTTTAATTAGGGTTACGTTTTCAATTGTCCATGGTGCAAATCTGAGTGGCAAGTTCATTGCAATTTTTTGTCTATTTCTTTTAATAAACATTTTCCTCAAACACTGCATATAAATAGCTTTATCAAACTAATTTTAAAAGCTTATTTAATCGAGTAATTGTACTGGACCTGACATGTATTCTTGATATTTATGTTCTTATTCACCAGTTCAACCGAACATAAATTATATATATATAAAACACAAACATATAGTTTATAGGATGAGCTCGCATGCGCGAATGCAACAGACTTTAATAACAATTATATATATTCTACAATGTACATTGCTCTCAGTCTCTTTACTTTCATATACATGCATACTCATTCTACAAAAGAAGAAAAAATCATATAAAATCAAAACTGACAGAAGTTCAATGTTATAAATTGGGAGGGTGGGTGAGGATAGTCTGTTTCAAACTGGCGTCAAACTTCGAATAACTTTTAAAAACACCAATGTTACTTTATACGTGTCCAAGTCATGCCTAGCACGGATTAAATCAATATGCAATATCGACACGCCCACTTAGTTCATAACAAACACACGTGTTTTCTGTACTTTTAATGGATATATTTATGTTCTTATTCACCAGTTCAACCGAACATAAATTATCTATAAAATAAAATGCAAACACATTATAGGATGAACTCGCATGCACAAATGCAACAGACTTCGACAATAAAGAAAGCAATAATGATCAATGATATAAATAATCCACCCCTATATCCCAATCTGTTTGGTTACAATTAAATGTTGTTCTAAATTTTCTTTAACATAGCCATCTTTATCTGATTCTGAACGCCAGCGACAGTGTTTATTGAACAGTCTATCACAAATACCAGCATTTGCCACTGCAGTAGCGCCACCGGCTCAAGAGTCAAATAATCATCAAAAATTTGAATGTCAGACCTTCTAAGATTTACAAGCTCTGAAAACCTTAAACATTCGGAAAAACTAAGAACGCACAAACAAGCAATTCTACGATCAAGAAAAATTACAGCTGTTATTACCATACAATAAACACATATTTCTAAGAATGTCTGGAGAAATAGGTTACTTTTTGTTTATCCCTCGGTGTCCAATTGATCTGTGGCATCCTTCCCTTGTTGAAGTAGGAAGGAATGAAGTACAAGGATCGGGAAATCCAGACAATTTATGCGTCCAACTTATAGCATATAAAGCTTCATCTATTGACTATTGTTGCTACTGAGTTACAATTATCACTGAGATGAATCAAATATAAGGAAACGTCTGAGGCTGGTAGTAAAGAAATGATATGACGTGAACACCACTTACAGAATCTATTGAATGATCCGGTGTACTTCTCAGCTTTTGATTTTAAACAAGTTTCCGGAAGTCTATGCATCTAGCCAATGCATCTAATGAGGGTACCGCGCAGGTCCAGGAAGAAGCCCATTTCCCTTTATTAAAGATATCTGAAAAAACTTGAAAATAAAACTATCAAAATCAGGTAGCCTCAACTTTAATCGCCAGGTCTCTATATCCTATTCTTTAAAAATTTTCTTTCAAATCGATCACTAGAGAAATTGAACAGTTCTAATGTCATGCTGTAAATTTTGAATTTACTGGGTGGGTGTAAATACAATTGAATTTACTGGATGGGTGTAAATACAAAATTTACAACATGACACTAATCTGCTTTAACCGTGTATTTAGTTTGTCGTAACATCTATAATAACGATGAAATAGATATATGAAAAATAGAATGACCAGAAATAAAAACTCAGCTGTACAATCATAATTTTACTCGTCTTGTCGACTCCAACAAGATAAATACAACAATCAATAAGGCCAATGTCTGAAACATAACATATCGGACCGTGCCGACTTTATCAAGACAATTAAAAGTCTTACAAATTTATTTTCTGTAAATAAACAAGACAGACCGTGCCAGCTTTATCAAGAATATATATGATCTTGAAAGGGCCATGTCTGAATACATTCTAGACCATGCCGTCTTCCTCAAGTCACACATTTTGAAAAGGCCAAGTCTAATTACAAACATATTACACCATGTCAGCTTCATCAAGAAACAAGTCTTGAAAGGACCATGTCAGCAATCGCGTCTATGATAAATCAATATAGTTTCTACATACCATAAGATATAAAAAAAAAATCATAATAGACCGCAATATTTAACATCTTGAAAGGGCAATGTCTACAACTGTTCAGCGCAAAGCCTTATTGCCAAAACTTTAGAATTGAAATGATCTGAACCAAATAATCTATTTTCATTTTTAAATCCATGACAAAACACGCAAAAACTACGCCAGTAACATACTCTCTACATTTCATTTATGCATCGAACAGCAGTGTTCAAAAAGGAGCAGAGGGCCATTTCGGGGCAATAAAAGTTTCAATAGCTCTGCAGTATAATATAAGCTTGACCACTCTGCTTTCTAAAATAATTGGAGGAACTGACCAATTATTTTCAAAATGCCAAGACTGTGAAAATGCATCGACAGCTTCAGAATTTGGATACCAAAACAATGAATTAAATCTCTGTAATTTAGCATTTTGAGCGCAAGCAAATAGGTCCACTGTGTGTCGGCCCCTATCTATAAATTTTAAAAAAAACCTCATCAGTAGTTTGCCAATCATCAAAATCAATAACATTTGATAAGAAATCAGCTTTTGTATTGTCTTCTCTTGGAATCCAAATTATGCTTAATGAAATAGCAAACTCGTGACACTTGCAGGATATGTTTAAAACTAATCTCTGTAAATGAGGCTTTGTACTACCTTTTTTAAACAATTGTGACACATTTTTTGTATCTTAGGCCACTGTACTGCTTTACCTAATAAAGAAGCTGCAAAGTAAATTAATCGCTTTAAACTCTCTCCAAGTAGAGCTCATCAATGATTCAGATTTTGACCATGTATGGTGTACGATTTTTTCGTCTACTTCAACCGTATATGCTCCTGCTGCAACATTGCTAGCATCTGTAAACGATAACACAGAAGGCAAAGATTCTGAAATCAAGCGTTTGTGATTCATTTTTACAAAGTTATTTGCCCAGAATTCTAACTATGTTTTAACCAAATCTGGAAATTCAAGATTCATTAGATGATCTCAATGACCACGGCTCGCTACAGCTAAATGAATATTTCTCGTCATTAAGCTGCAAACATCCATAAACAGGAGACAATGAAATAATCTGTCCGGCAAACTTTGCTAGTTCTCGAGCTGTAAAAAAGGAAAAGAATTAATCAGTAAATTCAAAGTCGACTGAACTTCTTCTATTCTTCTGTTTGGAATAAATAAAGAATAACTCTCTGAGTCCCACAGCAAACCAAGTCACTTCATAGACTGCGCGGGCTGAAAATTTGGCTTTTCTATACTAGTATTTATCAATAACCCAACTTTCACTAAAGAATTGTGAACTAAGTTTGAAGCTATCAGTGTGTTTTTATGATCTTTACCAAATCCTAGACCATCGTCTAGATATAAGACAATATTTATGGCATGGGTTCTCCAATGTTTAACCAATGGCCTCAAGCATTTTGTAAAAATAAACGGAGCTGAAGTCAAGCCGAACACTAAAACGTTGAAACAATAATACTTACCCTTCCAATAAAAAGCATAATAAGTAACAACAAAAGGCTAAACAGGAAATCTTTCTATACAACCGCTGTCTAAAAAATCTTAAATAGATTATTCTACGAATTCAACACAGTCAAGAGCAGATTTATTGTTCTTGAAATTCATAGGTGGAGGGGGTCTCTGAAAGGGAACAACGTATCCATTTTAATAATATCAATAACGAACTCGCTAGCTCCAATATTCTGCCAATACTGTACACTTTTCGCCGAACTGCCTTTCACGCCTTTGCTGCAAACAGAACTATTTTCAAAATAAGCAACATGTTGCAAAAAGACGCTGGACTGGACTGAAGGCGCTGTGCACTGGGATTTCCAGTGCCCGTATTTTCGGCAATTGTAGCAGATATCGTATGGCGAGGGTTGTCTACGAAAGGAATGCTGAAAATACGTAGGAGCTGGACTGCGATCGTCAGAAGGAGTAGAAACAGTTGCAGAGGGTATTTTGTAAGGACGATAGCGCCGTCTCTCTCTCTAAGTGTGCGGAGTGCACGATTTTCAGCTTGGCGCATGCGCTTCTCGTCGTCCGAGTCAGAGGCGAGGTCGTCACTTTCATATTCCCGCACTCTTGTCCAACCGGCCGGAGACTTGTCCGCAATGCAAATGAGTTTGTTTCTCCTAGATAACTTAGTTATGATGGAAGAAACATACTGGCAGATGATGAATCTTTAACAGACAAACGTTTCTGTAATTTCGTTGAGTCACGCAATATTTCTGAATTGAAATTAAACTGAATTTTGTTGCCTGCGTGATTAAAGTAAACGGATACTTCTTTCTTTAGTTGCCTAGCTAAGGAGTTAAAGTCATTACCGGTTTAAAGCTGGTACTCTAGGCTCTCAGATTTTGAAACCAAATAGGATGTAAACAGGTTAAACGTGTCAGCAATATCCGAAGTAGTCTCTGGTCTGTTCGACGCTGTATTTGGAATTATTGGTGCCGTATGAGTGGAGGGCTCGTCAAGAATAGAATCGTCCATAGGCTGGTCTCTAATTTCAGCCAGAAAATCTGTATGTTGACTCGACGACATAGAATTAGATACTCGTACTCTGTTGCAAAGTGGCATCAAACTTCGAACAACTTTTGAGAACCTGAATTCTACTTTATACGTGTCTAAGTCATGCGTGGCACAGATTAAATCACCCTATTCACCCGTAAACAGCCAATCGATATGCAATATCGACACGCCCACTTAGTTCATAACAAACACACATATTTTCTGTAACTTTAATAATGCTCCAAAAAAAATTGAGGTAGGATAAGGTGATATATAGGAGTGAGCATCATCTGCTGACCGGTAACACCCACCGTGCGCTCCTTGCCGTAACCGGGAAAAACGGAAAAGTCCGTAGACAACACGTTCCTCAATTTTATATAAACTTTTCCCAGAAATTTGTTATTGATTCATTACTCTTTGACAAGCTTTCTTGCAAAAAATTAGGGTACCTTACCGGGTATTTTTGCAAGATACTGGCACCTGTCACTGCCTCTGAAATTTTCATTGCTCTGATTTGGACTATGATCATTTGAATATCGAATTGTAAACGGATTTGTTTTTTCTTTTTTCCCGATCATGATAGTTTTCCCAAATTACGACAATTACCCCGATAATGACATTTTTACCAATATGACATTGGGCGCACGGTTGGTGTGACCGGTCGGCAGAGGATGCTTACTCCTCCATGGCACCTGATCCTACCTCAATTGTTTTAGAGGTCCGTGTTTGCTCTGCTCCTGTTTTGAAATTTTCCTTTGGACTTTTGAATTTGAACAATGTTCGTTATCACCACATGTCATACTAGAGTATGCAATTTCCTATATCATATTATTGAAAATACACTTAAATTCCTGAAAATAAATTTTTGGCATATATATATATATATATATATATATATATATATATATATATATATATATATATATATATATATATATATAAATGTAATCATCTTCAAATTGATAATAAATAAGATAATTTTTTTGGGTATATTATCATATAATATATTATTGAGATACAAAAAAGATGCTCGTGGAACGTGTCGTCTGACCTTGACGACTATCACTAATGTAATACTATACTTTCTGCATTTTACTTTCAAAACTGGAGGGATTAACATTTATTAATTACCCTTTATATATCAAGTTTCCAAAGCGTTCTCTTGGCAAGAAAAACCCGTTCAATCCTCTACCCATGGTTAGCTACGGTTCATTTTGACAAGGTAATCATTTTGACAAAATATCACAAAATCAAAATTTTCCTGTTCTGTACTATTTTATAATCAAACGAATTACGAAAGATAATGTTTTACTGTGACAAAAACAGGATTGAAAATTAGAAAATTATCTGATCCTGCACATTCACAGAAATGCTATATGAATAGAACTGCTTTGAACCTTTTTGCAAACAAGTCCCCCCAATTTAGACCACCGAGGTAGTTGACGCTTTTTTGATAAATATCAAAGATAAGAAAATTAGTCGTGTCCTCAAGCACATGTGAAAACGGTTACACGTCCCTATCAACACAAGCACTCTGCCTGAGGTTACCTGGTTAATATTGTTATCTAGTATCACGTTTATTTAGGGCGTGATACTAGAATAATTTTCTCTAGTTAATCTACCAAGGAAAAGCTTTGTGTTAGGCGAATGATACGTTAACTCCGAAATGTACTACTGCACCTTAGCAACGAACCGTTCAACTCATTGCAATTAATCCATTTAATCTTACTTACTAGCTCCCAAAACATCAAATAAGATTGTAGATTAAGACACACTTCACTGACACTATTTTTAATTAAATATTTTTCTTATTCAGAAGTTAAAGGAATCCTTCCATTATTTGAAACCTCCCTCCCGCTTCCTGGAAAAAGCTCATAACATAAAATCTTGACCCCCAACCTCCACTCCCCCAACAAAAGAGAGAGTTGTTGCCCTTGTTCGGTTGTGCACGGTCTCGCAGAGCTCCAGAAAAATTATGTAATTTCTCCTGAAAAAAACATGTGTGTGCTTGTGGAGTGGACTTCAACTTAATTGAGGTAAAGAGACTGTCTAGGAACAGTTGTTTTTTAAACAAATATAGCAAATAGCAGTTTTGATAGTTTCTGTTTAACCCTTAGCTATGACATCAACTCACCGATCCATGACCATGTTAGGTGATGCGTATCCTATTCGAAGTAAACAATCCGATTAAGACATACATGTACATGTAATTCTTCAGATCTCATTTTATTGCTGAATCCATTTGCTCAACTTCGCATGCCTTATTGATTGTTATACATGTTGTGACTTACATTGTACTGTAACATAACCTTAATCGCCTAACAATTTACTCCGTATGTTTGAGTCACAGAAAAGAGCACTACAAGATCTCTCTAACTCTTTTATTGAGGTCGATCGATCACACAAAAAATCAAAAGAAGGTTCCCTTCACGAAAGTGATATGACCACAACACCTGCTAAGCAATCAACATCTCAATCGCCCATCGGCAGGTGACCACCAGCTTATCCAAAATTCCAGTCAGATCCGAGCACCAAGTCCTTCCATCCTCAGTATGTCACCAACGCTCCTGTAATCATCTCGGCAGATGACATCAAAAAATTGTAGAGGCGGTCAAAGAGGCCATCAAAGACTCCCTCCGCGATGAAATTTGAAACATGATTGAGGAAAAGACTGAACCCTAACGAAACCAAGTCGAACAACTACAAATAGAAAATATAAATCTTCGTAGAGATCTTGACGAGCTAGAGGAGTATGGTCGACGACATCGAACATCAAGATATCTTAAATTCAATTGCAAGTAACTGAGTTGTGTACTGTAACAATATGTGAACTCATCACATTATTGCATCATATACATATTATATATAACCCTAATGAACATAGCATACTGACTTTGATTATGTGTAACCTATAATCTGTCAACTATTTGTTCCATGCACACCTTTTCATAGCGTTTTTACATACTTTTTTTGTTTTTCAGCAACCTCCTATTACCTATTTGTAGTTTGCACAATTCAAAAGATGTGGGGTTTTTTGTATATGCTGATCACATTTACTGTGTTCTTGCTTACCTGTCAAACCCTATTCTGGTTCGTTCTACTATGTATGTACATCTAAATTTCCACTCACCTATCACCTAGATGGGAATTGATATTTCATCTTACCGAGCCAGAGTATGTCTTTTTTTTTTACTGTATTTGCATTCGTTCTAAACTCAGTTTAAGTCTTTATAATATTTTTTTCATTAATATTATGCTACAAAACACTACTTCTGCTCTACCTGCTTTGTTTTTAATGCATATGTTTTATGGAATTTGTACATTCAGAACCATGAACGTCGTATTGAAACCATCGCCTCACAATGTTTAATCATACTCATATATATTTTCTACCCAACACTCCGTCTCAGTCTATTTTACATTTATCGCTATGTTGTGTTTAATATAGACTTTCTATTTGAACATACTGTTTAGGGATATTGATATTAACCCTGGTCCCTTACCTACTCAACAACCCGATCACTACTCGGATTCCTAGAGTTTGTCCTCCTTGAGCTCAACATTTTCTCCAACCTCTTTTTCGTTTGTTCGTTTAAATGTCCAAAGTATAATCCCTTAGCTCGATTTGTTAGAAACTGGACTATGCAACCACAACATTTTATCATTCACGGAGATTTGGCTTGCAGAGAAATTAGTAAACTCTGAAATATATCTAACCAATTTTCAGCCCCCTTCTGTTAAACACTGGTACTCTAGGCAGTGAAGTAGCTGTATGTCAAAGACCGCATATTTGCGAAACGGAGACCTGATCTTGAAATCCCCGCGGTTGAATGCGTTTGGATTGAAATTGTCGTCCAAGGAGAAAAATACCTGTACGGTACATTCTATCGTCCACCTGACTCGCCCGCCTCATTGTGGGATGACATTGAATTGTCTCTAGGTCTTGCTTTCAATACTAATATAACTAATATCATAATTACAGGAGACTTAAACGCAAACCTCGTTGACTCTAATAGTAATTCTAACCGTTTACTAGACATTTTTTGCATGTGCGGCATGTTGCAGTGTATAACTGAACCTACAAACGTTAGCGAACATTCTTCTTCCCTTCTAGATATCTTGGCTATCAGCAGTCCAAATATACTCCCAAAATCCTCTGTCGGATAATGCTTCTTGGGCTAATGTTCTCGTTATCTCTGTCCCATTTATTGTCTTCTTGGTAAACCGCTCTCTTTTTCAACATGTTTTCGGCGAGACATATGGCTATTTAACCACGGTAATTACACTGAATATCGTGAAAGATTAAAGTGCCTGTGTTGCACTTGGATAATATACCTTTCCAAACTGACGTCAATATTTTACTTTACATGGATACAAGTCTTTCTTGACCAAACAATGAAAAAATTTTAAGCAGTACACAATTTATTTCAGCATCAAAACGCTTTCAAATTTGCTGTGCAATTTAGCACACATCCTACATTTTTTCTGTTTTTTATTCACCTTGCAGTTATTTTCTCCCACAACGCCTTTTTTCATACACACTGCTAGCATAGCCTTTAATTTTTCGTAAACATGCTTACAAAGACATTCCAACCTGGGCACATTAATGATTTTAAATTTGTAAATTATATTTAAAGAAAGGGATTAATATTAAGTATTTACTTGTTTACGAATCCTTGCTTGATTATGTATCATTGTATATTCATGTTGTTTGTTGTATTTATAATAAATTTATAAATAGTTAATTTATAAATACTATAGTAGTTAATTTATAATAAACTATGGTTTACACTAACCTCCTTCACATTGGGAATATTCCTGAATAAAAGCCTGTCCATGCTTTCTTTGTTTTGGTTTGCTTAAATTATCTTTTAAAAAGGTACAGTTATTTATATAAAAAAAGGCTTCATATCATTCCATTTCTCGATATCCAATTCATCATTTAGAGCATAACTAAAATCATTTACAGAATTATGCGTCCCTTTTTAAATGCCTTTATTCATTACATTGGATTTTAGGAACACATTGGGTGTAGGAGATATTGACGACAAGTTAACTTTTTAATCAAATATCATTTTATCTATAACTTTTAAACTAATTCATGAATCTTGAGTAACAATTCAATCGCATTCATTGATATTATTATAAATCAATCGGTTTGTATCTAATTTTTTTTTTAATTCAATAATCAAAATAGAAATGATATGACAATTGATATCATATCTGTTCAATTGTTTCCCTTTTAGGAACACATTGGGTATGGGAGATAGTCTGCATGTTACTGAAACAGAAGGCAGAATATTCCAAGGAAATAAAGGAACTTTTCTTTCTGGAAGCCATGCCAGATCTGTGCATGGTAGATAGTATGGCGTCACCTAGAGCATTAAATACCCACCTTCCTTATAGGTGGCTCCCAAAACAACACATTGAGAATGGCGGGAAAATTGTTCATGTGGTCAGAAATCCAAAGGACGTCTGTGTATCGATGTATTACCACATGAAATTTTCAGAGAGGTTCGGCGAAATCAAAGACTTTAAAACTTTTTACGAAACAATGTTCTTGAACGCAAAAGGTAGGAGAGAGAGAGAGAGAGAGAGAGAGAGAGAGAGAGAGAGAGAGAGAGAGAGAGAGAGAAGGTTTTGGTAAATTATCCGGTAAGAGATCAAATTAATTAATTTTTCATCGTTTTTGCAGCAAAATTTATGGACGGATGGTTCAAGTACGAAAAAGATTTCGAGCAAGCAGAAAAAAATGACGCGAGAGGAACAATTTTCAATGTTCATTACGAGAGCTTGAAAAAGGTATGACTCTTGTACATGTTCCAATACTAAAGTAGGTTAAATTAATAGTTATTATTTTTGTATTGTCTGACAATGATATATAACACATAGTAAAATGTTTTAAAGATATCTTATACTTAAATGCCCCCTTTAAGCATTTTATGAATATCATAATTGTTTTGTTTTTACCCCCAGAATCCAATACCAGAAATCAGTCGACTTGCCGATTTTCTTAATATCATCTTAAAAGAAGAATATATAGCTGATATAGCGGATAAATGTAGCTTTAAAAACCTGAAACTGGCTGATGATACCTTAAAAGATCATTCCGCTCTTGGTGATTTTGGTGAAAAAGTTAAGAAGTTTATGTATAGAAAAGGTAGGATATAAGTTTAGTTGTAAAATATTACCAATATTATTTTCAGTTCTTAATGACATGTGGTGATAACGAACAGTGTTCAAATTAAAAAGTCCAAAGAAAAATTACAAAACAGGAGCAGAGCAAACACGGACCTCTGAAAAAAATAGAGGTAGGATCAGGTGCCATGGGGGATTTAACATCCTCTGCTGACCGGTCACACCCGCTGTGTGCTCTTTGTCGTAATCGGGAAAAACGGAAAAGTCCGTACACAGGTGATTAATTATGGTCTAACAATTAGTATGAAAAACGTCAGTCAGCGACCCAGTGGATGATTGTATTTGCTGACAAGGTCGTTGTATCGACCATAGAACTTACGAAAAGATGACTTTAAACGAGCCTGTTGATAGTCCTGCTTTGTCAACTTGTTTGTCAGTAGCTTGTCTGGCCTTAGAAACTGTTCATACGAAGAGCATGCCCTTTCGTATCGAATTAACTGAGAGACAAAAACACCATATGCAGGTGATGAGGGTATATTGTCACATAAGTAAGGAAAGTTGACTATAGAAAAATTGAATTCATCAGGTTTTCATAAAGTTTTGTTGTTAGGTTACCATCAATGTCCATTTCCAGTAAATAATCTAAATATGAAACAGATGACACAGACTCTGTGGTATTTTTTATTTCAAGTTTTTAAAGAATTAAATCCGAGTCCTTCTAATATACAATTTATATAATGAGCCTTACAAACAAAGACAATGTTGTTTTCTGCTTTGTCAGCAGGGACCAGTACAAACTATCTATTTAGTTCTTTTTTCACTTCTAAATTATCAAATATAGAATGATAGATGATTTTCATACTGCGCTTTAATCGCTTAATACGAGATTTTAACATGCATCGAACACTTTTAGTCCATTCTGACGTGGCAAGTTCTTCTCTTTCATGTTTGGCCCATCGTCTGGCGTATTCCTCTACAGAATTCATAATATGTATAAAATTAGAATGCCAGTTGAAAGATGGGGGTTCCCTAAATCGTAGACCTTGAAGAATAAGTGATTTAAGGTCATCATTGTTTACTATATTTACGTCACTAGTAATGACATGTCCAGCAGGACTACATTTAAATGATGAAAAAGAACAAGAACATGTTGGAGGACTACCTTTCAGATGCTTGATGTCGAGGCATTCTAGAGGGGTTTTTTTGTAATTAAAAAGTTTGGAAGCAATGGTCCATGGTATAATTGTAATTCAACTTCAATTTAAAATATGGTGGAATACAAGACTGTATTAATAAAACACAGTATAAATTATATCAATGTTAATTTGTTTTGTTTCAGGAGAAATTGGTGATTGGAAAAACCATTTTACCGTTGCGATGAATGAACATTTTGATGCAATTTACAAAGATGAAATGAAAGATTCTGACATTCAAACTCAATTTGAGTGATGATTTCAGGACCATGGATGGCGGATCTTGCTGCAATTTCGACACACATAATTGCAACAATCATCCCTAATATTCTCTGAATTGATCATACATATAATTATATTTACACTTGCAAATTTTTTCCCTTACATAACACTGTGCAATCCACTGTTAATTCTGCATAACAGCAGTCTGGGTCAAGAGGTAAAAGTAGCGCATTAATAATCTACATGTAGGTCGATACTTTTTCTACGTACTCAAACTAATTGACTTGCGCTAAAATACACCTAATATCGTAATGAAAACATGATTTAGGCATAAAGAAATAAACCTTATCTGTATTTTTATTCATTCATTGTTTTTGCTATTATTTAAGGAATAAGGAATCATTCTTTGAGTATTATGAGGTGATAATTTTGGTCGGGGCGAGAACAAATCCAATAAAGTCCGAAGGGCTTTATGATAGATTTGATCACGCCCCGATCGACATTTTTTTCTTAAGTTTAATCATACATGTATTAAAGAAAACAAATATTATGGCGTCACAATTGTAAATACTTAAACAATAAAATCCGTTCTATGGTGATTCATGTGGGATATGAAGGTGGCGACATTGCAGAAAAAATACTTGAAAGTTATTTCTGCAATGATCGCTACCTTCATAACCCGCATGAATCATAAAAGAAAGCATTTTATTGTTTATATTTACATCTTTCTTATAACAAATTAATAAATTGATCGTAAAAAGTTAGTAAAATTAACTAATTATTCTTAATGCACATCAGTACGTTAGATAAAAGAAACAGCCAAATCGTTGTCCATCGCAATTTGAGTCTGACATCATCATGATTATTTCTAGCTTCATGTCTGTAACTCCCGGTCTGAAAAAATTCGGATGGACGATCTAGGAGCTACAATGTCACCCAAAATAAAAAAAAATAAAAACCTGTAATTTACGGCGCACAAAAAATTGCGCTAGTTTTGGATTGACTAACCTTATTTACACACAAATCCTGTGGATAAAAATAGTACCATAAAATTCTCCAGGTAATATTTCTACTGATATCGTTTCTTTACCTGCCTCAGACAATCTCCCTAACACGCTAACCGACCTCGTAAAATAAAGTATGTTAAATTCATGACGAGAACGAGAGTCGCCAATTTTACAAATGTAAACGAACTGCATCACTTCACTTTATGGGGGTAGTGATGGTGTTTAAAAGAATATCAGAGGCAAGTTAAGTGATGATATCTGTAGTAAAATGTCCGAGGAATATTTTGGAATCAAACATTTGTACAGAATTGTTAGGAAATAAGATTAATCAGTCCAAAATTAGCGCAATTTTTCGTTTACCGTTAATTGCAGTTTTTAAGGCGTCGAGCTAATGCTCGGCAGCCTTCTAGCGATCGTCTGGATTGGCAATCGTCCAATATTCACGCGCTGCACCGCCTTTTAAATGCGCATTATTAAGAAATAAGTTCCTAAAAGTATTAAACGTATTACAAGATTTTTTTCCATTTATTCAACTAAATTGTGTACAAAAAACCCAACTTTGCCTCCCTGGTGATTGACAACTCATTGCATAAGAATAAATTTGCTTAATCAAGAAATGGCGGATGAATACAATCAGGCCTAAGTGTAAAGATTCACTAGATATTATTTTAGTTTATCGCTTACATTTTAATTGGAGACAGTGCCCGATAGAAATAACATTTTAGATGTAAATTTATTTGTTATCGGGCACGGTCTCCAAAATAAATGTAAGCGATAAACGTATCTAGTAATTTCGTTGCAAAAAATAAACTCGATAATGCAGTTAGTTTGGTCGAGCATTTTAGATAGCACGTGTTGTGGATTTGTTTGTAAACAACCATACCATAGGAAATCTTGTTTCAAACGGGAATTGAAATAAATAAATGTATGTTTTATTATTATAATTAGGGACACACTGTTAATGTATTCAAATTATGAACCTGTGAAAGTTGTTCAAAGACTGTTTGAAGCAGAAAGAAACAAATTATTTTTGAACTTTGGAATTTCTTCGATTTTTGCAATTATGATGAGTTATTGTTTTAAAAAAGCACCACTACCTATTTTATAAGAAAATATACTGATTTTTGTTTTTAAAGCAGCAGAAAACATAATTCATATACTTTCTATTCTAAGTCTAATATCATTTGATATGACTATTAGTACAGAAATTCAAATTATTGGTATCATTCTATATAAAAGAAAAAAATGTCAGCTCGACGCCTTTGTGGCCGTTCCGGCCTTTGATTTTACTATGGGAGGCACTGTAGCTTCCAGGTCGTCCCTCCGAATTCTTTCAGACCGGATGCTACATACCTGCAGCTAGCTTATTTTGTGCAGTCTGTGAATTTTCTTAGGTTGATGAAGGTTTCAACCAATCGATAAGCGGGATGTGTAGATCTCAGTCCTGCCAGTTTTTACAGAGTTATGATATACAGTGAATTTCCGTATGAAATAGAGAGAATAATACTTGGTGAATGAAAAAATGACAACAAACCGTCAACCATCTCAAAAATCCATAAAACGAAATACAAATCCAAAGCAGAGCAACACGGACCTCCAAAAAGATAAAGTAGGATCA
Source organism: Magallana nippona (assembly GCA_033439105.1). Classification (NCBI taxonomy): domain Eukaryota; kingdom Metazoa; phylum Mollusca; class Bivalvia; order Ostreida; family Ostreidae; genus Magallana; species Magallana nippona. The sequence continues at coordinate 8,876,820 of CM065926.1, read as the reverse complement.
GGTGCCTAGGAGGAGTGAGCATCCTCTGCTGACCGGTCACACCCGCCGTGTGCTCTTTGTCGTAATCAGGGAAAAAACCCCGGAAAAGTCCGTAGACAATTAGGTGATTAATTATGGTATAACAATTAGTATGAAAAACGTCAGTCAGCACGCGACCCAGTGGATGATTGTATTTGCTGACAAGGTCGTTGTATGGACCATAGACCTTACGTTAAGATGACTTCAAACGAGCCTGTTGATAGTCCTGTTTTATCAGCTTGTTTGTCAATAGCTTGCCTCACCTTAGAAACTGTTCATACGAAGAACATGCCCTTGCGTATCGAATTAACTGAGAGACAAAAACACCATATGCAAGTGATGAAGGTATATTACTCATAAGTAAGGTAAGTTTACTATAGAAAAATTGAAGTCATCGCGTTTATCATAAAGTTTTGTTGTTGGGTTACCATCAATGTCCATTTCCAGTAAAATATCCAAATATGAATCAGATGACGCAGACTCTGTGGTATCTTTTATTTCAAGTTCACTGCGATGTATCGAGTCGACGTAAGTATGGAAATAACAATTGTTAATTGATAATACGTCGTCGATATACCTGAATGTTGAGTTGAAGGCCACAGCGAGTGATTTATTTTTTTCACGTACAAGTTTTGGAATAAATTCTGCTTCATAAGAATACAAAAATAGGTCTGCTAACAATGGGGCACAATTGGTACCCATGGGAATTCCAACCGATTGTTGGAAGACTTGATTTCCAAAAACTACATAGATGTTGTCTATCAGAAACTCAAGCATCTTTTTAATGTCAACCTCAGAGTACTTGTGTGTACTTGAATGTAAATATTATAACATAGACGTATTTAAAAGTATTCGCAAAACTTGGCTTTATGAATTACACAATGATATTCAATATACTGTACATAAAATATTTAAAGTTAAACATTACCTTAAACACTTAATCATATAATGTACTTCCAGCAGGATCTTTAACTAAAATTGTTTTTGACCAAACATCCTTTCTTATAGACTTCGTATTTTATGTAGTTCAAGTTCAAAAGAACGATATGCTGTCTACTTAAAGACCTAAGAAATGTATCAAATGTTTACCTGAATTCCTTTATGTAATGCCACAAAAATGAAAATATAAGTACATCTGTACATAAATTATGAAGACCAGCAGCAATCACAAATACATTTTGTTAAAAAAATGTAGATTTAAAATTTCACACAACAAAACATTATGAAAGAAAGTCTGCAGAATTTCCTCGCGATCTTCACGAACAAAAACGTTGACTGTATGTCTTTGAGCATTTTTATTAATATCGGAAAGACATCTTAGAAGCTTGACAGATATTTTGTATCCATATCCAAACACGTACAAAATGTCGGTAATAGATGTCAAATAAGCATTTGTTTTACTTCGGACTGGAATGTCACATTTTCATTGGTCTAAACATGGCACGTGACTGTCAGACATATCTCTATGTCCGTCTGGTGAGAATTAACATTTGGCAATAAGACTGTCGCGCCTACTCATCTCGACATTTCATAATATTTAATACAGAAACTGCGTTGTGTAAGTTCTCTTAAAATAATTGAAGTAGTTGCAATTTGAAATTACTTTCAAATTAGAGTTGTTGCCCTTTGAATTGACGTCACGATGTTGTGTCTGGAGCGGATGCAGTGGAAAGGAAGATAACTCATAAAATCATATAGCAACAAAACATTGTAAGTGAACAAGGTTGCAGCAAAAGATTTTCAAACAAAATTTGAAAGGTGGGAATGAGACTTTTGAAGAGGTCAACTGTTTTAAATTGGACAAGATATAGCGTTAATGTCACTTTTACGTGGATTTTTGAAGATCATTGTTTCTTATGAAATAAATGTCTCACTTGATAGTCAAAATAAAACACTTATTAGGTTTGTTACTGACTGACTACTGAAATATATTGGTAATGATTAATTATATAATCATGTTTGAGAATCTTGCAAAATACTTGTAAGTATGGTATTTTTTGAAATGTTAATTATTTTCATTTGGCAATTAATTTTTCAGGCTCGAAAATAAATCCTCAGCATTATATATTTTTAAGCTGAGTAGTTCAATTCTCCGACTGACCAGTTCCTTGGAAATATATATTAACGTCACTATATGTATGGTAGAAAACATGTTTAAAAAGAACCAATAACTGTTAAATGCTTATGTTGAGCGGATCCAAACAGTTTCCCCATATTATGTTGAAATACTTAGTCTTGAAAGGCTGATATCTAGAGAAATGATAATACAGTTGAAATAGCGAGAACATTTTCAGATATGTGTCCTGTTTCTTACTTTGAGATGTATATCTTCATTAAGCACGGATCCAAGTCGATTCACAGAAATGTATTTTTTTTTTTTCAAAACCGGAAAATAGTTACATGTACTACTGTTGCATTATCATGAATACTTCTGTCTTAGACCGGATTTTGTGAATTGTTCATCGATTCATTTACAGTAGTAAATATCACAATTATAGACAACGGACTTTATAGTTCATCTTCAGGTGCAGATACTGCATCTGTAGTGAAAAGGAATTCCGGGAAGAAATTAAAAAGACATGGACGCAGGCGATTAAGATCCGCTAGGTAAACGATAAGTGTTTCTATCAACTAAGTTTTAACAGTTGTTTATTTTTGTAAATGTGATTTTATGATTTTAAATCATTTTTTAAAACAAACATATATGAAGTTGGAATAATTGTTCAGCAGGTATCCTGTGCACTTTAACACAACAGGAAAAGCTGATTACAGGCAATACAATCTATTTACCATATAAATACAAGTAAACCAAAATACAAAGGTCGTTTCAATATAAACTATTCTCTTTTTAGTTTTGCAAGTATAAGATATCAGAAAAAGTAACAAAGGTACATTTAAAGATATTGCAACTTTAAACAATTGTCCCTAGATTCACAGTCAGAAATAGAGAGAAAATTAAAAAAAAAAAAAAAGCACAGTTCAAACGTTATTTAATACTGGGGAAGCCAGGAGTTTCTACGTAGGGGAATCTTCTTCGCTGGTGGTGTGTTGAGGACTGGTCTGCTCCTGTCAGGACAACCCATGTTATTATACCTCAATATGATTATTCTATATAACGCGTCATCTGATTGGTCTTGAGAGTCACGCGACAGGGCGAACAAAACGTCGTGTCTCCCGGGGAATAAACATCGTGTCTCACATCTTCAGAAATCTCGGGATTTTTCATTCCAAAAGTATGAAAATTTCAATATGAGCATACGATGTTGAAAAATATTATTAAATCAAAAATACTTAAGCATTTAAATTCTCTTTATACCACAAAAACCAATTTTACTATATTTGATTCGAATTTATAAAAAAAAAAAGAAATACAATTAAAAAAAAAACAAAAAACCAATCACGACGTTATTGCTTTTGACAAATCGAAAAATTATTAGAAATCGACGTATTTTAAATAATTATATGTTGTTCGGTATAATAAAAATTTTATTGCATGAATTTTTGGGAAATATGAAGATTTATTCCCCCAAGAAAAATCATATTTCCCGAGGGCTTTGGCAACATATTTTGTACATGTAATTATAAAATTAGGACATCTGTGTTATTTTATTGTCTTTTTATACGTCAAGATGGCATTAAATATGTACTTGCTTAATTTGTAATTCAATGCATGTAGGTGATATTAATCATAAAAAATCCTTGGATAAGATACTACGTCAGTATACAAATTGGAGTATGCATATCTGCACAGCAGGGTCGCTGAGTTTTATGTGTGCTAAGATTGTCGATCATGACAAATAATTAACATGTCCAGCTTCTAATCACATGGAGTAATTAATAACTCATTAGAACCTGCAGACAGAAGATAATTTATCATTCACTTCTTTGATCTTGCTGCTGGTTGCGACTTTTTCCCCGCTATAACACAATTGACATCTACAATTATCTACACCGATGTATTAATTATTGTTATGGATCAATCGATAAGACAAGCGAGTGTTTATCGGGCATAATAATCCCTACGCTTGATTAAGAAATCTGTAGATTCCTTATAATATATAATTGATGTATGAACTAATAGAAGATATTTATGTTGTAGCTAATTTCACATTGTGTCTCTCTTTTATAAAACTTTATTAGTCTCTCTTAATTAAGATCAATTTATAGGTCATTACACTTTTGAAATAAATTATTAGATAATAGTTGAGTAGACCACATCTGTGGTTGTATTGGAGAATGGCTTCATTATAACACTTAAAAGTTTTGGGGAGAAGAATACACAATTTCCTTCCATACTTGGAACACATACACTTTTTCTGGATGGAGACTTCAGTGGATGTATCTAATATTTAACTGGTGCTTAAGAATACTTCATAAGTCTTGGAGAAGGATAAACAAAGTCCTTCCACACAGATGTTCAATTACTATTTCTGGATGGGGACGATGTACTTCAACTGTTGAAGATCAACACCAAATGAATCGTATCTATAGTACTTATTGGTGATTACGAACACTTCTCTGGACATAAAATTGTAAAATTGACCTTTCTATCTTGTACAAAGGTGTTTAAATTTGGTCTTGGATGCGGCATGACAACTTTGGACAAACATTTCTGGTATAAAAGGGAGGAACCAGCAGGAAAGACAAGAGAGACCGCAAGAGAGAGACTGAATCTTTACATTGTGTCATTCCTCCCCTGAACTGGACAATTATTCAAAGTTTTTGTTTTTTGAACAAGAATTATAAGTTCTCGTTTTTGAACTATATTTCTAAGTTCCTATTTTTTTTTTTTACATTATTACTAATCTATACAATCACTTTTGCTTTGATGACTCATATGTAATAAATGTGCCAAAGTGTTGACGACTTTTCCCTATATTAGAACTGATTCCGTTACAATATTCATAGACTGTCAAAACCGGAAAATTGTTTGCCGAGATCTGCTCTGTTGTGTGAAATTGACGCTGTTTCAACAAAACATACATCCCTGGATGAAGTCGGACGAGTGTATATACCTTCAATGTATCCACATCCACTTGCCAATGACTGGACAGTTAACCATGAGTAGACTCCACCTTCATCATATCGGAGTTTGTCATGTACCGCCCAAAGTTCACGGTTCTAATTGTGTGCGTGTTGGGAACATTATCATCAAAAGTTTAAAATACTACATAATTATACAATTAGTATTTGCATTTCTGCACATCATGGTCACTGAGTTTTATGTGCCAAGATTGTTGACCATGACAGATGAATTAACATGTCCAGCTTCTAATCACATGGAGTAATTAATAACTCATTAGAACCTGCAGACAGAAGATAATATATCATTCATTTCTTTGATCTTGCTGCTGGTTGCAATTTTTCACGTGAACTTTGTTTTATTTCATTTATCTGTGTTTTTCAACTTACGTGATCTTTCGGGTTGAAGGAGGAACAATAACATTAATGATGGATTTTTTCAACTAATTTGAACTAATAATAAGATACTTTGATTTAGAATATGTTTTTTAAACATGATTTGCCTATCAAATTACATTTTTATAAGCTTTTGTAAGTGCTCATTCTATAAATAGATTTGTATGAAAAAATCACTAAAATCGGGTTTTCTCTCTTATTAAATGGTCGATATATTAGATTTTCTGTCAATTTATATCTTTATGTATAGTGTTCATAATATGTAATAATCAGAATTATTTCATTATTGGAAGCATAGAAAAATAATCAAAATATCTTCAAAATTTAAGAAAATTAGAGGAAATGCGGGCTAAGCAATATCAATTTTAGTTTAAATTTTTATTTCAATTTAGTAGTATAAGCTGATAGACATTCTGATATTCTATCATTTGATTGAAGAATACAAACTTTATATCTTAAACAGATGTCTACAAAACTGTAGATAACAACATTTATTTTTATCATCCTTTAAGTTGAGAAAAAGGAAGTGACCTTGACCTCACCTTCATTCGAAAACAAGGAGGTCAAATTTGATTAGACTGATACAATCATTTGGTTACATGATCATTTTCACGGTGTTAAAATTTCATGAATTTCTTGATATAAGAAGTGTGTCTAACAACGAGGAGACTCCTTCCTTAAGTTGATATTTGAACAAAATAAGCCTTAGTTCTATAAACATACCGACTTCTTTGGTCTCAAAAAAGAAAACAATATCGATGGAAACTTTTAATGAAGTTAGAGCCCAGATTATTGTCAATACATGTAGCCTACAAATGGTCAGAATGGTATCATCTTTATCAGTTTGTAAGTCATGTACGGATCCAGAATCCGGAGGTCCGAGTGATTATTTGTTTTGTTGGGGGTGTAGGGGGCGAAAGAGATCTATTTTAAACTTTACAATGTGAATTAAATTAATTTGGATTTTCCCGGACTCCATCCCTCCCTTACCATCTCTTGGTCCGCACATGTAGGTGGTCCACTATTTTGTTCGTAAGTTATGTATGACCTCTTTCCGTGTTGTCAGAGTCTAAATATTTTCGACCGTCATCCCGATCGTGTTTTGGGGTGTGGATATTTTTTTTAAATAGTCCGCCAAACCTTAAACTTTGGTAAATCTATAATACATATGAATGTGCTTGAGGACAGGACCAATCAGTGGCGTAGATACATTGAAGCAAAGTAAGCACGTGCTTACAATTCTTTTTTTTCTGAATCTAAAATTTTAAAAAAATATTGTTATTTTTTCATTGCAAATCCCGACAACTTATTGCGTGTTTCTCGATACTTTTCCTGAAGCATCCTGAACTTGTTCTTATACATGTTAGTAAATTATTAGTAATACACTTTTCGAAATATTAACTGAGTCGTAAGATCAAAATTTAAATCCATATGGTACAAATTAACATATGTTCATTTCATTACTATAAACTGATCAGCGCTTTAATCCGTGTCAAATGTAAAGAAGCAACACTTTGGGATTTTTTAGAGCTCAGTATATGTAAGCATATTTCCTCCAATTTCGGAGAAAAAAATCTAACCTCCAAAAACGGAGGTTGATTAGACCTGACAAAGGGGAAAGTAGTTTGTCATAGGACTATAACATTGCAAAACAGGCAATAAATTAAATACGTTTGCATCATATGCATGGTAACCGTAAATTACAACTTTTATTCCCTTATTAGACAATTATACCAGGTGTTAAATTCGGCTTGAGAAATAATGCAACTAGTTATAAAAAGATCTAGTCAAAAGTCCCACTTTCACCTTTTTGTCAGTCGTGGTTGCCTCATAGATAAACTTTAATATATTTTTTTAGATGTGTTTTCTTGATTTTTTGTTTTCTGCTGGTGTGTGTTTTGTTTTGTTTCGTTTTTCAATTTATTAGATTTTTTTTTGTTCCAATTTATTGTACAATTACAATATCATGGCTGAGGTATTAAAATAGTACATTGTACTAGATTGAAATTACTGCCGCCATAATTAAAATTATGCTCAGCTTCTGGGGGGAGGTGAATGGACAATTACCCCCCCCCCCCCCCACCTACCCCCTGCTTACAAATATTTGTCCCTAGCTATGCCATTGACCACCTCCACCCTTTATATATTCCATCCCACCATTTACACCCCCGATAATATAAAAGGAACCGGATTGTTCATCTTTTACATCTGCTGAACTTAAGGGTGCACATTTTTGAATAATGAAGGTCTTATAAATACATATGCATATATAAGACTTGAAGGTAAACATGTGTAATTTATCACTGCGTTTCCAGTAGGGACGTAGGTAGCATTAGATTTTTTTTTTATTTTGGTCGTCAAAATTTGGTAGTTTGGGTAGAACACTGTGGCGGATAATTATGCCAGTGCCATGGTGGCATTTTTGCACCCGCTTAAGATTCAGTTTCGGAAAAATCTATACATACCAAATGATAGACCATTGTCTAGAGAGTATATAACCACTTTTGTTTTTAGTGTGTTTCACCTGACAGGTGAGATATTTACCTTTGAAAATTAATATCCCATAGGAAAATGATAATTCCCATAGGAGAAATGATTCTCCTACAGGAAAATTGACAATCCTATAGGATTTTCTCATAATCCTATAGGAATTATATTTCCTATAGGAGAAACGTATTTCCTGTAGAAAATTTGATTCAGGCAGGTAGTTTTCCTATAGGAAATTAAGATTTCCTATAGGATTCTATCAAATCCTATCGGAATTTAAATTCCTATAGGAAGTTCTTGTAATCCGATACGAAATTTCAAATTTCCTATAGGAATATTGTTTTTCCTAACGGAAAAATTATTTTCCTGTAGGAATTTATTTTTGAAAGGTAAATATCAAGATTCAATAATAACAAAGGTGGTTGTAAACTCTTTAAGCAATGGTCTATCATATGGCATATTTGTATTTTTCGATATATGCATCTTAAGCGGGTGCAAATATGCCACCTTGGCACTGGCATAATTATCCGGCACAGTGTTGTAGGCCTAGGCTCCCTATTTCAAAAAAAAACCATGCTTCATGTCTGCTTTGGTAAGATACATTTATATAATATTGCTGCAACAAGGTCGGCGTTAACTTTTCCGGGAAATGAATTGCTCTCCATCCATGTCAATGCAATAGTACTAAAAACGTCATTTCCTATTTAAACACCAAGGTGCTTGGAAACGGCACAAAACGGGAACGAGGTAAAATTTAAAAAAAAATCGGGGAACAGTGGTCGGGACTGCCAAGTGTAAAATGAAGTTCATGCATTTCATGCATAAGGCTATAAGACGATCTTTAATTAGATCAGAGGTTATCTATATCGGAGTTTGAATGAAACTGACAGCTTTATAAATCCATTTTTAAAGCATCCAATGTGATTACAGTTTTAATTTTTTTAATTCTGTAAAAGGACCTCTATATCCTTTTGACAGTAAGGTTTTTAACCAAATGAAACCGTTTTATATGTGTTGCTTTAGGCAAAAAATATTGACATTTGAATTTAAAGTCTTCTTTTGGTGCAATGCATGTATTTTCAATCTGATCTACATAATACGCTTCACCAACTCAAGTGAAATCTGTTTGATTCAACTTCCAGCTCCATTTTGTCCGTATAAGGTAACTTAACATAAATATATTTAGTTTTTCTACAACTCTATAGATTGTGAGGATTTTTAAATCTTGTGGGCTTATTGGGCTTATCTCCCTTGTAGTAGAATACCGGTAAGTTGTTGATTTCCAATGATTCAAATTTAAGATTTGAATGTTCATACAGTTTAGACCTAGCTGAATGGGTTTTTTCCAATACTGTGGAATCATTAGACTTCGGGGGGGGGGGGGGGGGGGGGGGGGGTGGCTCAATTTTTGTGGTATTTGTGGGTAGCCCTCCCTGATGAATTTACATCCTCAACAAAAACAAATTTAGAAAGAGTTATCTTTGTTACTGAAACTGAAAACCAATGCATCCACAAAATTACATCCCCGCAAATAAGCAAAAAACCTAAAAATCCACTAATACTGGCCCCCACTAATCTAAATGATTCCACAGTATTTGTTTTACGATGTAGATTTATACTTTTTTATGTGAAATTACAATCGGCTTTGGCAAGTATTGTGAAACTTTTATCAATATGTTTAAATGTTATGTAGACTTAAGAATGAAAAGATGTTTGTTGTCTTGACAAGGCAAGTTTTGATAATAGTTTATAAAGAAAAAATGGAAATTAAAGTTATATTGATTTTTGAATGCATTTCAACATGATGTAAAACATTTTGCCAACCAAGGGTATTCTCCACTATTCAGTTCATTCCACTCCCCATGGATAGCCATCCATCAGGGGCAGAAAATACTCACAAATTGTTTAAAATATGTTTGAATTAAAGTTATATAGCTTAAAGTTTGAAGTGTATGAAATCTTTTTTCTCTGTCAATTGCAAATGCATGTAGGGCATGCAAATAGAATCATTAGATTTGATTAATGTTACAATACTCTCTCTATAAGTTTGAGTGATTTGTAAGTTTTTTTCTTCCTTTTTCAATAAAGGATTCATCACCTGAACATTCCAAGAATCAAGACAGAGACAATGTCAACAAACCAGTGTAAGTGCAATAGACATTTTATGTGCAATTTTCAAAAGCTCCTAATTTTTAGCTACTGTTAACACACCACAAAAAGAGTCTGATTTATACTCTAAATTCTTTCAGTATGGTAAACAACAAGTCGATGATAATGTACATATACCCCATTTATTGGAATATCAATAGCTGCTTCTCCTAAGAAGTTAAAGTTAGCTGGAACAAGGTCCGTGATCAAATAGTCTTTTAGTTTTGTGAGGCATATGACTTTCCGGATCGTTTGAGGTTTCAAGTGCCCATGCTTGCTCATGTTTAACTCCAACATTCAAAGCATATGACAAGTCACCCATCATTTGTCCAATCTGGAGAAGAAGGCTGTTCTTCGGGGGTCTTGCTTTTGTGACCAATAATCAGGTATAGAGCTTTCCATCCCTGAGTAGTAGTCCCCCTTCTTGAATCAGACACATGACTGAAAGCACTGATGTTTACTTAGCAGTGTCCTGGATCCAAGGCCATCCAAAAAATAATTCTTACTTACAGTAATGTACTAAAGATTCTATATTGTTTGCATGTTCTTAATTTCTTGATTTGGACATTTTGTACAGAAATGCAAGAATATGAAATTGCGCACCAAGCATCAATCATATTTTCAGATCATTTACAACTGATAGTTGTGAAAGCTGTTTGAAATATCAAAAACTTAAAATCTGTAAGTGATATTTCTCATGATTTCAGTAATCCCTTTACTTCATAATGAAGTATAACATTTTATATTGGAAATTTCATCAAATTTTTTGAAATTATCTTAAGGGTTATGTCATTTCAAAATTTTATTTCAACTTCAGTCTCTGTATTCTCAGTTTATGGTCTTGGACATTGGGCTTAGTAAACACAATGAGTATATCACAAGAGGTAAACAATGACAGCATACTTATCAGTTGTTAATTCTACATGTATTACATGTACATCGGCAAAGTCTATCTACAGTTTTACACACAGTAGATACATGTATATGACACAGACTTCACTGTTTAAGCTGAGTCTGTCATAATAGATTCTTCTACCTTTAAACTGTAAATCAACTTTGATGGGTGACAAATTTGTTTTGTAATTTACCAGTAATTAACTTATCATAAATTTATTTTCATGTCAGAATAATATAGATTGCATGAGCAAGTTAGTGGGTAGAAATGTTCTTACAACAAGTTCCTTGCAAACCTTGCCAAAAAAAAAATTTGCATGCGAATGAAAGTTGGTTTACCATATATAGATAGTTTTAATGGAAAATTAATTGTTGAACCTTTTGAAAAGAGGAAAATGACTACTGTATGACAAGAGCATTGGTTAAAGGTCAGTGTTTAGATATTAATATTGAGATAAAAGCATGATTCATTATAAAAGCAAATACATATTTTCCTCATGATCTTGCATAGAAAAAACCTGTGTTTTTCAATGCCTTTGGTCTAAGGTCAAGGTCATAGTTTAAGTAAGTCCTAATTTTTTTGTAAATACAAAGAGTGTGGGTTATTTTTATTACTGTCAGTACAGATATGCTAGTATATGTTCCTCATTATGGTCTAATGGGCTAAATACGGACTATTTTATATACATGTAGAATACTTGTACCATCATCTTATCTATATAATTATGTATAACTACACTGACCTTGTTAGGACCCAAAGTCAAGGTCACTGTGATATATTGTATTGATTCTATCTGTATCAACCATAGTTTTTTTAATTTTTACATATAAACGTTAAGGTGTAATATCCCTCTGCTATTAATTTTACCATATATTTCTTTTTAAATTTTTCATATTGATTTTCATCAAAGTCAATATCAATAGATGAAGCGCTGCTAGATTTTTCAAAAATTAATAATGTGTCTAATCATGATATGAAGAAAACTAGACATAGTGATTAAAAAAAAGCAAATTTTACCATCGTAGTATAAAATTAAAATATTGTCAATTCATATTACAAAACATATAATGAAGCACTGCTTTTTAGTTCAAATAGCACTTTGTTGTATAGATTTGTAACAAAAATTGCTTCAATCAGCAAGAGTTATTTTTCTTTATCATAGACTATTGAAGGTTTTACATACATGTTTTACATAAAGTACATGATAAATTGCCACAGTTTCTAATTTTTCAGAAAAGATAAGATAATAGTAAATGGATCCATATGTTTTAGAAATGCTAAAAATGTAAACCAGAGCAGTTTATAACACAAAAAAGGGGATCAAATGAATGATCTTCCAGTAATTGGTATATGATCTCAATATTGGGATATATTGTCTTGAATAAAATGTGATATTGGTGGGTTTTTTTTAAATTTTGTTTTCCCATATTTGCTCTCTCAGAATAGAAAACCCATATTCAATTTTAAACATTTGAAATGTTATAAGTTTCAAACGATGATAACTAAGTCTAGAGTTTGCAATTGTCTTGGTCACATTTTTCCCAATTATAATTCATTCACCTGTGAATGAGCTATAAATAGAGAAATAAAAAATTTCCATCCAAAAATTATGTGGCCTAAAACATCAAACACGAACTGTTCATGTACTGAACTAGTACATAAAATTTAGTTATATTTTTAAAAGAATTAATCCATTGGGGGAGGGGGAGGGATATACAAGTAGATATTGCCTCATAAAAATTTGATCAATATGATTCGCTTCGTGTAATTTTTTGTAAAAGTTTTCTTTACTTTTTTTTGCCCTCTGCTGAAAGTTTGGGCTCAGTTCGCTCTGTTCAAATTTTCTTTTTCTATATTTGAATTTAAATAAATGTTGCCTTCCAGCATTAATTGGGGCCCAACACCGCCTCCCTTGTTGCTACATGCCTTAATAATTGTGAGTTAACAGAAGCAGAGTGAGATTATTTTCTACAGAAGTTATCTCTCTTATCAGGGGGACATTCCATCTTAAGATATATTTATTAAGAAAATTATGTTGAAAATACACCTTTCAAAGTACAGCTAAAAAAATAAATTGGTTTTAAAGTTTGTTTTGTTTTATGCAAAATGTGATATTGATAGTTGAAAAAAAGTTCCAAATATACTTTCTCAGATATATAAACAGGCAACGTTACATGTATCATCTTAATTGAATTGTGTACACCATATCGGCTGTCTTTGTTTCAAATGAGGAGATGTGACACAACAGTTTTAGTTAAATTAAAATTCCAATAGGATTTGAACAAAAGACCCAGTGGCATATAGTTTTAAAAATTTTATAAAAAAAAAATTAAATTTCATATAGGGAAATCACCTGTCAAAATTGAATGCCTGCATGGAGTAAATACTAATATCTTATTGGAAATAAAATTCTTTTATTTTTAGCTCCCATGAGCTTACAGCTCAAGTGAGCTTGTTTGATCACTTTTTTATCCAGCATCTGTCTGTCTGTCCATCTATCTATAAAAATTTTCCAATTTTTTTTTTTACTTCTTCTCCAAAACCACTTGGCCTTTTTCAACCTAATATCATAACGCTCCACCACTATATCGTAACGCTCCACCACTATTTCACAAAAGTCCACTAGGGGATTATATGGAGTGTTATGATATTTAATTTGATCCTCGAGATCTTAGTTCCAACATGCCCACACCTGGCAGGTGCCCTAGCCAAGGTGTTACCCTGGAAAGTCTCCTCCTCTACATGGGGAGTAGTCTGTATAAAAAGAGGAGGTAGAAAGACAGCTTCCAAATGACTAATCTTTTATTAAGATATAACAATTTAATATGACATTTTAACAATAAATATCAATATTAATTACAATGAAGTTTATCAACATTAATATTTATTACAAAAATCCCTGAAAATAAAATATTATTTGAACCCCCTGAATCTATTAACTTTACTTTTGAGAATGCGTGCAACTATATTTATTAATCTTACCTGTATAAAAAGAGGAGGCAGAAAGACAGCTTCCAGATGACTACTGGAGAGCTGTGTTTCCCGCACCCCCATTTTATACGCACGGACACTGCGCTACAACATTCTCACCCTAATAAGTAAATGCGATCAAGTGCATACTAATGATCTGACGCACCGTGGTCAGTAGTAGCAATTTATTTATATTTCTGACCTGGCGTCAACAGGCTAATCACTGGACTTAATAACACATTGCTCCATGAACATAAATAAACATACGCTATCTATATAACGCATGTACTTTAACTAATTTCTATAGAATTTCCGTTATGATACTAACTTGACACAAAGCATCTTAAGGTAAATGGTATACAAGTTTTGTCGAAATGAAGGGCCACACCCTTTTAAGGGAGATGGTTTAGAATTATTGAAAATGTGTTTGCATTTTTTTTTTTTAAATTCTTTTTAAGGAGGCTGGATGGTCAACAAATTAACCATTAGATCTGCCTAAAATTGTAAGATATGTTTTGTTCTGCCATAGACTATTGTTTAGTAAAGAAAAATTCATGTATTTGCCTTTTAAATTTGGGTATTTTTCTATATTTTTTTTAGAGCTCTTCTTTTAATGGAGATAAATACCGACCATTGAGCCCTCTTAAAAAACTATTTGGCCATAAAAGTTAAAACTTATGTGGAAGCATCCTCAGCTAGTGTTGATTCAAGTTTGTTAAGATCATGATCCCTGGGGTAAGGGTGAAGTGGAGCAACAATGGAGGTATAATTTTTACGTAGGCATAAACAGAGAAAACTCTTCAAAGATCCTCTTCTCAAAAACCACCCGGCCAGAAAAACTGAAACTTGAGTGGAAGCATCCTCATGTACTGTAAATTCAAAATTGCTTAAATAATGATCCCAAGGGCTGGATGGGGCCACAATGGGGAATTGAAATTTACATGGAAATAAATAACTATTTTTAAAAATCTTCTTCTAAAAAACTGAAACAAAAAAAGGCCTGAAAGGGGCCTGGTATTCAACATAAGTATATGTTGAGGAAAATTTTCAAATCTTTTTAAACAAGATCAATTCTACCAAAATAAATTAACCAGATATTTTGTGTTTGATAGGATAAAGCTGATTTGATCAAAGTTTGTCAATTTTTGCTCAGGTGAGGGATGTGGTCCCTGGGCCTCTTGTTTGAACATTCTACAGAAATCTCTAAATGTCTTCAAGGAAAAAGAAAAGAAATTCTTCCCTAAGAATTATCATTTTTTAGGGGGATTCTGTTACTAAAGGTTCATATCTTACATGTAAGGTGACTGAAGTGCACATGGGAAACACAATATAAACCCCAAAAGGATTACACATGTATTTACCCTAGCTATAGCCTGTTATCTTTCATAAGGCATATATGAAACAATTTAGAAACTGTACCTTGGATTTTAAAATGCCACATTCGCACTGGTTTAATCAATCGATACAGTGATTAATTTAACCTTGAATAGAATAAACATCATTTTGTAAACCAACATTTTCCCAAATAGATGCTATTAATTAGATTTAATTTTTTCTTTTACAAAATATTTTACCGGTAAGTTTTTTCTGTTAATTCTATAATCATATACTGTTAAGTCCTCAAAGCGTTTAGTTTACTTCAGTGTTGTCATGTTGTTGATGATTTCCGCTTCTTGTTGACAGATCTGTCGATGGAGAAGCTGTCCATGCTCTACGACAAAAGTGTCGAAATCATAAACAAGAAAGACCGGCGCTTTGCACCCCTTCCCGCCATGTGGCGCGACAAGGCCACATCCTACTGGAACAGAATCCGCTCCAACTACAGTGGTTTCATGATTCCCTACCGGAAGGACTTCAACGGTACGGAGAAGTCAGCCATTAACGGAAACTTATTGGGCCTCTTCTTTAACGCAAGTCTCCACAACAAATCTAAGAAGCCGCCGAGATTTTCATACTTTGGGAACCAGCGCCTGATCGTCAACTCTTCCTTTATCGTTAACGTCCACCAGAACATTTACTTTGTGGACTTCTACTGCCACAACCTGAGGGATCATTACGTCACGCTGGTGGTCGCGCGCCCGGGGTCCGTCGTTGACCGGTTCTGTCAACGTCACCTGATGCAGATCAACGTGTTCAACAACCCGTTCCTGAAGATCGTCAACGGTAAGCTGTACGTTACGCTGGGCGTCAACATTGAGGTGTTTTACACGGATATTGTGGACGTCAACCGGGTGATTCAGGACCGGATCGGGAAGTTCATGCCCGTCACGTTCCGAGGAAAGGGCAGCAAGGAATTCGGAATCCCGAAAAACCTGGCATGTAAGGTCTGCAACTTGTGGTAGTAGTGCTCAGTGATTTAGTTACAAAGGAAGAAACTATAACAGATATCAATTTCCAAAACGTAGGGTATATATAGATTGGCAAACATTAGGTCAATGTTACGTGCGGTGGTACTTAGTGCTATTTAGTAGTGTTTATTTTTGGGGTTACTTTTACTTTTTAACTGTCCTTTCCCCACTATTTTCCTTCTTTCTCTAAGCTCTCCTCTGTCCTTTCACATCTCAGGAATATGTTATATACTTTTACATTGTAACCTATTTGTTGAATAAATTTTTTACCATGAATACTTCGTCTAGATGTATTTAATAGCTCTTCTGTCTACAATGCTACTTTAGTAAATAGACATTTAGATTAGAAATAAATAATTGTTAAGTGCCGTCTCAAGAACGAAATTACTTAATATGAAGTTGCCCTTGTGTTCATGTAGCTCTCTTACACTTCAGCAAAAATTCGTTTCTGTCCTTTAATAAGACTTTGTACATTAATTTGGAAGTGTTACTAGTTCCTAAAACAATTTCATTGTAGCGTCCTTTAAAAACTTCAAGGGTTCGTTTATTATTTTAGTTTGATAAATATTCAGAATTTTATTCTCAGTTGGCTTGCTTGATAAACTAGGGGCTTGATAAACTAGGGGCTAAACTCAAGTAAGAACCTTGTAAATTGTTAGAACTTGTGTTCGAACCATTTGTATATGTTTATGCAATAAAATATGTTCAAACCAAACTGGGGATCTGTGAATAACAAAGCCAGTTGTCCAATACTAGTCAGCGGTATTAGAGAGGGTAATTGTACGTCTACATGCGCGGATCCAGTTTTTTTTCCGGGGGGGGGGGGGGTCCTAAGGGATATTTGTGTTTGCCCGGAGTGGATGGGGGGGGGGGGGGTCGAGGCCTATTATTGGTAAATAAGTTTGAAATTTCCAAGAGACAGAGTGAGGGGGGGGGGGATCTCTGGACCCCCAACCCCTCTAGATCCGGTGTAGAAGCGAATTCCTTTACAAGATCACTTTGAATTGACGCTTACACGTTCAAATTCCCGTACACTTTCATATGTGAAATTAACAAAACTTTTACTCGTGTTTTGAAGAGAACTTTCATGAAAACTGACGCTGGATTCTAACCGGTAAATTACAGTCGAATATATCACAATTTCCGCCGAATTTTCCAATTTGGTTTAATACAAGTAGGAGTTTATTGCAAAGTGAATTTTAAAAAAATGCTTTTTCATTGACATCAAGCGGTCGTTATATATTATTGATATATAGAATCAATTGAATTTCTTTGAAATAAAATCACGCTTTATGTAAAATAAAAGACAATCTGTTGGTTACCATGGTTATCTTTATTTTAGTGTACAAACACAATCCTGCACATCGACATGCTCTGCATTTACTAAATTACATATAACTTGAGGAATATCCAACTTTCTGCTTTCGTTGTCTTAACTTCTTTTTTTTTTTATCCCTCTTTAGATAAAAGGTTGAATCCCTTATGTATTTAAACCTACTCTTACCACGGTTTTTCGGATAAAAAAAAATGACAAATGACAATTGGCATGTACTTAAGATTCTTCTTAAGTTTACATGATCTAGTGTGCCAGATTGTTGCACGAGTTGTCTCTCTTACTAGTATGAATCTTCGATAGGTACACCCATCGCATGTATTTACATTTATGCATTTTCATTTGTACATGTACTTAGTATTGTTATTACATTCACACTGACAAATCCTTTCGCACTCAATAACACCGCGAGTAGGAGTGTTGCAGAAAATTTATTAATTATATACACATATATAACATCAAATCAGTAACGATCGTTCACAAAACGTATTACACTCTTACACAAAGCATTATGCCAACATCAATAAATCATCCATTCCACTTTGTCAATGTATTTACACATAATAACATCCATTCAATGTAACAAAAAATGCTCTCGATCACGTAAAGTAAGTTCTGATCCCGAAAATGTTCACAAAGTATATAATAAGACAGAAGACGACGGTGACGATTCCCACCCCCAGGGAAAGAGACACCAGTGCCCTCGTGCGGACGGTCAGAGTTTCTACACTGGATCCATTGCCTTCTTTTCTGGCCTTCTGTAACTGCAAAAATAAAAGTCAAGCCAGTGTCAAAAAATGTAATGACGTGTGAAAAGTATTTCCCGACCAATCTTTTTTGTTGTATTCTCTAACGAGAAGTTCACAGAAATGATATACCTGTCCACTTTCCTAGTATTATATAATTGATAACCTAGTTTCTATAAATTTTAACCTTTGTTAATTAAAAATTGCCAACTATGAAAGAAGATGGGGGCATAAGATAGCGCAGTTACATGTACCTTTCTGGTTTATTAGTAAAATACAATTTCAATTTGATTTTTTCCATTCAAATCTATTTGTTAATGTTATAATACAAGTTTGCAAAGGCACAATTTCTAACTACATTCAGTTTTGAATAATTTAACAAACGATAAGGGAAAAAAAGTATTCCCTCAAATTTTGGTGGTATCGAACCCACACACTTGAAGTCTAGTAATACAAGGTTACCTAATGTCTTTTGCTCTAACCACTGAGCCATTTCAGTCACAACAAAATACGTTGTTTATATGATACATACCACTTTGGTCACGAATTTACGGACTTGTATTATTTCTCTAAAACATTCAATTGTTGAGAATGATACAAAATGATATTTTAATGTGTAGTGGGTCATCTCTCTACGTTTTTGGTGATTTAATCGGTTTAATTTCCATTAAACCTTATTTAGACTATGACATGGAGCACATACCCCTTTATAAAATAAATGGCATTGAAGCTCTAAAAAATGTCACTATTTGAAGGTTTTGATACGCATACGCCAGTTTAAATCAACATATTTCAAGTATTGAAGATATATAATTAAGGGTTTTAAATCGATGTTATGTTAAATATACACTATTTTGAATGATTAAAGAAAATAAATATCAGATTTTTTGATATTTTAATTTTTCAGTATCTAGGTATTTTTTTTACACGCCTTATCCACCCATCTTCTTTTTAAGTCATTCAAAAACGAGTGTAAGATGAACATAGACATTCCATTAAGATAGAAGGAAGATGACAGTTCATGAATCCTTTGTATAGTAGTGCTTCAAATGGGGTCAAATCTTACCGATCAAATTGCATGTTTATAAAAAAAAGTTACCAATAATTTAACTTGACAAGCAGGTAGCGTCTTTATTGAATGGGGGAGCAGACATACTCTACTAAAACATTTACAAGACTTTTGAATTACTTCACGTCGAAATTCTTTTCTGTGGAAAAGGCGGGAGGGGGTAGTTGCCTCGTATCCTTAAATTTGATCTACATACGGACTTTCCATATCATTTTTTTCACTTTCCTATCTGCGCCAGTTCGTAAAAAATGTTTTCACTCTGTTTAATCCGCGAACGAAAATCATTCAAATTCATAACTAAACGATTTTTTAAGCTATATAAAAAGCATTATTACATCAAGTGCCATAATCAAAGCTTGATTGTGATCTAAACATGAAATGAAAATGTCACAGACATGTTATCATCGCTTGTGAACACTAATGACATAAAGCTTACCTTACTAGCAGTAACAACGGCAAAAATTCCTATAGGGCAAAAACAAACGACGGAAAAAATCGAAAGAGCAAACAAGCATTGACTGCTATCCGTCGATAGGAGAGGAAATGGTCTCTGTAAAAATAAAGAAAAAAATCACCATGCCAACAAACTATAACGGTTCTAATCAGTTATAAAAGTCTCTGTACCATATAGCCTTCGATTCAAAAATCCGATCGAATGGATTCAGCCAAGACTTATTTGTGTACAAATACCAGTGAGACAATAATACTTAATGTTTATTAGATTAATTTATGCGCATTAATTTTCGATTACCTTGTCTTGATGACATTCCTTACTCGGTGATCTGTTGTATCCTCCATTAAGGTTGACCGATGCATCTTGTCCAGCAAGATGGCGGTACTCGGATACGTCTAGAATGACGTCACGGCGTGAGCACGAAGTGTCTTCATTGTGCGTAACGTCGGTTTCACTGGTCGTCAGGGGATCTTGTAGAAGTTTTTCTTCCATCTTAATTACAGCATCTTTTAAAGGATATTTACATATGCCTGTCAGAATAATTAAACAAAAGGGTCATAGGCCACAACGGCCACGGAAACATTCTCAGTCATAACGCAAGTGAACCATACGCCAAAATATAACTTTATTTATATTTTATAATTCGGAAACAACAACTAATTCAACAATTATTTTTAAAAATCTGAAACTTGTTAACAATTTCATTTTGTAGGCTAAAACTTTTTACACAAGAGTATAAAATTAAGTATCAATAAGAAGAATCATGCCTTTACATATGAATTTCAGCTATTGTTACATATACACTGTATTTCTGCACATTGCGTCATTCAATTTGCTTACTATAAAGTGAAGAATTCTAAAACTTAAACCCCATTCATACGACACGATTTGCATACCACAGTATATTTTACTCATATGCAAAATTACGTACACGTGTACATGTGCAAGTTTTGTCGTATGAACTGATTTGCTCATATGCACATTCTACGCAGTTGAGTAAATCTGCTAAATCTGCACCTGGTCAGGACTAGGTGCAAATTAACTTTTATTTATACATGTATACTGTCGCAACACCCAAAAGATTTCAAATCGTCCGATATTCCACTGAAGACGCTAAACAGTAGATGGCAATAGACACCCTTTTTAACATGCAACGGCTCTTCTACAGTCTTTGGGGCTGGGGCCAAAGCATTTTTTACACTATTTTACGAGTCTGAAGTGGTCCACTTATTTAAATTGACAATTTGAAGATTTACTTACGGTACAAAAATCTCGTCTGAACGCTTAGCAAAATTACTGATTTGTGTGTAAATTTACTCATGTGTAAGCAAATTTTCGTCGTATGACTAAAGATCTCTTCGCCGATTCACTATCACAATTCAAATACTAGAAGTAAGCCTTATAGTTGCACGTAGATGGTGGACAGTTTTATTCCATAAAAGAGTGTAGGGGTTATATCAGATCTGAATTACTGACAATGGGTGATTGAAGAAGATCACCTGTGTTACCTGGATATCTCTCTCTCTCTCTCTCTCTCTCTCTCTCTCTCTCTCTCTCTCTCTCTCTCTCTCATATGCGCTAGCCCTCAAACACCTTTTCTCTAGCTCTCTCTCCCATTGAACTTGAAATTGAATGTTTGTGATAGTTTTAGAAAACGCCTATATTTCATGAAAATCAATTTTAGAATATCTAACGTTATGTTGTTTGGGACTATGTTGTTAGAATGTTTCTACTTGTAATCCCAATAATGTAAACATTTGCATTTGCAATCAAAATATATCGATTAGAAATAGCTCCCATGATGTACTATCGGCTAACTTTGGTCCTACTCTATATATAGAAAGAATTCTATAATTAGGAGAATGTAACCCAAATTAGCTCTAAAAGTACATGCATGATTTCAGCTCGTTATTCTCAAACAAACAGAGAACTAACCAGCTCTTTAAATGGGCTTTCGGATGTACCTTCCGCTCTGTATTAAACATAATCGATAAAGAAAAAGGGAAAAAATATAAATTTAATAACTTACCTTAAGAATTGCAGGTAAGTAGCTAAACAAATGGCAGCTCTGTTTATTCCATTCTTCAATACTAACACAGTGTGTCCCCTACATCGACATTTCTCTCAGACTCCATAAATCGATTTCACTTTTTCCTGTCAGCAGCCCTTTGGTAGATCAAACAGTTAGTGCTTTGCGTGGGTAATATGTGTTCATCCAATAGAAATAGAAGAGCGAGAGGCAGGAACGTGAAAACATGGAGTAAAATGTCAACTCCAACTCACATCATTTGCGAATTTTATACCAACATCCGGTGGTTTTATTGCGAGAATTAAAGTATCGGGCACAAACATTACACAAATTGACGTCAGATCTCGGCTTCTTTTGGAACTGATGCTTATGTTTGGCGAAACATGGATAGGTTAAGTGCCGCTACGGCTGGTTTGTGATTTATTTAGGGTTATTTATAAAAATTTTATCAAAAGTGCAATAAAGGCTGGGCTTTTGTCTTGGGTAGGATTTAAATTTTGAGATAATTGATATCAAATTGATAGTAGCCATTCCTGGACCGGGTCATCGCTTCTTTGACAGCATGCACTAGTACTGGTTAAACATGGGGCTAACGTCTTAACCCCGTCAAGTTCATTTCCTTTGAGTTTATGATCTTATAAAGAGGATATTATGGGTTCATATCAGTTTGAATGTCGAAGCCGATTTAGGTTCAAATCTAAAGAAATTTTCAAGATTTTAATTCTCAAGACGTTTTTTATGGGTTTTTTGGGGGGCGGGGTGTGTCAACGATAGAAAGACTTATGTGTTTTTAAGGTTTTGCTGTAAATATATGCTTAGAAATAGAATCGAAAACTGTGATTTCTTTAATGCAATTTCCAAACGTTTGAATTTCCAGAACTTAAAAAATGTAAGAGATTCCAAAAAGCATCGGAAATACGATGAGCTAGGTGTAATTTTGATTATGAATATTACTTGACCTTGTATTTAAATGAAAGCAATTAACATTAATTAATGTAAGTTGTGTGGCGTTGTTTTGTTTACGCCTGGTTTACGAACACCATATACAGACAATACTGTTATAACTACTTCCTCGTGCATGATATATACAATGTATATGTAACAAACTGCGAACTGGTGCCATTGGCCCAATCTCTACCATTGCAGACCACAAGTGTTAAAGTTTGCATCTCTTTGTGTACTGTGTTATTGCACCGAGATCTGTCTGTCCAGTTAAAATGAATTCTCCAAAGCGTGAATTCAGGACATAAAATGATCTGTACTTTACCTGTATTTTAATCTCGATAAAAGGAACCTAATTCATGTTTATTGCTCAAGAGTTGGTCATATTATTTCATTGTATTGTTTTTAGTGCGACCCGACTAGGCACGCTTGGCTCTTGAAGATTCTAACTTATTCATTGATAAATCGAACTTTAATCTCCAAATCCAATTGCATTCAGAAATCTTTAATAAAAGGAATGCTGTCGTCGCAAGCAGTCGGGGTTTTAAATTGTTACGATATATTGATTGTTAAGGTGTTTTAAACGTTTAAATGCAATGATATATTTATACTAAAACGGCTTCTGTAAAATCCCCTTTATCGGACAGTATTGGGTCATGGCTTAAGAAGTTCTATAAAGTTTGATATTTCTCAATGTATTGAAATCAAAGTCAAATTTGTCTCTGAAAATTATCTCTGAATGCTTAATTCTCTTTTGGTAATTTGCTATCAATAAAACAGATAAGTTTTTAAGTTTTAAAGTCGGAATCGTTCAAACTCTGATATCCGGATTACCCCTAGCAACATTGAATGGCTGGGAACTAGAGCGGCCTGTCTCGTTAAGGTTCCGTTTACACCTGAGATTGGGACGATTAGCCTGACAATACCAGGTAACAGTAGACCCTAACAGGTAAGTCGGGATGTGTTCTTGTTATTATTTACCTATATAAGTACAATCACGGGTAAAACAATAAATAAATCGTGGCATTGTTAAGTGGTATTGTGGTCGTCTGCAGGTTGTAAATCAAACAGAGTTCATGGGTATGGATTAAGCGTCAAAAATATCATTGATCTTATTATTTCCATAACCCCGTTATTGCAGCTATTTATCATTGTCTGTGAAAGCTTGTTTGCAGATATTGGCACAAGAATGTGAATATACATGTAAACATCTGCTGAATTCAGACCAAATTTTGCACTTTTACCACTGACTTTTTTTTTTCCAATCCCTGAGAATGTTTTGACCCTTCTACCTCTGTTAGATGTGGTTTAATCATAATCATATGAGAGGTGGGTAGAGACCCTCAACACACCTTTGCCCCCCTCGTTAAACTGTTTAAGGTGACGAATTCCAAATATATATGACCTGCTCAAGACCACACAAAACGATGTCACCCAGAATGAGGAGCTACATTGTTAGGCTAAGGCTAGGCTTGCGTGCATTGTAGTTTTGCGGTTACAGAAGTCAGAGCTGGCAAGACATTTCTTTCTTGTTATTGCTAGGCTACTGTGAAGGCAAACGAAAGAATTCGATTTATCGGTCATTGATGGATTTTTTGAGTTTATCAACTCACCTTGTAAAAATGTGTTTGCTGATTTTGATAGGTACTAGTAAATTAGTATAAACATGTTGTGTTGCGCAGCTATTGTTTTATTAACGAAGATAACTGTTGCACGGCTATCATTCTATTAGCTAGGTGTTTCAAATAGGTTGTCTTACATAGAATTGAGTTGACAAAGTTAATTCGACTTGAGTATTGTTCACCATCCTTCTATTGGCTAGTATAATGCCAACTGATTTGCTGTATGTTATAAGGCTATCATGCTATTAGCTAGTTACATGTATACTAGATCCATCTATGTTGTGTTGCACAGCTGTTGTGTTATTGACGAGGTAATCGATTTGTGTTGTGTTGCTCGCCTATTGTGCTATTGGCTAGGTATTATGCCAAATAATTTGTTGTTTGTTGCACGCCTTCCGAGTTATTGGCTAGATATACTGTAATATTCGTTGTGTGTTGCACAGTTCTCGTCTTTTTCAAACTAGTTTAAAGATACTTGCTGTTAGCTATGTATATTAGATTTTTGTGTGTTGCACAGATTTCGTTTTAATGGCTATTTGTGTTGCTCAGCCACTGACTATTGACTTAAAATAATTAATTGTTGAGATACATGGCTAAAAGACATTCCCTAGGTACCTGTACTGTACATTTGGGCTTTGGGGTTTTTTGTTTTTGTCTTTTTGTTGTTGGTGGTTTTTTTTTGTTGGTTTTTTTTTGGTTATTTTTGGGGGGGTGGGGGGAGGTCTTGTCAGTTGTGCTATTTGCTAGGTATTATTACACTTGATTTGTTGTACAAATGAAAGTTGCGCGTCTAGCGTGCTAATATACTTTGTTAGTTGTATGTTGTGGAGCTGTAGTGCTATCATACATAACTTGTTATATGTTGCAGCAATATGGCCGATCGCCCCCAGTCTACTCATAGCTCTAGTACACACGTGTCAACGGCAGAGTCCCAGGGACCCCCTGCCCACCAACAGTGGTCAGCCTACAGGGGCCCTGTCTTATTCACCGGTAAGTGTATTTATAGAGTGTATCTTTGAAAGTTAATCTCTTTTTTTC
Organism: Magallana nippona; assembly: GCA_033439105.1. NCBI lineage: Eukaryota > Metazoa > Mollusca > Bivalvia > Ostreida > Ostreidae > Magallana > Magallana nippona. The sequence continues at coordinate 8,851,303 of CM065926.1, read as the reverse complement.
AACAATGACCAAAATAAAACTAAACACGCTAACCATCATTCTGTTGCCTACTTAACAATAACATGCAAGAATCTAAACTTTTGGAGTATAACCATTTATCAAAAATTGTCAAGGATAGGTGTAAACTGCGCATAGGGGTCGGAAGCAAATTGTGTGTGTGGGGGGGGGGGGGGGGGGGGGGTTACCGCGGTGCATTGTAGAATTTAAGTAATTTTAGTAATTTATTAATACATTTAGTGGTGAAATTTAAAAATTGAATGATTATTTCTATATCCCTCCACTGGTTCTGACGCCTATGCCTATGAGTTCTTGATCATATGTATATGTATCTGATTTAAAATACTGCAACATGTTGAGTTTGATTCTCAAGAATATCTGTACATTTCAGGTCCAGACGGACTGACAGACCAGCGAGTGAAGACAAGAACTGACTTCCAAATGGTCGGCAACGGAGATCGATCCCCGGAAGTGACGAGCCAAATGGGATACCTGAGCAGACCTCCGCCCGGAACTAAGTTCCCCAAGGCCAAAAACGGACAGATTGGCGAAATAGGCTGGCCCGTGGAAACATTCAAAATCGTGAAGGGGATCTGAGAGGAATCATAGTTACAAACCTGTGTATTCTGTAACCTTTCGTAACCTCTCTATACGCACTCACACGTGTTGTAGATGCTGACTTAATGCCATTTCAGTATTATTTACCTATATCTATTTATCCTACCATTTCAGTATTCGAATGTTAGCTCATTTTGAATAATGTCACGAAAGAAGAAGAATTCTTTTGTATAAAGTCGTTCAGTTTTCTATCTTGTGGTTTTTGATATCTTGGGCTACTTATTCAGTTCAATGCCTGCCATTGTCTCGAGGTGTTGAATTTGATTCCAGACACATAGAATACAAATCCATGCCTCACCTGGCCAAATCATGGATGCCACTACCAGCTATCTTTAATCTGTTTAATGCCTCCTCAGCACGAACTGTCGGTGAGAGTAATTTGTATTATCTAGATATTTCTTCTGGATTTCTGATTGTGTCTCTACCCCAGTGGTTGAAATTCGAACCCCTTCGTGACCACGACACACCATCTTGCAGACCGATTTTTGAAACCCAAGGAGGAGATGTTCGCACCAATTTGATTCTCTGTAAATAGTAATTTCTATGGTTACAGATTACTGTCGATATTACGAGTCGGTTATGTAATGAGTGGTTATGAATACATGTATGACCCGTCTTACAAGAATTATCTAATCCCCAACACTAGTAGGCTTTTAAATACAGGTTCTTTATCAAGATGGGTTTTAAACCTCTAGATTAAGTAATCAATAGACTGCTTCGCCGAGCTTAATATTCTGAAGGATTTCTTTTTAATGTTTGCTTAGCCTTTCCAGTGTTTTTCCAAAGCTGAAAAGAAATAATTATTTTTGAACATCCTCGTATTGAAAATAAATTAACATCGAACTTATCTTACATCAAAAATGATATTGATATACTGCGTTATTGAAAACCTTTAGAGAGCAACTGATTGCTATTTAAAATCACCAGTTCACAAGAAATATAGAACAGAGGTAGAAAGCGAGTAGTAGTTATCATTATGCAACAACATGTTATGAGGGTCGTCAAATTAATACTTATATATATATTTATTGATATATATTTCTCTGACAAAGTCAATTCGAGAAACCACCCATCCTTGATCCGTGCTAAGTGCCTGTCTTAGAAAAAAGCAAACAAACACTGCCCACAAATGTAGAAATATCTTCTCTCCGTTTGTCTTTTCTTTAATTTACTGTACATAATAATTAATATGTACTATAAACAATGATGTGGAGCAGTAGGTTTATTAAACTTAAAGGAAACGTAACTATGTTGCCTCAAAAGTCTAGCTGTATTTCAGCATTTACCTTTCATTGATACTCTTCTGATAAGGAAAACCCGTTCAAAAACTTATACTTTTTGAAAGGATTTTTGTTTAATATCTTGTTGCGATGAGCTTACGGTTTTGCACCTACAGAGTTCACATATTGCTAATATCATGAATAGATAAAGGTCATTTAAGGTGGCATTGCAGACCATGCTATATGAATGTGGATTAAAGAACATCATATTCAAAATATAATCCTTGCTTTTCTGTTGTTTTCGAATTGAACAGTTTTTTTTTACCATATAATGCATTTTCAAATTCTTATAAATTACAATGTATTAAAAAAAATGTGAGAACTCTATCGGGTTTCGAACTCATGGCCTCCAGATAAGTAGCTGAGTTTTAACCCATTGTGCATGTGCTACGAAATTCGACAACAAAATTGTGAAAGGAAAGATGCATTAGTCATAGTTAATCGTTTTGATTACTTTACAGGCACGTAGCATCGGGGGGGGGGGGGGGGCAGGAGGAGGGGCTGCCCCCTTCACCCCCCCCCCCCCCCCACACACACACACACTTTTTCTTGCAGCAAACATTTTCTTAAATTTACATATAAAAAAGTAAAAATTAAAGTGAAAATTGAAGTTAAAGGTATACTATGCCCCCCCCCCCCCCCCCCCCCCCCCACTTTCAAAAACATTGCTACGCGCCTGTTTTAAAAGGAAAAATAAGTTATACGAAGATGACCATACTTTTTGAAGATGATTGCTGTCTTTGCTCAGACGACGTTATATTGACCAAAATGTCTTTAATCTCATATCACTTTAATGTGTCTACTCAGATAATCCGTTTATGTCCTTATATATCTATTAGCAAAAAAAAATTTGGTTTTTTTTCATTTTATTGCATATTTCATGTATACATTATGTCTCAAAATATATACATGTGTTCTCAAAAAAAAACAAAATACAATAAATATATTACAGAGTATAATAGAGTATTTGTTAGGTACACGTGTATAAGTTTTACTGAGTAGTGCAAAATTGTATAAATAACGATGAACAACTATGTACAAAGAGATTTCACAAATCAAGAATTTGAGTTAGTCTATTGCGGTTTCTATCCTACACCAGTCTTTCCTCATACTTAATGCTCTCCAGCTGCCGGATAGCTCGCCTGTGTTTGTTGAGCATCGCTCGGCGCTGTCTCCGGATTTGCCAGGATTTCAGCTGCACGCTGTTATTTCTGCACAGAATTAGCGTGGACACGGATTTACTGAGTTGCTGTTTCACGAAACTCTCCTCTTCGACATTGTCCTCAAATTGAACTGATCGACATTTTTCGTCCCTATTCCTCCTTGCTGTGGTTTCTCTATGAACCAGCCTATGCGAAATTTCTTTTGATTCTGATGACACGGATTTACCGAGTTGCTGTTTCACGAAACTCTCCTCTTCGACATTGTCCTCAAATTGAACTGATCGACATTTTTCGTCCCTATTCCTCCTTGCTGTGGTTTCTCTATGAACCAGTCTATGCGAAATTTCCTTTGATTCCGATGACACAATATTTTCTGTTGATTGTCCGTTAGATTTAGAGTACTTCAGATCAGTGTTTTCGTCATCACTAAATACCTGACTGTCGCGCGATCGCTTTTTAACAAACTGGCGCCTTTTTATCATGATTTTTCTGGATTTGTCGTGAATGCTGGATGTTCTCACCAAACTCAGAACTGAGTCGGAGCTTGCATTCATCGAATCATACCCAAAGTCTTTGTTGCAGGATTCGTCTGCTTCTTCGGCTACAGAGAGAAACTCGCGCGATGACGTATAATCCACGTAACAAGATACTGGTCGTCTGCTACTTTTCACGGAATCTCGAAATGAGAGCGAAATTGCAGAATCTGCGTTGGACAGCGTCAACGACGTATTCTTCCATTCGTCTGGATCAATAGAGAGATTTAGAGATGTTCTCTTCCATGATTCCTTTCGTTTTAAATTCGAGTCTCTTGCTTTTAGGTAAAGTTTTGCATCCAGCAAATTATCTTCTGATTTGCTTGATACGAAGGTGTTTCTGCCTCGGACAGGCATATTGGAAAGGTCTGTGAGAGATAGGCATGTAACATCTGTAGATCCCATATCGCTTACGTCGTATTTTGAGCTCCGCCATTTCTTCTTCTTTAGCGCCGAAATTAAAGCTGCTCCGAACGACATTTCTGTGCCTAAATAAAAGTTCAGTGTTAATCATTAAAATAAAATATTTCCCTATCAGTTACTCTATTGCTTCAGTAATCATGAAATATGATCTTAAATAACTTTAAATCTAAAACAAAAAAATTAATCGAATACAAAAATTGTTGAATGATTATCTTTCTGATAAATATTTGATAAGTAGAAACCAAAAAATATATATACTTATATTCTCTTATTCTTACCTTTTTACGGATGCTGCTTGATTGGTAGATATCTTGAAACGGTCGATCGTCTTCTCATTTACAAACAAATTGAAACGTGGACTTTCCAAACCAGGCTATTTATACTAAGCTGGGTAAAAATCGGCAGATGCGCAGTGGTAAAGTTTGCCAGTCAAATTAGCGCGCTCCAATTTTATTTACGAATCGCCCGACCTTTCACACTGGCTGACCTACTGGGGCATCCCAAGTTACAACTGTCACCCCGAAATGAGTCACTCCCAGGTACCATCTCAGGTATACCTGTATAATAAAGCGAGCTCGGCGTGGCCGGTATTGACTCAGCCCTATCTTTGTTGCGTCTCTTTGCGGTCGGGTTTATCTTATTACCTGCAATCTGCAGGGACTTTGGGTTTGTGCAAACACGATGGAAAGGAAACACGCAGTCTGATTCCCCCTCTCCCCCCGGGTTTTGACGCAAATGCGGTCATAATATGTTTGAACAAGCTCCTCGTGGTTCTTGCAAGTAGCCATGGCTAATTCTCTGTTTGTATACAAGAGTGACCGTATTTTAATCGACAACCTACGGGACAAATTAAAAAAAAAATAGAAAAATCAAAATGTAGATCTGTTATTGTATACAGCAAGGAAGAAAATGGGAGCATTAATTCATTTCTTATCTATTCAAGTTACTTTTTGTTCTTGTGCTCAAAAATGCAAGTGTCACAATGCTTTATGCACAATCAGGGATGCCAAGGGATGTCAAATTAGTGTACAAATTCTATGCGCACATAAAATTGATTAAAACACTACAAAATATATAAAAAAAAAAAATAGCATGGCAAACAGTTCTTTGTAGTATCACTAAAATTTTGCAAAATTATATTATCTCTTATAACTTTACATTTTTTTTTTTAAATTTTAACCATGCAGATATCAACTTTTTGATTCAAATATGTTTTTGCATCAAGAGAGAGAAAGAGGATGGGGTCGCAGTGTTGTGATTTTATGCAATATGCCACCTAGAAATAATTCCGAACTTCTGAAAATTTATGACCGGATAAAATTACTACGAAGGTGTATCATTTTTTGATTTATCAAAAATTTGTTTACTCTTCTTCACAGCTATTACCAAATCTTTCACCACAACGGTCTTGGAAAAAAAAATGTGAAGTCTTTTAATTCTCACTTTTGTCGGTGTTTTTTTTTTTTTTTGTACTAAGGAGGGTGACAGTTTATCAGTGTGTCAAGAGTATCAGTATAACCATTCTTTGTTTTTTACTTAAATTTAATTTAGACACTCAAGGTGAAATTCACATTTTGATTTTTAAATACGCAGAATGACTCGATTTCCGGTCAAAATTCTTGTGAACAATGCGACAATTTTACGACTCGTTTCAGTTCTAGAATTTAAAAAACCGGGAAATCCCAGCCATTGCATCTTACGAGATTATGTATGAAATGGGTTATCTAAAATAATCACCGATGAATCATTTTGCTTCAACACTTTTTTAAAAGTTCGTTAAATCTTCATTACGCACGCACATTAATGATACTGCTAACCATATGAATGTGTAAAGTTTGTCAATATAAACAAACAAACTTCCGTAGTCGGACTAAAATAGCCAAGCTTATTTTTGAATGTCAATATTTTCCATTCTAAGCGACAACGCAACTGTGCAAATGTTAGTTCAAAATTTAAGTATGAACTACAAATGTACTTAGTCTATCTGCTTTTATTGTGGTTTTAATCTATAATTAGCTATGATTTTATCTATATTGATTTCACCGCGAGAAAAGGAGAAAATTGGTTCATGAATGGTTTGAAAGCGTTCAAGTGATTTTATCTTATATTTGGTTTTAAATAATTTTACTACCTTTGCCGTTGAATACTCTTGTAACATATATTTTTGTGTGGAGTTTTTGTTAGGTTGTTAGTTGTAGGGTTTTTTGGTGTAGTGTTTTCATTTATTTAATTTTTTATATTTATCACACATTTTTGTAACCATATAAAGATAAATAAGTAGAACATAAATTTTAATTGGTACTATTTTCTTAAAGTTTGAAAATTTGAAATATGTCGATAAACGTCAATGTTAATTAGACACATCTGGATGTCAACAATTACATGTATTACTAAAACATTCCGTGGATTCGAAGCATTTCCAATTTAACACAGTCACAATAAGCAATTCAAAGAATGCAAACACTCAGGTGTATACTGCATTGTTCAAATTCTGGTTTCTATTAATACACAACATCTTTAGGACCACACCAATGTACCTTGAAAATGAATTAAGGTACGAAGATAAAAAGGACTAAGATTTGACCCTGAACCCAAATTGAGGATGTTACAGCTCGGGGAAACCCCTGTCGGTGTATTCATTGCCCCCCATTAACGGTACAAGGCAATAAAATGACTTCTGACCGTTCTCCATTCAGCACAAGACAGGCTAATTACGGCGGGATTGACTCCCTTTGTGACGTCTGCTTTTTTATTACAAATCTGACCTTGAATACCTTGTACTTAATAACCCTACCGATACCCCTAATGTTGTCCCTTCAACCATTGTTTCTATTTGCATGCAAAAAAAACTTCAGATCCCAGTGTAGCTAGCTTATTGTTAGGAGTAGGATGCACAATGCACGATTCTTAAAAATTAGTTACTGTCACGAGATAACGAGAAGGAATATAATGTTTGATAGTATCTGGAATATTGGGAATCTTGGCTCATATTTATACAAACAAAATTATGTGTCTATCCAAAATATAAATTGTGTGTTCTGTTGTATATCTACATGGTCTTTTGCATGTAAAAGATGAAAATAAATAATTTTCCAAAAATACAGGTACATGTATACTCCTTACTCGAATAATTGTCATGAAGACAAAGGTGCGGAAACCCATACCATACAACAACCATCGAAAATATAACATATTTCGAAGTAAACTTAAATTCGATAGGGAACTTTGATAAGAGATTTCTACATTGTTATTGACAACAACAACAACAACAGCAACAACCAAAAATCACCGATACACTACGGCAGAATAATTACAATGAAATGGACATACGTTCATAACCAGCAGGAACTATGACCATATATAGCTTTACCTTTGATATGGACCCGAAAAGGACAAAAAGAGGAACAGTTACTATCAAGGCCATACTAATAACCAAACGGACAAAAACGGCAAAACCGCGAATTTTCAGAGCTATTTTAGTATTTTGACTTTTAGAAGAACCCGACTTTGTTGCAAACAAAATTAACCGCAAAATGTTGACCATTCTTACAAGAAATAGAACGAATAAAGTTTATATATAGACAACATATATGTAAAGCAATAGTAATACTGCAATGTTTTCATACAATAGAAATATAAAATACTTCATGCATGCATATTCATATTTTACGTGTAAGTACGTCAAGTTAACAGAAAGACTTTTCTGCAAATCAAGAGACATTGTTGAAGCAAAATATTTAAATGGATGTAATAGGGCGTTAGCACAGTCCGGATTAGGCGTAACTTCAATAATCTGATAAGTCTACAGATTGTACAGCAGAAACCACATTCACGTCAATTCCTCTACCACGGACTAATTCCTGTCTCTGTTCACAGACCCATTCCAAAGAACAAAAATAGAGAACTCAAATATATTGCGTGAAAAGGGACACTCATTGCATTGAATTTCAGGATAGATTTATCTTAACAAAACTATTTCCGGCTGTAAAAGTTTCGAAGTGCTTGAATGTGTAAAAAGTTCAATTCAAAATCCACCTAGAATTCAATCTTTTAAACTTCAATGATATTATATGTACATTTACATTCGTATGTTTCATTTATATAACAAATCAGTAACTCGTCTGTAAATTAAATGTTGAACATACAAAACGAAAAGTATCGATGCTTAATGTCTGAAAACTATAGCATATCATTATAATTGTGAAAACATTTTTTTTAATTTGGTTTGCAATTGTTGGTATGTGCACGTGTTTTCCCCAAATCTATTTTTCCTCTCCGCATGCATTTGTTGTTACTATGGTTTTTAAAAAATGTCACGAATAATCTAATCTCACAAATAAAAACAAAAGGATAATGATAATTATTATAAACGTTATCAAATTTTATTAATATTATAATCGGAACAAAATTCACTGTACTAGGAGCAATTTCTTTCACTCTTGTTTGAACATTATCAATATCATTAGTACTTACTTAATTGTAAAGATTATTGTACTTTTAAGGATTTTATGTCTTTTCAAACATCTGCATAAGTTTTATTTCTTGAACCATAGGACAGGTCATTACTAAACATCTTATGATTAAATCAAGGCACGGACTTTTCAGTACACTCTCTTGTTTGAAGGTTCATTGGAGTCCACGATGAACAAGACAATTTCAAAAGCCAACAAAATAAAAGGTGAAAATTAGAGATTATCCGAGAATTACAAATCTAAATGCAAACTTGTGCTTTAACTGTCAGGTTAGAGGTATTAAAGCGGCCATCCCAGGTGAACCTACATAGAGGTGTAAATTGTGTGTACCTTTCGGTCTCAACAGGTGTGATAGGGTTGTATTGTGTTACCACTATTGACATACAATTAAAATAAATGTACCCAATGACGTATAGGGGACGGATTTTTCGTAAAGTCGTTTTTTTCTGTGTGTTTTGGAATAATTTTGAATGTTAATCACCTTGGTGCATCTGCACTGTAATGGATGTTCATTGAAAACTTCTAAGTCCATTGTTTACAACGTTAACATGCAAATGTGTAATATTTCATCTTAACCCTACATCAGTCGTAAATCAAAAAGCTTGTTTTGGTTTTTCCTTTTCTTCCTGTATTTGTTTGTCTGTCTGTTTTAGTTGTATTTGTCCAGTTCTTATCCTTTTTACTGCAACTTTGATCACATACATTATTAAAAAGTTTGTTCTAGGAACCGGCCGATTTGCAGTAGTGGTTATTAATAAAAAATTTTCTAAAATTGCAAGGGTTAAAAACAATTGAAATAAAGCATTTCATTTAAAAATCTTCAGAAACCAAATCTGAAATTGAGATCATAGTTTTTTGGTTTAATGATCTACTATCAAGTTATTGAACTATAACAGTTTATATGATATGGTAGACAACTGTGGTCTACTGCAGAAATGAGATTTTAATGTAAAGGACTAAATCTGGTTTTAAAAAAAAAGTAGCGAAAAAGACCCAAGGAAAAGTACTTAACCCATATCTACCATTAAATATTTCATGAAACCAAAGACTATATCAGAATACCAAAGTGCACACGGATGGAGATCTAGTAGTGGATTAGATTACATATCCTGGTATGTTATGAAGATGTTATCTGCACTTTTATTCCTCTAAAGTGACAGGTTATGGTATGAAGTGAAATTAATGAAAAATAAGACATATACATTACATTCTGTAAATAACGACCGAAGCAGATTCCACAGGAATTTTGAAATTAGAGACCAGTGTGTCATTCTTGTAGTCTTAGTAAAACAATTTTAAGATAATTTGTGTCAAAAATTCTAAAGCTGCAGAAAGTATGTGATTTATTTTCATATCATGTTCAAACAAAAAAAATATATTCATGCATTGTGTATGTTCATCAGATCATTATGAATTATCAACGTACATGAATGTTAGTAATGTTAGTTACATCATGTAACTTGCAAAATACTAAATACTTCTCTGTGGTAAATTAAACAACAAGTGTTCTTGGGTTTCCCTGCCCTTGCGATGACAGATGGTTGAGTGTAGAATCAAAGAGAGATAACCTATTCAAAACTTTGTATTCCTATCACAATTTAAAATCACTAAATTCATATATATGTGTATTGTATTTAATATATATCATATGAACATAATCAGGTTTAGAATATCATATGAACATAATCAGGTTTAGAATATCATATGAACATAATCAGGTTTAGAGAGCTAATAAAGATATTTAACAATAACAAACAAAAAATACACATTGGAGCTTTTATTTTAAAATAACGGAAACGCATATTACTACTTACATTGTTTATTACTTTTGAATATTCTTATTGTATACTTCCATAACGACAAAGCGACGACATATGACATAATGGATGTCATGTTAAGACATATAATTTTAGAGAATTTTTCCCATTTCAAAGAAGAGTAAGGTATTACATGTACAAAATGTTATTGCCTTGTAACTTAAATAAAAAAGTAATCCATCAGTGTTCAAGTTTACCAGTTTAAGTTTTCTTATTTGAATTTTATCTAGGAGATATGAGCTATAACAATCACTTGTTTCAAAACAAACCATATTCAAGAAGAACCTTTATATAGTCTGATATATTATTGTAAAAGGCAGTTAAAGTTATATCTTATTTCGTGCAATTGAATGCATCTTTTTATGCAAGATATTCCAACACTATGATATGCAACGGATTTTTATGAAATCATTAATGCTAATTCATGTAAGTCCGTTTCATGTCATAGTGTAGAAAGGTTTCGTGAAAAAAATGTTCAAATAAAAAAACAAACAAACACAAGATCTAATGTATTCGGTCAGAATGTGTTCAGGTTGTTGAATAACGTCTGTTTTGCTAAAGGTGACAGTTTGTCTATATTTGGAAGCATATCTAGAAGTCGGAAGCCATGCAAAGTTTAGTCTACAAATGAAAATGAACGGTCCTCAAACCGGGTACATGTAACATAACCAATCATGATCCCTCTTACCAATCATGTAAAATTCTACTTTATGGATAATAATATTGATTAAGATACTGGTATATACTATGCTTTACAGGGAATAATTTGAGGTTAGAAATTTATATCAATAAAATGTTTGTTAAGTTATTTAACTCAGTAAGAACTGCCAACTTACATGTACTAGTAATCTTGAAATAGCAAAGTTCGGAAAATTGAAATTGTCCATTATTTGTTAGTGTAACAAATAGTATCCTACTGTTTTACTTATGCAAAATGAAAAAAGACCAACGTATAGTAATGTTGGAAAAAGGATAAAAGAGTTGCGCTATGGGCTCGGGATTAAACGTCAGTCTATATTAAGTAAAAATCGTCGTTCAACCGAAGTTTGGGTAGAATTTTGGACATGAACCGTAAAGGTCTTTCTTGATATTCAGTAAAGGTATCATTCCAAGCCGATCGAAAATATAAGCCAAGATAAGTAATTATACATTGCACTTTACAATTATAATTGCACTATACAATTATACATTGAACTATACAATTATACATTGTACTACATAATTATACAATGCACTATACAATTATACATTGCAATATTCAATTATACATTATGAATCTTATGGGTTTTTTAAATCCACTAATATTGTTTTTTGGGGAACATTCAATAAAACATTCGTATTTCTTTGTAAATTTTCAAGCGTTTAGTGAATTGGGACAAACAACACGAGTTTCGGCAAACATGTTTGTTTCAGTTAGACCATAGACAGGAGTTACTGGTCTTTACATTTGTGTGAGCAAAGAAAGACAATCACATTGATTTTTTTTTTTTAGATTTTTATTAAAAAATTCAGTTGTATATTGATATTGTTAAAGAGATGATTATAAATTAAATAAATAAGTTAAACTATATCTATGAAAATAACATTGAATCAATTAGCTTATATAGAAAAGAATATTTGTATATCTTAAATTAAATTGTTTTAAGATAAAAATCCTAAAAATCAATTTACTTAAACTGGAAAAAATTGTCATTTATTCATTTCTTTACAACAATAATTAAGTTTTCATAACTCAGTAACTGTTTATGTTAACAAACATTGATGATTTCAGGTGTACTTTAGAATACAAGTTAACCGTCTGTTTTAATCCTTTCTTGTTGATTCTTTCAGTTGAAATCTGTTTTGAATTAACACAAATGCTGTCCCCCTAATAAACTCTTATAATGTTAGTATATCCTAAATCTCTTTCTTTTAAAATAACTCTTTTGTGATTTTTAGCCCATGTAATAGTGAATTTTGTTCTGGTTTATGACCTTGTACTTGTTTCTAAGAGAACCGTATTTTAAGTTTAGAATCTTTCATTTTCTCTTTGTAGACCTGATCAAATTTCTCATTGTCTGCATCAGTAAAGCTTGATTTCCAGTCACCCACAGTACCTACAAATACAAATTTAAAAAAAAAAATTAACTGTCGGATTCAAGTTTATATGAAATTTCAGAAAATTACATCTTACTGGGAAATGGCCACTTTTCAATCTAAAAAAGACCGACAAACAAATAACTATGGGATTGATATCAGCAATTTGTTTTTGAAAAATACCTTTCCTGTAGAAGATCTTGTCAACAGGGGTTTTTAATCGCTTTTTAACTTCTTCAATTGAACATATATCGTACACAGATTGTAAAAAATCGGGGTCTGTACTTGTACCCAGGAAAGTGGAGAGTTTCTTCATGCTCTCCATTCCATTCTACAACAAAAGAAAATGTTGCACACCTTTGTTAACTGTAAAACAAATCTGACAGTAATCCTTACGAAATCAATAATACGATGTAGGCCTTATTAAGAGGTACATTGTTTAATTCGCATGTTTGTACACTATATATTAATTTCGGAATTTTGTAAACATTATTAATATATGGTACACTTAAGCTGATCTTTAAAAAGTCCGGATCAAAATTGGAAAAAAGTATAAAAAAAAAAAAAAATCATACACATCATAGTGTGAAACTGTAAAGATTAAAGCAAATCATACAAGGCGTTACCTGGAAATGGAAACAAATGAAAATTTTTTTTAAAAATTACCCCCCCCCTTAATTTTTGTACGACTTTCTTCCTTACGCTAAAATTAACGTTAACCCCCGTTTGATCACCTTACCTTACATAAAACGTATGTAAATGAACAGTGTATAAAATAGTCAGTATTTTTCAACTATCATGTAAAACACACTCGAACAGGCCGACAGGTGCGACTCATTAAAAAATTAATTAACAAAAAAAAAAAACCCGTGAAACTCTTTCTTAAAAGCAAAAATCATAGCATAATCGGGACATGGGTGTTACTCTATAACATTCCATCGATATTATATGAAACTCTCTTTTTTTCTTTTCTTTTTTCTCTAACTTATGCAAATTGTTCATATTGTCCGGCGGATATATTTTAGAAACTTTCTTATATACTTTTGTAAATAGAATGACGGAAAATACCGGGAACCCCCCCCCTCCCGACTTTACCCACATATTAACCCATACATGTAATATACATTACATTACCTGTTTCAGGTCCTCGTAGTACATAACATGGAAATTCTCTGGGTTTTTCTTTGCTCTCTCATCCCACTCTTTTTCCAGATCAAACCAACTGCCATATACAGTTTCTTAACATGAAAATATAAATGGAGTGAATGTTCTCGGTTTTTTTTTTTTCAAAATTAAAGATTTAATTAACATTTCTTTACAATACAAATTCCAAGACTCCGTGTTTGGTTTATACTTAAATGCCTAATGTTAAGGAGTCAAGCTATTATTTCATATTGAAATTAATAAACCCTTTTCTTCTCTTTCTCTTCCATATTGTATTTTAAAAGTCACATTGTTTTATACACACCGTTATTTAATTTTATATACTGCATCAAATTTCAGTATACATTTTAAATAGATTAACATCCATTTAGATAAGTATTATGTTGATGTCGTTGTCATTTTTCTTTCTTTTACGAATAAACAATATTCGTTTCATAACAATTGTAGAAATCTTTCCTGACATACACATATCCCTAAATTGTTCTTACATACATGAGAATGTCTTTCCAACAGCGATTTGATTCGTCAACTGGATTCATACTTTATACTATTTTTAATTTCAAAAGGGAGACATGAAATATTGGCAGACGAGAAATATCTATGTCTTTAAAACTGGAATTTATTTTACTCTAGACATTAATTTTTGATATGTTTAGTTGTGTTTTACAGTCGTTAAAAATATTTTTAGATAATTCTGGCCCAAAGTGAAATAAAGAATATGGGGGAATAAGCCGTTGCAAATGCCCACGACCCTCTCATACGTCTTATAAGAAGTAATAAACGTACGAGTTAACTAGGCATTTAAACGGTGGACAGTATTGTCCAATTGAAAATGTCCAAAAATGCGAGAGAGTGGCAATCGACATTTGGACGACGTAAGTGCGTTTCTATTTTGTACTATTTACATATTATACTTATATAATTCTAAACTGGCAAATTTGTGACTCATTTAAAGAGTTTAAATACAAATGGAGATGTTAATTACTTTCTAACAATATTTTGTTATTAAAACAGTATTTTTGAAGATATTTTAACGTACATATATAGTATACACAAATCAAAGATAAGTAAATAATTTTATTCAGATTCATCAACGTATTCCCCTGCATCATCAATACTTGTTTCATATCCCTGGTTTCATTAACATTACAGTTGTGGCGACAGCAACCCAGGTACCAGATCACACTACAAATGTGAGAGCAACAACCCAAAGTTCTTGCTCCGCTCTTGTACTGGCAGTACCATAATGTCACGGCACAATCTGTGAACTTAATCCACAGATTGTACAGGGTACTGTTCGAGTGTCTAGTTTGAAGCCTTCAGTAAATCTTGTCGGATTCAATCTGTGACACATCGTTAGCGTACTGTCCAGTCTCCTCAACATGTTCTCTTATGTAAGAGTTTGCCTGGCGAATTTGGCAGGTTCAAAAAATTAATTGTCTAACATCATCTTCGGAGAGAGTGAGAAAATTAAATGCAGTGTCATGTGCAACAATTCTCCTCCAGGATTTAGAGTTAGCACGATATTTGTAATGTGATTCCTTATCACATAGATTTTTCAAGACATTATCATTTTCCTTTGCCACCATTAACATTAAGATCGTTTGGATCATCTGTTTTTAAGGCGGTCTGTATTTATCGATCAAAGAACAAACGATTCAAATATACTCACCTATGGAAGCAATGTGCGAGTTACACGACACATTGTCCAAAAATCGCCATGTTTTAAGTCTGCTGTTTGCCGCCTCCACTACCCAGCGGACTTTAGTAACCAATCGTGATGAATTTGCATCGGATGTAGAATGTTGTTTGCAGGTAAAAAAATGTTGTGTTTTAAACCCGCATTTATTTAGAAAATCAATGGAGTCACGAAAACCTCTATTACCAGAACGTCGTTTTCATTGAGAAAATTCAGTATATTGCCTCTATTTGTCTCCATTATATTTTTTATTATAGAAGCGTCATTGTTTCTACCATTTGCAAAGTAAGGCCAAAAAACGTCTAAAATGTATCCAGTTGTGGTTGTAACCAAAAATGGTTTCACCAAAGGCCGTGCTTTGTGCATAGAATAAGAAAGTCTTTGGAATTTATACCTTGAACTTTTTTGTATGTATATATATACGTACCGTCTAGAACTAATATGACAGTGTCTGATATGGGATTTGAAAATAGCTGTTTTGATATACATGTATCTGTCGTATGATTATCTTTGACATTTTGTCTAGTAATATGGTAAAAACCAAGGCTGTGTGGTATAAAATCTTTCATAATCGCTTTTAGGGCACTTTGAACGATTTCGGCTAATTGTCGCCTACATCCAAATCCACGAGTAATCAAAGAGTAGCCAGCAACCCATTCGATAAACCGGACTTTGAAAAGAAGAATGCCAACAGCGTTCCGAACTGTTCGATTTTTTGTATTTCCAATTGACGTTACATGCAAAACTAGATCGTCGAAATTGAGTTTGGAGATTCCTAGTAAAGAATTGTAATCTTCATCTTTGGTTAGTTTATCAAAACTTGGGTTGTAAGTTTTACAAGAAGTCAAGAACCCATAGCTCTTAAGCGAACGTGATCGAGTAAATCTTGTATTTCTTCAGATGACAGTACAATATTTTGTTTCTTATATTCATCAAAGTCAAAATGTACATGATCAGTATAAAGCCGTTTTCCAAGTAAATGCTTGCGACAACATTTGCACCCAACTAATACAAGCAATTGGAAGTGAATGAATGCATCCATCTCTTTTGGTACAACTATCATGCTTTTTTTCACAAAAAAACACGCATTTGTTATGTGATTTTCCTGCCGATACAATTGGGAGTGAAATAAATGCCGAGTTAATCGTTGAATTTACTTTGACACACACTGTACTTTTGACTTAGCTTGTATTCTGCATTTCGTGCATATTTGACTGCTTTTGTCCAATGTATGTCCCTTGTGTTAACAAGGCTTTCAAGGATTGTTAAGAGATGGAACGTTTTATCTTGCCTTTTAAATGGGCATGGTCACGGGTTTGGTCATTGAAATCATTTTTCCAATTTTAATATCTACAATGCTCCAGTAAGTCATTATGATAGGAAACCAAAATTTGAGTGTCATTCGTTGAGTTATAAGCGATTACAGAGCTTACAATTCTTTGCTATGTAAACAAAGCTTTTGATTACCTTTTGAATGTTGAAGTGAAAATACAATTTTAGACCTAAAATGAATGTGTTAAACGTTAGGAATTGTTTATTTATGCTTAAATTACGTTCGAATTTTAAAAATGTTTGTATTTTAACAATGCTCCATACAAGGCACGGCAATATTTGGACACAATAGGGGGTGGTGTATTTTCCTCAAATCTTTGATCTGATTGGCTTTGGTTCTGTTCTAAGACAGTAAGATCATATGAAGAGAAATCTTCGTCATGAAGAATGGGCTACGCTTCGCTTCGCTCCGCCCATTCTTCATGACGAAGATTTCTCTTCATATGATCTTAGTATTACTTAGTTATTATATTCACAGTCTTTTAAATAGAATGTTCACCTGGGCAGCACTGGATTCTAGAGTATCAGTTCTGCTCAAAATAATTTGAAAAATATTTCATAAATATTATTCAAAAGACATTTCTGAAGAAACAAAAGGGAAACTTATACACGTGTAAACTTAAAAGAATGATTTTTTAACTGTACATTTTGGTTCCTCAATACCTGGTACAACATACAGCACCAAAAGTATTTTTGTACTAAGGCTGCTTAATTAGTTCAAACTAAAGCAATACTTTTGGATAAAATATATAAAAAATATATTTCCAATCAATAATCCCTCAAAAATGCAAATAATTACTAGATATAACTCACTTCTCGAAGTCATACCTGAGTAATCACATGACCTAGATTCAGACCTGATGTGATACCTGGCTGACCAAATTGTATACCCTATTGAGCAATCCAGCAAGCTATTGAAAACTTTACCAGTATTCTGTAATTCGCTGTAAAAGAAGAAAACTTACTTTAACCATAGAGTGGCTTTCCATACCATATTTTCGAAAATCGAAAAAGATAAACGTTTACATGTGTTATCAATATTCGTTCTTTAAAAATTGGTACGATGACCCACTCTATGAAAAAAATATAGTTTGAACATCCGATTTCTTTTATCATTTTGTTGCTAAATTTGCAGATAACTATTTTCTCTTAATATCCATTGAATGTGAAGTTACTTTTGTGGGTTTTGGCAATACTGAATGTTTTGATTACATAATTATGTTTAATAAATGTAAAAAAAAAAAAAAGTGAAATTTATTAGAAAAAAAAATATTGTTTTTTCAATGGACCTATGTGGGTTTTTTTTTTGCCTCGGCTTATTCTCCCAGATTCTTTCCTATGAAACAAACAGGCAATGCATGTTCTATTTATGCTACAATATATGACTGTACCTCCTTTCATGAAAGAGTCCAGAAATAGGGACAGTTCTTTACTGACGCCATGGTCTTCGGTCACGTGAGGATCCTGATTGTAATGGTGGAAAGCCGATAGAGCAACATCTTTAGGATTTCTAATTATATGAACTAGTTTTCCGCCTTTTGCAATGTGATCCTTTGGAAGATTTCGAGGGTGAAGGTGTGACGTCATCACTCTGGGAGAGGGCATCGACTTGATGGACTCTAGATCGTCTACAAACTCCAGCATCTGGTCACTCTGCCTGTGGTCCGAGTCCAGGGTGTTCCGGAGAAGGCGGGGTATGATCTCGTTCAACCAATGGTTTCCTGTGATAACCAAGAAAATAAAAACATTGATGCATATTTTCCCGAACAAAATAACTGCTTTAAATTTGAAATAGATACTGTATACAAATCCTTTTTCTGTACAGGTGTCGCTTATTTTAAACAATTCATCTGATATTTGCGGGGTTTTTTCCCTCTTTTTTTTGTTCTGTCTAAAGTTTTGTTAAATAAAAACTCTTATAGAGCATTTTCAATCAACAAATAGGTGTGCAGGCACCTATTGTTTAATATACAGGTAAGTATATCCACCAAAATAACAGCTGTTAAATGATTATTATATAATGTGTCATTGTTCAAGGTCATTTGGAGACGTTATGCAATAAGAACAACAGAATTTAATCAGTTACGAAATCTGTATGTCTCTCTTGACAAATTCAATCAACAATGCAGAACGCTGGTTGGTCTTTAATTTAAAAAAAAGATATGAAAGGGTAAACTTAGAACTCATACTACGTCTTTTTACAAGTAATTTTATGCTACTATCTTCGGCTAAAATTAGGCTGACGTCTTCATCGAATCTGGAAACAGCCTTTTAAAAATTGGACCAAACTTGCTAGTAGATATGAAATTAATAATTGTGCTAGTTAAACGCATGGACGCATTCAACTGTGAATAGTTGTAATTCTACCCAACCGATTACATAATAATTCAACAACCCACATTGCAGTCTAGGGTTAATTTAGAACGATAGCACCTAAAAAAGAGCAGAACGTAATGGTAAATATCTTTATACAACCCTTATCGTTGCTTGATTTCTTCCATTTCACCGTAGAAATATTATTGGATTCATTTGCAGATTTTTTTTTATTATGGATTTTTATAAAATTCTCTTATGTCGTGTTTCTAGTAAAATAACATAACATTGATATCCTTATTATCTGATACAATGATGAAAAGAACTGATCGTTTAGAATGCTTAAAAAACGTGCGAGAATTTCCAACACTGTCAAGGATAACTCATTTTAGTGGACAACGATTGATGCATGCATTCTTTTGCCGTTTTTCCTCCCATGTGACGCCAGTTAGCGTTATAAAGTAAATATATATAGCATGACCTCTCAAAGGTCATGTTGCCTTTAAACAATGTATAATTTTCAGTCGGTTTTATGTTCAACGTTCAATGGCCTAAAAGATGATAAAGACGACTTTATATACTGAAATGTCGAGTCGAAATCAATTTTCTTCTCTTAAAGTGGTTCATTCTTTTCATTCATTCTTTTTGTGAGTGTGTGTGTGTGTGTGTGTGTGGGAGGGGGGGGGGGGATTCTATACGTTAACCTTAAAATTGACACACAATGAAGACAGACACCTACTTAAGTTGAACCCGACCGAAATACAACTATTTCTTCAACAATTATTCCACAACCTGTTTTTACATCAAAAGTAGGAGAAGGGTTTTATTATTCTTGTGCCTTTCTTATTCTTTAGTCAGTAGAATCAGGTGTTCAAAATAAAACCTTACCTGATTTCGGATAATTAAATAACAAGATATCCTCCTTCTTTGTCGGGAAACATCCGATGTCCTTAATGCGTTTGCGGGCATCTTTTAATAAAGGTGGGAAGGCTGGAAGAAGCAAATCGTCCACCCTTAAAGTCGCCATAGGAAGAGAATGTGTGTATGACGCTCGTGAAGTGTAATTAATAAGCCTATTGTTGGGGGCGGAGATTTTAAATGTCTCTACAAAATAAGATACCAATAAACATTGTGAAATCCTTATTTATGAAGCATAATCTTACCAAAACAATAACACTGTTTGATATTTGTTTTATCCAAAAGAAATAAAATAAATATAAAAAAACAACAAAAAACAACAAAACCACACAAGGCATATTTCAAAAAGGATTTGATACAAATATCAGTCAAAAATGAGCTTTACTAGTGAAAATCATTTGTATTGAGTGTCTGAAGGTGGCAACAGCGTTATTAACCAAAGAGATGAAGGAGTTCATTAGGAAAGCAAGAGCAGCATTAGCGCCATGACCAAATGGTATTCCATATAAAGTTCATAAGAGCTGCCCAAGCTTTGAAAAGACGTCTATGGAAACATATCCGGGTCGTCTGGAGAAGAGGTCGTCTGGCAGACAGCTGGAATCAGGCAGAAGGCTGCTACAGCCCCAAGGAGGGGAATTCCGAGACCCTATCACAGTTCCGAACCATATCACTCTTGAAAGTGGGAGGAAAGATCTTGCTCTCGGTAATGGCAAAACGGATGACAAGGTACATGATTAGTAACAACTATATTGACATAGCAGTGCAGAGAGGAAGAGTCCCGGGTGTATCAGGCTGCATTGAGCACACAATTGTTCTCACACAAATTATTAGAGAGGCCAGAGAAGGAAAAGGGCAGTTGGCTCTTATTTGGTTAGATCTTGCCAACGCCTATGGATCGAATCCACACAAACTTGTGCAGCTAACCTTGGAGAAGTATCATGTTTCAGCGAAGACAAGACATCTATTAGAGGAACACTTCAACAGACTAGAGCTAAGATTCTCCGTTGGAGAATACACGACCTCATGGCAAGGACTAGAAGTTGGTATAGTCACTGACTGTACTATCGCAGTCATACTATTCTCAGCGGCTATGAACCTACTGGTGAAATCAACAGAAAAAATGAGTAGAGGCTCATGAATGTAAGCAAGCATACGTCAACCACCAGTGCGTGCATTCATGGATGACATGCCGATCATTACTAAGACTGCGATCGAAACAAAATGGACCCTCAAAGAAATTGAAGAGCTTATCAGTTGGGCTAGGATGAAATCAAACCATCAAAGTCGAGAAGTCTGGTGCTGAAGAAAGGAAAGGTGACAAACTACGACTTCCAGCTTGGACAGGAGATTCCATCAGTCTCAGAGAAGCCAGTGAAATGCCTGGGGAAGTAATTTGATGACACACTGAGGGAACTAAGAACACAACCAACAATGTAGAACAACAACAACAGTGGATGGGGTCAATAGAAAAAAGTGGACTGCCAGGAAAATACAAAACCTGGATATACTGTACCTGCATGGAGTACTCCCTCGGATTTTGTGGCCTTTGCAGGTGTACGATATACCAATGTCCAGGGTGGAAGCTATGGAGCGCCTGACTACAAAATATCTTCGCCTATGGCTATCAGTATCACAGTGCTTTAGTAACGTTGGACTCTAGAGTACAGGGACTAAACTTCAACTACCGCTATCATCTCTCGTCGAAGAATACAAGGTCACCAAAGTGCGACAATATCTAACGCTTAGAGACAGTAAAGATGAGAAAGTGCAGGGAGCCAGGGTGAATCTAAAAGCAGGAAGGAAGTGGTCTGTTCAAGGAACGGTCCTGGAAGCAGAGTTACTGAAGAAGGCATACATTGTGGGAAATGTAGCAGTCTGGAGACTAGGCCTAGGAACAGTAACATCAACCAGATGGGGAACAGCAGACAAAGTAGTGCAAAGGAAGCTACTGCAAAAGGAATTCCGAGCGATGGAGGATGTCTCAAGAATGATAAAAGCAGTAGGCATGAAGAAACAAGGAAGCGGGGTGAATTGGGAAGCAGCAAGGCAGCGGAAAGTGACCTGGAATGACATATGGTCGATGGAGCCAAACAGATTGCAGTTTCTTCTCAGATCACTGTATGATGTGCTACCAAGCCCAACAAATTTGGCAGTATGGGCCTTATCTGATGACCAAATTGCAATCTCTGCGGAAAACCAGCAAATTTGGAGCATATATTGTCATCATGTTCCATAGCATTGTCTGAAGGCCGGTATACATGGCGGCATGACCAGTACTTTCGGTACTTGCAGACTCTCTCGAGAAAGCCAGAAAGAGACCACCATCAAAGGGCAAGCGGCTCAAGTTTTTCAACTTTGCTAGAGCAGGAGAGAGGGAGAAGAGGGGCGGCACTGGGGAGGGTAGAGGACTTCCTGGCACGGCAGGAGACTTGCAAATGCGAGCTGACCTGAAGACCAGAATGCAATTCCCAACGGTGGTAGCATCCACCAACAGGCGACCTGACGTAGTGACTTGGTCTTCGTCAAGTAGGCAGGTCATGATAGTGGAGCTGACAGTTCCTTGTGGGAGAGAATGGAAGACGCATATAAGCGGAAAATGGGGAAATATCAGGAGCTTGTGGCAGATTGTCAGGAAAGATGGTGGAGAGTATGGTGTTTCCCAGTGGAGGTTGGAGTGCGGGGTTTTGTTGGACAATCCTTGTGGTGAGTCTGAGAGTCATTGGGGTTATTGGGTTGGAGAGAAGACAGCTCATAGGGCGACTAGGCAGAGAGGCAGAAATGGCATCACTATGGTTGTGGAGAAGAAGAGAGGGACAGTGGGGAAAACAGTGAGAGACAATTGTGCACGTAAGATCAGTACACAAGCGGATAGCTGGATGGTCCCGGGCTGGGAGCTGATCACCCCAGTCGGCGCACCTCAGGAGGTTGTCGTGGAGAGCGCCGAAACAACCGAGAAAGGTGGATCCACCTGATGACGGGATCATCACGCATCTAAACCACCAAGATGTTTACAGATTATTATAACTTTTTGTCGTTGACTTCTCACTTTAATCATCTTCTCAAAAGCAACTGTATACTGATATGTATCGCGGTCATTTACAAAATGTCCGCCGACCTGTCTTGCTTATGAGTTTTTGCACTCGTTATTGATATCAGTTACTGTAGTTGCTGTTTAAAAATTGACGATTTATATCCTTTTTAGCAAATACAACCTTCCCCTAGGTCGAATGCTGACTGACGTTTTTCATACTTATTGTTAGGATATTATTAATCACCTAATTGTCTACGGATTTTACATTTTCCCGATCATGATAAAGAGCACATGTTTGGTGTGACCAGTCAGCAGAAGATGCTCACTTCTTCATGGCACCTGATCCTACCTCTAACTTTTGTAGAGGTCCGTCTTTGCTCTATTCCTGTTTTGTATTTTTCCATTGGATTTTTTATTTTGAACACTGTTCGTTATCCTAATAAAAGGGCTTTTGTTTGTTAAATAACTAAATTCCGCTTCTTTGCAAAATTAAAGTTATCAAAACTTATTTATGGTAATTTATACTGATGTCTTTTAATTAACAAATATACAATATTACATGTATTTATATTTACGGGGAAAATCGTTGAATATTGTAATGCAAATTTGTTTTAACCACGATCTCGGGACAATAATAGAACCATAGCAATGTGGATATTGTGACCTTGGAACATGAATACTTAATGAGGACACACAGGAGTGGTCAATATAGGCAAGTATTTGAAAAATATTTAAAATCCAATTTTTTTTCAAGAAATTTGAATCTAGTATTGTCGAAATTGGACCAGTCGTTCCGAGAAGGAGTGTAAAGAGTTGCAAAGTTTGCAATAAAAACAACGACAACAATGACAACAACGACAACAACAACGACAACAACGACAACAATGACAACAACGACAACAATGAAGAAGACATTTCGAAAAGAGTACCTCACTTTGGTTTGGCTAAGATGTACTAAAATACACGTATTTATGGACAACTAATATGGGAGTTGTAATATACCAATATACCATGTTAATTTTCTTTGCGTATTTACCTTAAAAGTGAATGATAAACCCGTCGTTATATTGATTTAACATTACTTACCAAATTGGCGTTTTGTTGATCAAACTGCTTTTCTAGATGAAAACAAAATGAACACATGTATGTAGCACAATACAAGTATTTGCTTTAATTAGCAAAAACTAATTACCTGTAAAATCAATAATATATCATTTGTGACGTATATTGGGATAGAAAAGGGGCAGAATGTAACCCAACTATGCTCTTCTTTCCTTTTGATAAAGACTTCCTTGTTATTTTTTTCAATATCAAAGCATGTAATCTACATAGATTTTCCAGAGTTATAAATACGCAGCAAGCATTAATGATTTAATGAATTAATAATAAAAAGTTTTCGATCTCTTCAAGTTCTATTGTCATGTTCTCGTTGAAATAAGTTTAAATACACAGAGAATATATCGTGAACTTACACTAATGAAGTCTTGATATGATCTAGCTTTCATTTATTTTTATGGATAAATGTCAATTTTAAGCAAATCACATTCTAAGTTTGGAATCTTTCATTTTTCTTTGCAGATCTGGTCAAATTTCTCGTGGTCTGCTTCAGTAAAATATTATTTCCAATCACCAACACCACCTGAAAGGATAATAGAATATAGATGCAGCGTTTTGTGTGAAATATAAATAAAAATTCAGATATGAAAAAAAGTTCCAAGCCATATCAACAAAACATATCATTTTTGAACATATATTGAATTTTTGATATCAATTAATAAATGAAAGTTATTAAGCAGTTAAATTTTTTCACAATCACAACTCTAGACTTTCTCAACTATTTTAATTTTTCAATCTAAGTCATCTAAAGTCGAAAATTACACACAGTCTTATTTTGGATGCTGAATTTGAATCTTCTTCCTGGACAGTAATTAAACATGTCCACCTTAATTGATACCGTTTGTTAGGTTTAGAATATACCCTGTCACAATTGTCAAATGAGTGACTTGCTTGTGGCTGCAAATGGTGCTTTAATTAAGGAAATGCATCGTTGTTCTTGGTGAATTGAAAAGTGGCAGTGTTAAAAAATGCACTTTACCGCTAGAGAAGGTACTGCTTGATTATCGCTAACACATCAGAAAAAAAAAAACCATACACGTACACCATTAAGTCATCGATCTTTATGCAACCTCGAGATGTACAAAACAGAAAAACGAATTTTAACTCCATCTGGCTTTCCATAAATATTTTTGTCTAAAATCTGAACCAAACAGAAACCCTACTAAGGGGGAAAGTCTACTATATATCCAGTTTTCCGGGGGGATACTATAGGGAAAAGCTGCTATACTACAGCGGACCTATCATCTTGAGGAACGTTGGGGCACTGAACATTGAATTCGGGATAATAGTATAATAGTAGATATTCCCGTACTGGTTTATTAAAGGTGCAGTAGTTGTTACATATAATTGATTGGAGTATTTTTGGCCTGTACTCTGCATATTTTGTGGAATATGTGTTGATCTATACAACTGTATTGTATACAATATTTTATCAAATGTTTAGCTCAATGGGCGGAGGATATTACTCATGTCATTTTCTGATATGACACTGTGTATTCTTACACCACGTGACGTCATAATTAAACATTATGTAACTTAGACTAAGATTGAAAAAAGTAACAAAATAATACAGTTGAAAGTCTAGAGATATAATTGTGAAGCATTTAATGCCATTTTATAAATTTGGATTTATGCGTTCACCTCATTTACAGCTGAGTAATACAATCTCGATAAATAATGTTCGAGTTACCAAAACTGTGTGTTTAGTGGATAACGTTGTTTTCTGCTTCAACCTACAAAAGTTGACCCCAAAGAAAAACGGAGACCTACTAAAGATGAACCTGAACGGAGGTCAACGTGTTCCTGAACTATCATTCCACTATTTGCTTTCACATTAAATTGGAACAAGTGGGTTTTTTATTCATGAACATATTTACTTTTATCTGCACAATCTTTAACTTTGGCTTCATGCATTTTTACTTAAACAGATCAGCCAATCTAATTAAAATTAGAATTTTACATACATTCATTCCTCCTTGAAACGGTTGTATAACTTATCGTACAAGAGCGGGTATATACGTGTAATTTTAATTAGGGTTGACAGACAAGCCTGCCTGATTTAGGATGATTGAACAGCAAAATGTCATTCTTTCTTGAAGGAAAATTTTCGATATATTTTAAGCGTTTTTGGGCATCTTTTACTAATGGAAGAAGCATACCATCTACTCTTAAATGGGCATGGTCACGATTTTGGTCAAGTTTTATTTTTCTATTTTTAGTGTTTACAATGCTTAAGAAATACATTTCTAGTGATGAGTCAAAATTTTAGTGTCAGTCGTAGAGTTATAAGGTCTTTTACAAGCTGATTTCTCACTCTTCTAATTCGTTTTCGGCATAAATGAATTATTCTTAGGTTTATCACTTTAATTTTAGGTCTAATACTGGAATTTTGACTTCAACATTCAAAACGTAAACCAAAAAATTGTTTACATGACAAAGAATTGTGAGCTTTGTATCTCGCTTAAAACACGACGACTGACATTCAAATTTTGGTTGCTTAATAGAAATGCCCTAATGAAGCATTGTAATCATTAAAAACGGAAAAATAATTTTTGACCGAAATCGTGACCATGCCCCTTTAAATTGGCCATTCGAACAAATGCGTGTACGGATCGCCGGGTGTGAAATTATTATTCTTGTTAATTTCAAAATGTCTCAATATCAAAATAATAATCATTGGTGTCTGTTGTTGGTATTGACGTTGTTAACAATTTTTCGTTAACATTTCACCTTTCATATACACCAGAACCATATTATACAAGCTGATGCCCTTTAAAATGTGTCAATTTTATCATTTAAAAATATCAGATTGTGTTAACTTACTTTTCAAGAATGTTCTTTTGATATTTTTGTGTTTGAAAGTCCTCGTAAATTAACGAGAGTCAATGCCTTCTCGTCCATGCGTATTTCAAAAGTGTGAATAAATATTATAATTTTATGTAAATCATATATAAGATACACATATTGCTGCTTGTATGACATATTTTATTTCTGATATAAAAAAGAAAGTGTTTGAACACGTCAAGTTCTAGCAGCTTACTATATTCTCACTCTAAGTAAACGTTTACAAGAACATAATAAAAATACCTGAATTGTTTCGGAGTAATTGTTGAAAAATAAACGTATATTAAATAATCATAAAAAATTCTAAAAAAAAAACAACTCGTCTACAATATGGAAATAAACACTATAATAAATATCACTGTGGAGGCAATAAAACAGAACAGCAAAATGCCGAAAGGGCTTTACACTCATGAGTACAATGATTCACTAACAGCGTCAATCTAATTAAAATTAGAACTTTCATCCGCTCACCGGTTTTCGATATGTCTCGTGGCATATCGAAAACCGGAGACCGGATGGAAGTTCTAATTTTAATTAGATTTTAACAGCACATGACCCTATCTTAACATCATAACCCCTTTTCTTGATTTGTACTTTTCAAAATCTTAGTACAGGTAAAGACATTAATGCTTATCAAACTTAGTTTGTGGATAATTATTTGTCAAGTAATCATTAATATTTATACATATTGAATTCATTTTTACGTTTTTTACCGTAATTAATTCTTTGTTTATGTTTTATTTCTTTTTTTACCTGCTACATTCGATATTTGGACAAGATAAGACAAAATGCTGATATGTTCAAATGTTAATGCACAACGAATGATAAAAACGGTTGGCAATAGTAAGTCACCTTTGTGGGTGAAGGGATCTAAAAATAAAAAAAGCTGGAGCAGACGATTATCTTACAGCCACAGTATAAATTGTAATCATCATCTGGTATAAATGTTTGTGTAACGTTTATCAATATTAAACAAATCGTATCTTAAGTTGTGAATCTTTTATTTTCTCTTTGTAAACCTGATCAAATTTCTCGTTATCACTTTCTGTGAAGTTTTCTTTCCAGTCACCAACAACACCTGTAAGTATAAGTGAAATCAATAGTAAGTTCCCTAGACCATTAACCAAGAATAGGCAAGCTAAAAATGTTCATTTATATTATTTTAAAAATAGGTTTCACATTTTGATAAATTTTCAATACAACAGAAGTATTAAATGTTTACAAATACACCTTTTCTCAATCAATAATCAAGGATATATGAAAAGATGAAACAAAATACATTTTGGACCTTTCACAGTTTATGATCTAAACGTCAGTATTGAACCACCAGAGTGTAGATATTTTTTAAATGTTGTAACTATTTTACTATAACATAAACAGGGTACAATTTATCCATGTCTTTATAATTTTTGTAGTTTTTATTCTCCATAGACATCAATTTTATTGAAGAAAAATACAAAATATATCAAAAACCATGCATTGCATTGCATTGTAACCAAACCAGAACAAACCCAACAGTTTTCAAGTTTACCTTTTCTCAGGAAGACATTGTAAATGGCTGTAAGTTGTATTCACCGCGTTTTAACAACCTCTCTTCTTTAACATAAAATAGAAAACTTCTTTAAGTAAAAATTACCTTTTCTGTGGAAGATATTGTCAAAGGGAGTATTTTTTCTCTTTTTAACCTCTTCAATAGTGCACGTATCGTACACAGATTGTAGAAAGTCGGGGTCTGTACTTGTACCTAGGAAAGTGGAGAGTTTCTTCATGCTCTCCATTCCATTCTATAATAAGAATCATTGCACATATTTTACAAATGTCTAGGATATCGGAATAACTGACCTTAAAACAGGACACAATGCGTCTCACTGAGCTGAGTATATATACATATGACAAATGTCTAGGATATCGGAATAACTGAGCTTAAAACAAGACACGATGCGTCTCACTGAGTATAAACATACTGTATAAGTAATACTTTATAAGCCGACACTCACTAAATAATTTTCTTATAAACATACACGTATATACTATCGTTTTTAACATTAGTTAACACAAAGTACGTCTTTTTAAGCAAGTTTAATCTCTAAAATCCTATGCACAAGAAGCATGCACTCAGCAATACCTTTATAAGCCTCTACAAAACTATTCATCTAGTAAATCTTGTCTAGCTTAGACATAGTACGTCTGTATGAGCCCAGTACCTACTAATACTCCTATTAACCCTATATATATACCTCTTTGTATTTTAAAGCCTATAAACGTAATCCCGTACTTAATGCACGGCGTTTCTAGCCTTGACGTTAATTCAGTAACTGTTACATGTACCTGTTTAAGCTTACATTAAGGAACCCGTTATCCTATCCTAAAGCTAACCCGGCCTTATCCTAACCTCTAACCCTATCAGTAGCTGTAACGATTACGGTTAGCAGGGTTAGGGTTAAGGCTATATAGGGTTCGGAATAGGGTTAGATTAGCAAGAATAGGGTTAAGGGTAGGGTTAGAGTTAGCAGGGCTAAATCTAGGATTAAGGTTAGGGTTAGGGATATGGTTATGGTAAGCAGGGCTATGGTTAATGGTAGGGTTAGTGATATGGTTAAGGTTAGCAGGGTTAGGGTTAAAAGTAGGGTTAGTGTATGGTTAGGGTTAGCAGGGCTAAGGTTAAGGCTAGGGTTAGGCTTAGCAAGACTAAAGCTAGGGCTAAAGGTCATATGAAACGATATCCTGAGCAAATTGAGTTATATACAGGAATAAGTTCATAAGTTCGCATTTAATAAGACTGGCAATGTTTTTTGCATATTTAATGCAAAATAAAGTCGATCAAAATCACTCGATCAGGAGAAGGAACATCGACTTATGTGTCTTACCTCCCTTGCTTATGATTTCAGTAAGACCCAGTCGCCTTTAAAAGGTATGTAGTGAATACAAATATTCATGTCATTCCTCAGTAGATCAAAAGAAAAATATGCAACTTTATGTAAAAATTTCATATAATTATACAATATTTAACCGTGGCAGCATATTTTCTCTCAAGAAATTAATTGTATGCGTTATTTTTTTCACTTGATAGCGTGTACAGTTGATAGCTTAATGAAAACGGGTGGTTTTCATCATACATATACCTGTAGGCCTACACATGCTTTGGTTAAATTCAGTATCTCATTTCCTAGCCGTTTTCAAATAATACTTCTTTAATGCTTCAAATATTTTCATTGGCCTTTCTTATACTTTTTCAAGTGACAAAATGAACAAAAGGACTTAAAATGCATAAATTCACGTTGATTGTTGCTCAATCATTATACGTATCGAATAAGAAAAGGAGGGTTCTTTTTCAAAAGTTTTAGGCTAATCAATTAAAAGTGTAACATATTTTAAAAATTTTCATTGACGTTACCGGATTTTCACCTTGATGTCGTTCTGGTGAAAAGCTGATAATTTTAATTATTAACGACCAGTTAAAACTAAGTCATCTGAACTACGAAATCAGATAACTCATCTGAAAACAAAGAAACATTAAAAATTACAAGAAATAGCCAAAATTAAGTCGATAAACTAATGTAAAATTACACTAGTTTTAATGCATTGTTTACATCAGTGGGTCTGTGTCATAAATCCACAAATCAGGAACGATCAGCGGGGACCAATTTTTCAGGTGCTGATATTCCCCGGTTGTTTCTCAGTAATGCAAAGACATAAATTTTTAACTACATGTAGTTTAACATTCTTTTATAAAAACTGACATTAAATTTTATGAAAGAAAATCATAGTGTTAGAAATCGTTTCATGTGACCTTTAAGGCTAGGATGTACCTGTTTCAGGTCCTCGTAGTACATAACAAGCAAGTTCTCTGGATTTTTCTTTGCTGTTTCTTCCCACTCTCTTTCTCGATCAAACCAGCTGCCATATAGAGTTTCTGTTCACGTACATATATAAAAGAAAATAAAATGAATTAAAACACCAGGTATTATTCTTAAGACGTACCAGTCTAATAAAGGTGGACAAAAATCATAGAAAGTTTAAAAACAAGTTTGTTATTATATATCCCTCTACATTGTAATATATATAAATGTTTATTATATTTTCAACTAGCATAAGTGTTTTCAACGTTTTTTATTGAAATGATGACAAAATTTCCTTCACGTTTATGATATATGTGATTACAGTAATATACCAAAGACATAAAATCGAATGTTTTCATATTTTAAAGTTCTAACTGCCACACTCTGTAATTCGTCAAGAAAAAGTTGACTTGGCCTGCTAAAAACTTTAAATAACAGATAAAATATTCCATATGCAACTAATGTCCTCTTAGCAAGTATTGGTACAGTACCTCCTTTCAGAAACATGTCCAAGAATGAAGGCAAGTCTTTACAGACGCCATGGACCTCAGTCACAAAATCATCCTGTTTATAATGGTAAAAAGCTGCAAGCGCCACGTCCTTGGGGTTCCTAATTATATGGACAATTTTCCCGCCATTTTTAATGTGATTCTTTGGTAGATATCGAGGCGGAAGATGTGACGTCATCACTCTCGGAGAGGGAATCGAGTCAATGCTTTCTAGATCTTCAACATAGTCCAGCATCAGCTTTGCCATCGTGTGGTCGGAATCCAGCTTGTTATGTAGAAGGCGAGGTATGATCTCGTTTAACCAATGGTTCCCTGTGGTAATCATGAAAAAAATTATGAAGTTATGGCTGAATTTCTACACATGAATTATGAAGGAATGTTCCAAGATTCTGTAAAGTTGTCAGTCCAAATATCAAGCTAAGCTGAATCTCTTCTGAGATTAACCTATAATCATTTGCTTATATTCAGATCCTCATTTATTTGCTAAACTGGATCAAAAACATGTAATCTAGCAATTTTTTGTTAGAAAAACATTTCAGTGGGTTGCTACCATTT
The DNA here is from genome assembly GCA_033439105.1 of Magallana nippona. Taxonomy (NCBI): domain Eukaryota; kingdom Metazoa; phylum Mollusca; class Bivalvia; order Ostreida; family Ostreidae; genus Magallana; species Magallana nippona. The sequence continues at coordinate 8,819,604 of CM065926.1, read as the reverse complement.
CAGATATGGATATTTTCTCGCCTGAACGACAAAAACCAAGTCGCACGTGCATATTAAGAAAGGAGTGTCCCTTAAACTGACATTTACCAATTAGTTTCTGTAAGAACATAATTTCGAACACCGGCTGGTAGATATTGTCGAGACAAATCTGCTTGTACGTGCAAGATTTTGAATTCTGTTAGATAAGATCATGGAATCGTGAAAAAGTGGGTCTACCCAATCAATGATGTCCAAAGCTATTTCAAAACAAAAAATACCAGAAAGTCGTAAGAACGCCAAAGTATATATTACACAATATGTTTTAATACAGATCTTTATTAGCTATACGTAGTTGTTGAATTTTATTTCCTTATCATAAAAGTCGTCTAAGGTTCAATGCAACAGTAGTTAAATACCTCAAATTACGGAAACGTATAACCGCCTCTTTATGTTGCGTTAAACCTTCAAAATGGCAATTTAAAATGAGTGTCATCTTCCTATAAAATGTATATCATGTCAAACCAATGTTGACTTGTACAAAGAGGCAAGAACAAGCTTTGATGGCTTTGGTCAAATCATAATATTTATATTTTGCGTTACAAGTCGCATTAATACAAATGCGTAGAAATTGGTTCTCATTCTTTAAGATTTTTATTAATTTATTAATAATTAATCAAGTTAAAATGATTCAATTTTTTCTTTTGCGTCGAAATTTTGATGACTTCTTGTAAACATAATTTTGTCGTCTAAAGTTTGAGCAACCACTTAACTCAATTTTATATTCTGATTGAATTACTAAATGCCTTAATCAATATATAATATTAGATTATTTAAATTAGTAATACAAAACGAAGGGGCTCAAGCATTTTGTCTTTTGTGGATTATAAGTAAACTAAGATGCAGAACCATATGTATACATAAGGTGTTTTATTTTAGCAGAATTCATTATCATTCTAAAACAGATAATTAAATGGTGTATTGGTTAATGAATGTCCAGATTTTGTCCTGGATATATCCCGTAAAATCCTAGAGGTAAAAGTTTGAGTTTGACACATTGTTAATTAACATTCAACATCTGCTACTAGTTTCCGATCTGATATAATTTATTCTAACAAATAAATACACAAAATAGTCATGTTGTATATTTTATTTGTTAAAATAAATTATATCCGAAAGGGCACTAGCCTAAACGATACATTGAGTAAATGTGAAATGCTTCGAAAGATTACAGAAAAAATACATTTTGAATGCTTTTGATATCCAGTTATAAACACATTAGCTTTATCAATGACCTACTGACCTATGACCTAAGAGTAGACCCATATGCGGGAGGATGATCAAAGATCAAAATATTATGTACGTACATTATTTGTACCATAACTTCCAAATAATATACAGAATTGTGAACTAATAATTCTAGTCATTCAAATTACTATGGTTTATCCTCTTTGAATTAGATATGTCGTCAACGTAAAGTCGTTATATATGATATGTTGCAAAAATGTTTGCGACGTTTAATTTTAGCGTCATGATTCATATGCATTATTTTAGTGCGATATTGTGGAATTCGACTTTGTTAGATTAAAGTGCTTTTAAAAGTCGTTCAAAACATGTAAAAAAGTGTCACTAAAAGGAATAGTTAAACTTTGAAATATTTAGTAATTATATTTGAGAATAATTTAATTCTGGTTGTAACGCGGCATTTGATTGGATAGAAAAATTTAGTTAAATTTGTATAACCTGGTTTGCATGTCACAAGACACGTCACAACGCACCAACGTCAAAAACGTTTGAATTTTGAACAGATTAATTTCATTTTTAAAAGTAAAACGCACTCAATTTGTACAGTAAATTACAGAAAATTAAATTATAATAAATAAGGAATGAACTCAATATCTACCCAAGTTATACACGTATAACCTGGGTTGGAGCGATTTACGCTTTTTTTATAATCCGCTTCACAACACAACACAACACAACACAAGGCGGTATACGTTTCCGTAAATACACTAGAATGAATGCAGAGACCTAATGACGGTTGAACCCATCCGAATGTCACGTTCTTCAACAATTACATTGTATATATCACATAACTTGTTTTTAAATATGAAAGGGGGGAATATTTATATAGTTAATGCATTTACGAAATATCTAAGTTTAAATCTATTATATAAACACAGAAGTCGAGATTGGAAACAAGAGTTTTTCTGTAGACAAAACTTACCTGATTTGGGATAATTAAATAACAAAACGTCATCCTTTCTTGTAGCAAAGTTTTCGATGTTACTAATGTGTTTGCGGGCATCTTTTACAAAGGGTGGAAAGCCGGGCAGAGGCAAATCATCTACTCTTAGAGCCGCCATCGGAGTTAAGGGAGGTTAAATATAATAGTGGAGGCGTTGTGAAAAATGCTGACTCTTTTGACCCTCCACTTTAAAGAGTCAGAGACGGTTAGGGGTTAAGCTTAAGTAGTGCGTAAATTTTTCTGTTTTACTTGCAATGATCAGTCAATGAACCTTTGTGTAATGTTGTCAGTCGGTGATGTTTATTTTACCGAATATATGGTGGCACATTTCTGCCATTCACATAATTTTAGTCAACATAGCATATCACGTCGAGTCGATATAACTTTCTTGTTTCTCAACAAACTCCGACTTCTATTTTGTCTAGTCAACAAGATAATACATGTGCAACAATTGTATAATCGTATTTCGGAACTCATTATTCAATCCCCTTACGCAGGCCTATATAGAAAGGCACTTGTGCGTAATAAAAATGAAACATACCGAATTAATTAGTCAAATTAGTGTCTGATTAATTATCTTCTAATATTTGATCTTCAGTTGCAAATCGGTGTGTTCCCGTTTTGCACACATCTGTTAATTGGGTATAGAACAATAGGTGTGATTTGTGTTGTTATAGCAATTATTGTCTGCTTTCAATCCAAGATTTTACCTGGGTTTTTACCTGTGTTTTATCAGCGCATTAACGATGAAACAAGAATAAAGATATTTTGCTGTGTTTAAGGTTTAATAACTATCAGCAATTTTTTCATTTGATAAAATCAAAATAATTATTTTTTTATTCTTAAATTTCCTCTCATTGATAATAAAAATAGCGATAGACGATTTAACTTTTACATTTTTGTCCATTTACGTTAAATATAAAACTGAATGAATTGAGGAAAAATTGTCGGTCCCAAGCCAATTGAAAGCTGATTCAATGGACAATTGTAGGATGAAAGGGAAAACTACAGTCATTTGGGGTACTCCGTATCTCTTTATACAACTTAGTTGCAAAATATGTAAAACGCTTTATAATTGGTTATTTGGTATCAACAGAAAGAAGATTATGTAAGGAAACAGATCTTTGTCACAAAATATTTCAATCTCTGAAGTAGCCTTTGGTTTGGTTTGAATTTATTTTATTGTAATATGATTACAATGGGATTGGGTACAAGTTTTTAGCCCTCTCCCTATATTATAATTTATATACAAAAGTTTCATATGCAAATAAAATGTTATATAAGTGTATATAAATATAAAGATTCAAAATGATTTACAATAAAGTTTCAGATAATACATTTTGAAGCAAATGTAAACACGTAATCAAAATCTTTTGGATTTTTTAATAAAGATGTGGACAAAGGAAAACAAGTGATCATTCACAGTATTATTACCCCCCAAGCAAAATATGTGTATTAACAATATTTAAATCGCCAATGCTAAAAACTTTATTAAATAAATCGTCTCTGGCTTCAGCATATTTACATAAGTACATGAGAAAAAATAATGATATGCGTCTTCAACCTTACCACATGTACATAAAGGACTTTCAAGAATATTATATTTAAATAATTCGGACATTAGTATGCAATTGTATCGTAATTTAGTGTGAATTATATTTTGAATCCTGTCTCCAAAAGAAAAATATGGTGGTGGAGTAGCCTTTATACGGAACATTGCGCAAATTATACATGAAAGAATATTATTATAAGAAACTTTCTATGTTTAAATCAATACACATTTAATACTGAAAATGTTAAAGATCTCTGTAATCTTGGTAAAATTCATTTTAAAAAGTATGCTTTTAAGAGGCAACTGTAATGCATAAATGTTAATTTTTTTGCTTTGTTTTTTTTTTCTTTCTCAATATGTATTTTTATAGTAGTATATGTTATTCTTTGTACGTGCACAAGTTATCCTGTAAATACACTACCACCTCATGTTATACATATGTTATACTGATAAGCTGTAAAGCTTATTGAATACTTAAATTCTGCAAAATATAAATTCAACGCAATTGCGAGTAGATGTTTTACTTATTCTATTGTCATGTTGTAAATTTTGAATTTACTGGGTGGGTGTAAATACAAAATTTACAAGTTGTCATGTTGTAAATTTTGTATTTACGCCCACCCAGTGAATTCAAAATTTACAACATGACACTATTGTCAAAACCCTTCACAGGAACTGTGATACAGACTATAGCAATTAAGCAATTATCTCACCTGGTCAAATTCCCGTTTCACACACATTTTTTCAATACTTGATTTTCAAACGTGTGCAAAACGGGAACAAACAAATTCATATCTGAATCTGTAATTAACATGAATATATAGATATGCTTTTTAAAGCTTTGGACACCTTGAATAAAAGACAGATGACGCAAGGTTGATATTGAACTACGTGTTAATTAAATTAGATTAAATCATACGATTAAATATTAAAATAATACTTTTAAGAAACAATCCAGAAAACCATTTAATATGTTTTAACTAGGAATGAAAACAAACAAATATATTAGGATAAAATAGAATTCACCAAAATAAAATCAAAGGTAAAAACATGATTTTTTTTTTAACTCTTAGCATAACACTTTCAATCTCATGTAGTTTAAAGTAATTAAGAAGTGCAACTTTATAAATATAATGAAATGACGCAAAATATAGTGTGTTTTGAAAAGGGAAATAGAAACCAGCATATTTATATATTTTGAGGACGGCCTTATAATTTTCATTAAAAATGTTCTATGCAGATCAACGGAGTCCTTGGTAATGAGTTCCAAAATTCTATTATCAAATATCTATTTAGAACTTATTGTGTTTTGTGAATGGCAGTACTTTAAAATGTCACGAATTTTAGTCAAGCTACAAGATAAATTATCGAGATAGCTATCCAAACAAATATTCGGTCTTGATCTAGAAACTAAAAAGTTATCTCGACTTGACGAGATAGTAATCTTGACTTGACGTGATATGCTATGTTAACCAAAAATTATGTGGATGGCAGGAATATGCCACCATAAAAGAAATAATAAACCAATTATAATTATCACAAGCAGACAACCTGTTAAAAATTCTGATGACCAGCATCTATATAAAACATCATCATTAAACATTAAAAAAGCTTTGATTTTTCAATATCTAAAAGATTTAGAAATCAATAAAAATTCAATATAAATCTAAGAAAATGAGAAATTTTAATATTTGAGGCTTTGACCCGCTGCTGAAGTACAGTGGTATTCCTGTCACTCTCTAAATGCTGTAGTTCATTTATTATTTCAACGCATGACAACGAATATTTTTAAGTGGATTGTCTGCTGGATAAGTATACATGCGCGGATTCAGGGGGGGGTGGGGGGGTTAGAGGGGCCCAGACCCCCCCCCCCTCCCTGCAAAATTCAATTTTTTAAAATTTACATCATAAAATTACCAAAAATATGCCTCAGACCCTCCCCCCCCCGGAAAAATTTTCTGGTTCTGCGCATGGCATAACTTAACATGTACATATACATGTAAGTATTGCAAACGGTCATTCGTTCTTCGTACGTGCTACACACGTTTGCAAATCGCTGTAACTTATTGGAACTTGAAATAAACATTTTTAGAACGTTTCCTACACGTATAGATTTTGCTAATATGAACTCAAATAGTTAAAAAAAATATGCGATAAATAACTATTATAACATCATTGAAATAAATCTCGCGGACGCTGGTAAAAACATACTAAACTATTTTGGAAACTTTTGAAGGATGTATTCAGTGTTAAAACCCCCATGGTTATGTCCCCTTTAGTATACTTTTCTAATGAAAATAAAGTGGAAGTTCTTCATAATTATTTTTCTTTGATCTTACGTGTTGATGATTATGGAGTCCAACTTCCAGACATGTATTCTGTATGTGATAGTGTTATAGACAATATTGTCATTAGAGAGCAAGAGATTATTGATATCATTACAATTTTACTTAAACAAAGCCATTGGTCTGGATGACATAAGCCTTAAAATGTTGAAGAGTACAATGTATACAATTTCTACTCCTTTATGTTTATTATTAAACAAATCATTGAATGATTGTATGTTCCCATGCTCATAGAAAATTGCAAATGTTTTCCCCTATTTAAGAAAGAGCTGTCTAATTATAGACCTGTTTCACTTTTGAGTTGTATCGGTAAGATAATGGAGCGCATGTTATTTAAACATATGTACATTTTTTTATGACAAAAATCTAATTTTTACAAACATCAGGCAGGTTTTTTTTTTTTTTTTTACCGGGTCATTCGACAGTATACCAACTTATCGAAAGTTATGATTGTATTTTAAAAGCCATTGATGAAGGTAAAGTTTTATGTGTATTTTTTTTGCGATCTGTCTAAAGCCTTTGATAGAGTATGGCACAAGTGATTGTTATTTAAACTTCAAACATATGGCATACATGGCAATTTGCTTAAATGGTTTTATAAAAGAGTTATTTAGTCGATATAACAAAAAGAGTTATGTACCATGACTCATATTCGAATGAAAATACTGTATGTTCAGGGGTGCCGCAAGGGTCAGTACTAGGACCTCTGTTACTGTAGAGTCCTAATTATACGCATGGATTATTAACCGCGTAAAATCGCGAGAAATGTATATTGCGGATTTTAAAATCGCGCTTTTATTTTTTGGATACATGAAAACTAAACGGAACTATGATACAAATTCGGAGTTCGCGATTTTATGTTCTGGCGATTTGATACAAAACGGTTAAATTGCGGAATTAAGTACTCGCGTAAAATAAGGAATTTACAGTATTTTTATTATATGTGAATGATGTAGCTGATAATATGCTTACTTTTTGAAGACTTTTTACTGACGATAATAGTTTATTTACAAGATTCTTCAAAAAATTTAAAAATGATTGAAAATAATTTAAATAAGGATCTCAAAGAACTTGAGAAATGGTCTCAAAAATGGCTTCTTAAAAACCCAATAAAAACAAAAGCTGTGTATTTTGACGTTAAAAAGATTCACGAATATCCTTCTCTGAGTTTTCAAAATACATATGTATCATACTCACCATGAGAAATTCTCAAGATTACTGTTTTTCATTCTTTCATTCAGTATTTTATTCCTCTTTTCAGAGAGTACATGAAATGCATATTATGGAACAAAATCATTAATATTTAATATACAACAAAAATGAAATAAAAGAGATACAGAAATCTATATACATGTATAAACAAGCGTGAAAATGTGAGTATTATAATTGAAATGTGAAATGCAACGTGCTAATTAAATTCAATGAAAGGTTAAAAAAAAACCCTCCACCACCATATTTTTCTTTTGAAGACAGGATTCAAAAATATAATTCACACTAAACTTCGCCATACTTGCATACTTAATAATGTTTTTAGCTTTGGCGATTTAAATATTATTAATACAAATATTTTGCTTTGGGGAGATGACAAACTTAGTAATACTGTGAATGATAACTTGTTTTCCTCAGTTCACATTTTATTAAAAAATCCAAAAGATTTTGATTACGTATTAACATTTGTATCAAAATGTGCTAACTGAAACCTTATTGTAAATATTATTTTGAATCTTTATATTTATATACACATGTTAGCTGCATGTGAAAAATTTGTATGTCATAATTATTGTATAGGGAGAGGGCTACATAAGTTTTAGAAATTATGCCTAATATTCCATTGTAATTATATTACAATAAAATAAGTTCAAACCAAACCAACTCAAATAGTATGAAAGTTACCGGAAAAAACCCGGTTCTCTCCCATCAAGTTCAAGTTCTTTATTCCAAGAGACAAATAAATCCCATAGGTTGTACATGTGGACAATGTGTGTATATATCAAAATATATCCCAGCCCATGCCCTTACGGGCCTCAAAACCGTATCTTCGACCTGTAACACACACGAAGATTTAATTTTATACATCATCTACTCTAACTCTATCAACAATTTTCAAGCACCTCAGGTCTTAGTCCGAAATATCTTACGTTTTCCTGGCTTTTTTAACGATTTTGATATTTTACATGCCAGGAAAACGTTTTCCTGGCATGAACGTTTTCCTGGCATGTAAAATATCAAAATCGTTTTCTGGCATGTAAAATATCAAAATCGTTATTTGTTGTACGAAACTGTTTCATTTGTTTCATTTTTGTTGTACTCAGGTCTGGAAACGTTTTAAAGTGTCAAAACACGTTTTGATCCGAATTGCCATAGCCACGAAACGTCTTGGTCCGATAGCCCAAACCGTGGTAAGTTGCTGATGCTCAAAAACATGGTTCTAACGTGGTCAAATGCATAGATAACTTTTCAAATGGACTAGAGTAATTTATCTTTATGAAAAAATATATTAATAATTACGTTTCAACGTGGCAAATTTAGAAAAGTAGTCATACAGTTTCGTACAAACCATCGATGGGATATGGCATGGATTGCCGCTTTGCGAGAGATTGTGAACACTTGGTTAAATCGCAAATTTCACTATATTCTATATATATTGTACATTACTACTGTTGATATGTATTGGTGTATGGTGTGTAGGGTGAAGATGCGAGAGTGCGAAGTTTTGAAGGCGAAAGTGCGAAGATGCGAAGGCGAAGGAGCGATACTACTATCGCTCTTTCGCCTTTGCAACTTCGCACTCCCGCCAACACAAATTCGCACTTTCGCCTTCGCACTTTCATCATTTTTGATTACATTTAACAAGTTTCGGTTGATTACATAGAAACTTCGCACTTTCGCCTTCGCCTTTTTTTAATTGCATTCAGCAAATTTCGGCTATTACATATAAATTGATGTAGGTAACGTACTCGCCCGAGATTTGCCGAACGCTCTCGGATGTTATTGGTACACATGCGTTAGGCAATCGTGCTTACTGTAAATGCTTGTTTATTTTTACTTTGTTATGTGACATATACATATGTATATTTACCAGTGCTGGCTATACCTATTCATTATATAATCCACAGTAACATTTCAATTTTATTATGCGACTTTCCTTGTTCACACACGGATCTAGAGGGTTGCCCCCCCCCCCCCCCCCCCCCCCCCACGTCTCGTAAATTCAATATTATTTATTTCAAACAGTAAAGGAGGAGAAGGGGTCAGGACCCACCCCCACCCTCTGGAAAATTTAATATTAATTTCACAAGGTAAAATTACCAAAAATATGCTTCAGACCCTCCCCCTTCCAAAGCAAATACAATAATCCCTCGGACCCATCCACTAGAAAAAAAATATGGATCTGCGCAGGTTGTAAAAAATTCTCAAAAGTTCCTCTTCTGTCGCAGATATCATTTTATACAGCTAAAATTATCTTTAAACGATAGAGAACACCTCAATCTTAAAAAGGCGAAGACGAAAGTACGAAGGTGCGAAGGCGAGAGTGTGAAGTTGTGAGGGCTAGGGAGCGATAGTAGTATCGCTCCTTCACCTTCGCAACTTTGCATTTTCGCCTTCGCATCTTCGCCGTCGCATTTTCGCTCCCTAGCTTTCGCACTTTCGCCTACGCAACTTCCCACTCTCGCATCTTCGCCCTAAAGGCGAAAGTGTGAAGGTCGAAGTGGCCCCATCGGAACACCATAATTGCTGTGACTATAATGATAAGTTACAAAATATCAAGTTTCTCTGAAATTTTTTAGCTCACCTGAACCTAAGGTTCGATAGAGCTTTTCTGATCATCTGTTGTCTGACATCTGTCTGTCCGTCTGTTTGTTATCTTTATACATTTTTGACTCCTTCTCAAGAACCACTGGGCCAAGTTTTACCAAACCTGGTACAAAACATTCTTATGGGAAGGGGTTTTTAGATAGTTAAAATAAACAGTCTAGTCGGGACTCCGAAAATGGAGTTAACACCGAAAACGGAGTCTTTGGCTCCATCATGCATTGCAATATATTGGCATTTCTAATGTAAACAAAGTATGAAGTTATGTCCTTTAGTTCTAACAAAATCTTTTAAATGGATCAAAAAAACGACAAAAATTAATTTTTAAGTTTCAAAAACATTTCTGAATGTTTAGGTGTCATATTTTTGTAATATGTTTATAACTGCTTACTTGTTTAACGTAAGATCAATCTTTTAAAATGAAAAATTCACCAATAACTTCAATCGTGCACAACTTTATCAGTTTAGAATAAATTTTAATTGCTTGGATATGTTTATTTAAATTGGTTATGTTAAAAAAAGTCTTATTTTAATCATTTACATGCTATTCAATTATTATTTCTGTGAAATGAAATCTGTAATTATTTAAAATATGAAAGAAAACTGCCCTCAGAATTTGTGCCCACATTGCCTCAAACCTACTATTTAATCTCTTTCAGTGAAGTGTAAAGTTAGAGTTTAAGGAATGAATTTAAAATAAGCGTAAACTGTTCCAAACCATTTTATATCATATAAATCTATACTCTGTCTCAAGATATCCTTGATTCACATTTTGCTTAATTACTCGATATTTATAAATACTTCAGGGTTCAAACGATGTTCATTCAAAAGTATGAAAAATTTCCAAGAGAAACGCCCCCTCTAGCTGATCATGTTTCAATACAGGGCTAAAAAATGTAATGTCTACGAGGATTTTGTATTGAAGCAGACCCGGATGATAACGTTGAAAAATTGCGCGAGGTATTCCAAGTGACTTCCGAATGGAGAAAAGATGTAAACATTCCCCATTATAAATCTTGTAAGAAATCTGTTTTCGTTCCTGTGAACTGTTATGAGTGAAAAATGATAATGTGTCAATGAAGATATCTTGGAAATTTTCTCTTTCATCAATTTCAATTACACTTCTTTCACAGGTATGTGTATTTTTATTAAAAATCGGCCAAATGTGCTGCATAAATATCTTGGGACAGACTATAATAAATTTTGAATTCATTGCTTATAATTTATTTTGTTGCTATTGATTGTAGATAAAAACAGTCTTTTGACCTTTAAAATAACATCAAATTGTTCAAAATTCAAATGTAATGTAAAGCGGATTGATACGTTTTTTGACGTTAGTCTTACTATGACGTAGGCAACATTCTTTATACGATATAAAATAATTTTTTAGCCAATCAAAAAGCGCGTTATAACCAGAATTAAATTATTATATATTAATGTCACAGTACCGGTAATCTACTTTTCACTTTTTATATTTTATTTCCAATTTTGTTATCTCTTATATGTTGCAGCTTAGGATGATTAATTTGGTCAGTTGATGGATCTTAGAACTAAGGAGATGATGATCCAAAAGTAGGTTTCAATGATCTTCTTTATATTTTTTGTTTTTATGTATTATCAAATTTTTGAATATATGAGAATGCTTGTGAGTTTCACAATATTTTGAAAATTTCGAAGAGATAAAAGAACTGCCAATCAGGTGAGTGATGTGGCCAAAGGGTGTCTTGTTTTTTTTAAGCGGTACTGAAATACCAAAACATTAAAACTTGATAATCATATTTATTGTTTAAAATTCTTGATTTATCAAATCAATGTGTTGAATGTGAAACTTGATAACATTACATCTATTCCCCCCTCCCTTCTTTACACCTCATTAAAAGAGAAAAAAATTGAGGAGAGAGAGAGAGAGAGAGAGAGGTGTATGAAAGAGTACTGTGGTCCGATAAAAAAGAAGTGATATTAATTGGAGTTGTCTTTCCTTACTCATGCAATTTGATGGCCCAATTGTCTTGCAGGTAGAAGCAGACAACTTACTGAGACTGAAGTTTAACAGACATCAGGAGCCAAAATGCTTTCACCTGGAAATTTGATATATGATTTCAAAATTAATATACAGGTGAGACAGGAGATCATATATTATTGGTATATGACCTCCCTCTGATCCACTCCCCTGGCCCTACAACATTGAGAATGATAACCATGGACTTAAAATATGAGTGAGCTTGGAAATAATGATTTTCCCTCAACATTCTTTAACTCGTGGGAAATGATATAACAATATTACAAAGTCTGGTCTACTGTCAAATCCAACAAGCACATTCAGAGTTTCTCAATTAAATCAGAATAAAGAAAAACAGTAAAATGCAAAGACATTGAAAGAATTCAAATGAGGAACACTCTTTTTCTCAGGTAGACGAAGTGGGAAGATGGAATTGAATTATGGTTTAATTTCTCTTTTGCTTCTAACTTTCAATGAAAATAATGAAATCATCTGTTTGTTATTCATCTGTGCTTTACATCATTTCTAAGAGAATTTTTTCCTCTTTCCATTTGTATAATATAAAAGACACATCTGTATGTAAATTTCATTGTGGAATTTCAGTCTTTGAGATAGAATAGTTGCAAATGATGAGAACTTGTGCTGCTCTGAATGTAAATTTGAAGTGAGATTGAATATATTTTTTTATGTGTTACAAATTGGAACAAAAAAAATTATACATTTAACCAGGTTTTTGAGAAAACAATCTGAAGTAATACAGGTACGCAATCGTCAAGCCGTCTTTTTTTTGTTGTTTATTTCACTTTGACTGGATGAAGTTTATCAAACGGCCCTCTATCACTTTAATTTATTTTTCGATTTGGGAAAACTAAGCTTTTCTTGTCATGTTAATTTTATTACCAAGGCTAAATTACAAAATAAATCTTCAAACTACAATGGAATCACACGAATACTTTTGGGCATAAATAACAAAACTCTGATAATGGACCAATTTTTGCCAAAATTGGTCTGATTTTTTTTATCAAGTTGTGCTAAGACTTTAAGGCTTAATGCTTAGGTTTAAACAGAGAACAATTTGGAATGCTGGGGGCTGTGATAGCATTGTTGTTCTGTATGATAAGATCCCGGGAAGGTTGTCCCTTTGCAGTTCCATGATCCCAATGATTGACAGCTTAATTCCTTGGCAGGGGAGGCAACCTCGCGGGTCTGCAATAGTGGGACTTTAAATTGATACGACAAGGAGATTTCTTATTCGCGAGTCTGGCAAAGGTTAAATAAAAATGAGGACCATAGAGGACCGAAGAAATAGATGTTATATATCTTCCGTTATGTAACATTTCAATCGGAATTTGGAATTTCACTGTTGATAGTCAGAAAATTAAATGCCTTTCTAACAGATATCAAGGATAGTTTGACTATATATAACAGAAAGAAACAAGAAACCACTGCCATAATTTATTAAAAAATTCATTTTTAAAGGTGCATGGATTGTTCAATTGATGCCCATTGAATTATGGAGAAAATTCGATTGAAAAGAATAAGATTTTTAACAAACCAATGCAAATAGAAGGACATAGTTTTTCTGTTAAAAAGCATGTACATTTAATCCTGTTTATATAAAGCTTTATGAAATTAAAGGTTTTATGATCAGCTCCAAGTCACTCCTTCTGATCGTGCATCATCTGGAGTTGTTTTGTTGTCACTCTAGCTGTCTATTTTTCTTTCTCAGAGACAGACATAGTCTGTCTGCTAATCTTGACCAAACTTTACATAAAATAAGGTATTCAAATTGAGAGGCTTTTTTTTTTTTTTTGAAAAGATGGCGGCCAGCCGGTGGTCTTTGAAAATTAAGCAAAAAACTTAATGACAGGCAATTGGTTTAGAAATTTAGAAATGTTGCCATCAATTTTTTTGTGGTTAGATTTTGTTTTAATCAAGTCAACTGAATAAAACTGAATAGCAAAACAGAATTCTTTCTTTAGATTAGGTCATTGAAATCTTTCAGATGGTCATATAGTCATGTACTTTATGTTCTTATTTGTTTTAATATGGAAAATTAATGTTCTTTACCTAAGGCCGCCCAAACTTAATTCTACGTTTAACGTCACTTCAAAATACCAAACCTATGAGGACACACAGCATTTTCAAACAAATGATTTGTTTCCATTACATTAATACAAATACAGTAAGCATTCAAGCTACAAGTAGGCTACCTCTTTAATAATGATCTTTTCTGACCATTCCATCATTTATCTGATTTATATAATATGCTCTAAGCGTTTTGAGTTTCTACATATTGCAGTATTTAAGTAAAATCAAACTGGAAAAGATCAAATTATCTAAAACACAGTTTCTCTGTAACCTATGCGCGCAGGTTATATTAAACATAGAATTAACTTTCAACAGCCTAAACATATATGGTTTGCAAAGAGATTTCTTTAAATTCCCCTCAAAGGTCATTGAAAGTCTTTAAAAACAATACAGAGTGCCTGAAATTGTTTGAATAGAGAGGACTTGAATTTTGTATTTTTTCTTCTTTTCTATGAAGAAAAAAGTTTGAAATGCTGGTGTATGATCTAGACTGTCAATATGTTGCTTTATACATTTACGAATTAATGAAAAATGGCCTGAAAAATTGAATTTGTTATTCTAATTTCAGACAATGACTTGGTTGAAGTATTACAGTATTCAAGAGTATTTTAAGACCCCAATACAGTATTGTAAACCCCCATTACAGTATTGTAAAACCCCATTCTCATTTTACATGCACTGGTATAATGCGTTCAACTGTGTCACTAGAAATTATTTATCAGTATAAATTTCCAATAAAGGAAGTAAAATTGTTTACTTTATCTTATCCATATCGGAAGACAAAGATCATTGTCTGATATTACATTGACAATGATATTGTATTAAGAACAGGTATCATGCAAGGTTATTCACTATGTACCCAATGCTTATTTGTCTAAGTTGATTAGATATCTGTAGGTTTTCACATTTCTTGATTCCTCTGTATCATATTAGCCGATTGAAATCAAGATGCATGATCATAGTATCACTATAGAGAAGACTGATGAGATGGCAGCTAATCAATTTATTATATAAATCAGTTTAGACTTTCTTGCTTTCTTGAATTGTTGCTCTCACTTTTGGTAGATGCTACTTGGAATGATGACACCAAACTGTCGTTTTCATGTAACATAATTAAAACCAACCAATTTATGTTAATTATCATTGGTGTCAACTTATTCACTGAGGAAACATTATTTAAAGTCTGTTAATTGCATGGTTATTACTGGTGATATATTGAAATTTAGTTGGATTGCAAGTTTGGGTGACTACAGAAATTAAGTGTCAACTAGAGGTGCAGCTGATCCCAAAAACAATGATGTCTACAACAACTTTTACAACATGCTATAAATATCAGAATTATATACATATCTGTATACCTTCAAAGTAATCATTTGTCATTCAGTTTTCTTAACTTCTTCAAGATTTTGCAGCTGAAAGATTAAAACCCTCAGATATTGTACATGTACAAGTATTATAAAATGTAAAACTTTAATATTTCAGAGATCACAATATACCTGAAAAATTATTTGTGTTCATTTGTGTTCATTTTAATTTAAATTTTCCAAGAGTTGGATAAGATTTTGCTTTACAAATGCTTTAAATTTTCTATGCAGAACTATGCATTTAAAAATACATGTGCATATCAACGTGTTGTTATTTTCTGAAAACAGATAACATGTTTATATGATTTAATTGATAAAAACAGTATACTTGAACCTTCGCATGTATGCACAATGCATGTACAATATCTGTAGGTCAATATATAATAATGAATGCAGGGTGATTCATGACACTTATCCAGTGTGCTGGGGGGTGGAAGATAAACTTTTGGCCCCCTTGTAATAGCATGTATTCACATGTAAATCTTTTGTCATCTGTATATGTATTGTTTTGTATGATATTCTTGATAAAATTATTTGTTTGTGTTATCTTTGTGGGCATGATCAACAAAAATTATGAATTAAGCTTACTTTGCTTTATTTACACAATGATTGTACATATTCTAGGGGTTTATAGTGTAGTATGAGACATGAGGGCATTTGGAAAAAAGATACAAATGAGGCACGCTGTGTTAACAATATACATTTGACATGCATTTAAATATATGTTATGTACAATTTTAAAAATCAGTATGTTGTAAAGAATAAACATGTATTCAACATTTGTTTCAGACTTTGATATGCCCTATTTTTTCCAAGGTAATGTCTTGTATCACATAAGTATGAAATGCAAAAAGTATTTTTGATTTTGATTTTTTTTTAAAACTGATTGTTTAATTTGGAAAATTTTGAAACAATTATTGAAAAACCAATCTTATATTTAATTATCTGTGTTTCACTGCATTGAAACATTCTGAAAGTCAATTATCCATAAGTCATGTATATGTATTCTGATATAATCTTTGAGGTAATGAAGGGTGGTCCTTATTTTGGACAATGAAAGAGGAAAAACAATGAAGGGGTGTGACTTTTAAGGGTGGGGGTGTTAGATATATAGGCTGTATACTGTAGTTGGTTTAAATTTCCACCAGACAGTCATCATGATCTTGAATCTGTAGACCGATCTTTTAATTGGCTAGCATTTTAAAGCCATTCTAATATTCAAAATGGTTTATGTACTTTTACAGGTTTCTTTGTAACAACAAGACAAATTCAATACTTTAATGTGTGTATCTTGAGAAAAAAAACCAATTGTGTTTCAATTATACAAAACTTATTCCGTAAAATTTCACTTGTTTGCAAATAACACATCTAATTAATGATTTTGTTTAAGATGTACATAATGTGTTGGATATAGATAACTTAGTTCTCTGGCCAGCTTTTCAAAACCTTTACATTACCCTTCATATAAAGACAGTCCCACCCCTCAGAAACCCCAGGGGGGGAATGCACCTGTTTTGTTAACCGTTAGAAATAAATATGCAATTCTATCATGTTAATGCCATTTTAATTGTTGGAAACCGTGTACTTTGTAGATGAAATTAAAAACTTTAGGTCGGCCACTTGGCCTTCATTCTTTCTCAGAAGTTGGTGATTCAAACTGTCATCTCTTTTTTTCTGCGAACAGAAAAGCTGGTTTTCATGTTTTAATTGAATCTATTCATAATTTCCATTAGACAAACAAAACAATGTAAAACTAAGATATGTTGGATCTGTGTTTTATGTCTTACAATGGAAGTAAGTGAACAATGTCTGTTTCATTTCACCGGGAAATAAAATTGTGGAGTGAATTGTACCAGACAAAAACATCAAAAGAAACCAAAATAATATCAATGCTTCAAATTCATCAAATTTTGAACAAAAGAACAGCAATTTTATTTTTGTGTGATGTGTGAATAATGGCCGGTTTTAGATTTGTTGGACAAAGTGTCGTATCTTAGCATGAGACTTCAATTGATGCGAGGTATTAAGTCTGTTTTGGACGTTGAGCCGCGTAACTGAGCCTTGAGATTGTTTTCGTACTGTTCCACGTTGAGGACAATGTTCAAAAATGCGTAATTTCCTGTTGATTTAGAAAATGAGATTTTTTTTATCTCTCTAATGTATTCATAACCCAGTTATCAATCATTTTTCACATCGAGACCAGGTTTTGATGTTTGTGAAACAACAATGGCTCTGAAGAATACTTTATAATATCCATTCTCCAGTCTACCTTGAGTTTAGAACATTAAACTTTGTTCTGCGGATAATACTTCTTCTCCTGCATGTTTTGTGGAAGATGAACATGACAATAGCCTACTCTCTTAGCCTTGGTCATGAGTCCTCCATTGTCTCCTTTATACTTACTGGGCGCTCTTGTGAGAATCTTTTGACAATTTTTAATTAAACCTTAGATTTGAGCAGAAATCTAGTTAGGACGAGTATATCAGCCAAAAACACTTCATCACTCGGTGAGATGATGGAATTTTTCAATTCTTGCGCTATCTGACAATGCAGCACAAGTATCCATTGTTGCTTATTATTTCAGATTTGCTATCAGATTAATGAAGACCCATTATATTTCCATCTCTCTTCACCTCAACCCTGGTAAAAGACTCAAACACAGAGTTGATATGATATGCCTATTGAAGTGAGGGGTAAAATTAATCTGATTTTTTTTTAAAGTCATGCAAAAACATTATTCTTATTTTAAGAGCCCTAGATATAATGAAGTGTTCTCTTAGGTTCAACAATTAACAGTTTTCATGATTTCTCAACAATATGTAATTTCACAGGTCCAGGTACTCTGGAATTCTCCGTGTGGTAAGAAATGTGATACCAAATTTAGGCAGGTTTTTGCTGTTGACTATAGAAACTGGTTTTCATAAATGTAGGACAAAATATGATAAATGTGTTTTCTGTCATTATTAGCGAGGCAGGTCATATAGAAAATATTTTCCTCAAAATATTAGTATCATATGATACAAATTGCAACATTTCTTTCCTTTTTTAAAGAGTTAACTTTTAAGGTATTTTTAAAAAAAGAATTTCTCTCGCTTTTAAATTTGACAGATGGACTAGGATACAAGAAAAATTTAATCTTTGAAATGAAACTTTAGAATGGTGTTATTTTTCTGGATGTATGGAACTCTTTAAGATCAGTCAAGATGTTAAAAGAGATAATAAAGATTTATCTAACAAGGAAAAAATATTCGAAGAATCAGTAGAGACATTGGCACCTTGTGATGTGGTCTCTCTAATATAAACTTACGAAATGATCAAATGATTTGTGAGGCCATTATAATTGATATTCTTGCTTTATTTTTTAATAGACTCGGGCAGCCAAAGTTAGCCAAGGGCGTGGGTAATGTGACACCACTGTTATCTCGGCCAATTACAGGTAACAAGTTATACACACAGGGGAACATAGAGCCACCATTGTTCGGCCAATGTAATTGTCATTGGTGCTCACTGTACAACGGTATTAGAGCCGTATTTCGGTTAATTTCAACTCCAATCCTTGACTCTGACTCCCTCTAATGTATCAAAAAGAAGTCCACGGATCAAATCATGACTTCAGAATATTAAATCTCTGGCGTAGTGTTACAGGGGAAAATAAAAAACACCGTTAGACACAAAAAATTATCTAATGTCTGGGCTTTTCAAATGATCAATCCCTGTTTATTAAATTTAACAAAATGAATGGACGACGGGCTTATGGTTGCTGTTTATGATTACAGACAGAGTTTGTATATTTTAAGTGATTGAAGGAACAGAATTAACTTTTGATTGTTACGGACAGCAATGAGACATTTGACAGTCATTGTGTAACCATTTGACACTTCAACATGGCGCCAATACTTACTATGATATTCCAGTCAGTGGAGCTATTGATGTTTGATTGAAAAATAGGCAATAGTTTTATTATGATATATAAAATTTTCAAAATTCTAATAAACTACTGTTGAACTTCGATATCTCGAACACTGATATCTCGAATACAATGGACATGTCGAAGTGATTTGCAAGTCCCAACCACTTATTTTTTAAGTATTTTACCGTCGATATCTCGAATACTCGGATATCTCAAAGTTTTTAAACAGTCCCATCTAGTTCGAGATAACGAAGTTTGACTGTATGTAAAAAGTCAGTTACACGTAGCATCCACAAGTCTGGTCGTGTCATATATTACATCCTATGAAAACAAAACATTTTTAAACACAAAATGCTTGGCAAATGCATGATTATAAATCTTGTAAAGAATTATTTCTTGAGTATAAGAAAGAATTATTTTTAGAGTAAATATATGAAATATTATATCATAAGAAATTTTAGATCCATATACTATTTTAAAATCCTAGTCATACAAACAAAAGAAATGAAATACATGTACTTGCTAGCTTAAAAAATACCCCATGCTCTGTAAAACTGAAATGTGTCGGATACATGAATCCATTCACTGTGATGCCTCATCTTCATTTAGTTCATTAGGTTAATTGCTATTCACTCTGATATGAACATCTGTCAAACAATATACCAAACTATGTCATTTATGCCCAAATCTAATGAAAGTGTGGGAGAGAGTGTGAAATAGCTTGTGGGAGGGAGTAAGCTCTAGATATTTTAATGGGGGTGATATGTACGACAATGCTGGAGATTTGTTTGTATAACAGGGAAATCATTGAACATTAATGTGCTTTATTAAAATGATAATTATGTGCCGAAGAAAGGTTCGAAGATGTTCCTGGTATATTGTTCAACAATAGATAAAGAAATGAGTAAATTTGTATAGAGGGTCTGAATTTCATTTTTTTTCAATGCCTCTTTTTTTGTTCATATTCAAAGTCAATATTAGCTTGTTTACTTTATTTCCGAACTAACGTTGGTGTAAATATTTGATTGGCTTCTGAAGAATTGAATTTGAAAAAAAGGAAATTATCTAATGGAAAGTACATAGTGTGCACTCCGGCTTTTATTCTTTTGTTGATTCTGAATTAATAATAGGCAGAATGTACAAAACAAAAAACAAAAAAACAACAATGCATTATCACATTTGGAAAAACACAGTAACCATGATTTGATTTTTTTTTAACAAGAAGAATTCTAACAGGACATTTTTCATATCAATTTTTAGAAGATTTTGTTTTTTCAGTTGGAACCAGGCGTCAGTAACATGTACTTTTCTTTTTTTAAATACAGTGTATTTTGAATTTGAAATCTTTTTTAAATAATTTTCCTCATGAATAAATCAGCAAGATATCATGTTAGTTAATAAGTATTATATAATCCAAGAGAATTGTCCTTGCCTATAGTTATGTATATATACAAACAACTTGCTGTTTTTGAAGTTGTTAAAGTATTTATTTATGTTAAAGTATTTATTTCTTCTGTACAAAAGAAACAACAAGACTATTCTAATGAGTTTGCACTATAATACACAGAAATGTGAAGCATCTATTCAACAATCTCTTTTTCCCATGATAGAGGACAGAAAACAAGAGGAGGATAACCATAGAGCTCCAACCCAGTCTTCTGGTCCCGCTCATGATCCCCATTCTCTAGCTAGCTTTTCTCTCGTTACAATTTACTGGGGGACAAAAGAGAAAATTGCCAAAAAACTGTTGCAATTATCTTCCCGTCTGCAGTACAATAGGTGTCGCAATTGTTACATACAATGCGAGTTGTTTTTTTTATGTGGATCATATTAATCTTGTCAACTCTTTGGATATCTCTTATCAACACGTTTCTATCAGGAGATCAGATATACACAAATGCATTTTCTTTTTTCTTTCGGCATTTTGCACTCTTTTGTTCCTTTCCTTTTACGAGAGACATCAAAACCCCTTACAAAACCGTTTTTAAAATGAGGATAAAAGAAACAATTTTTTTCAAATTGGTAAAGGTATAGTTTTACCTTGATAATGAAAATTAACTTCAATTATGTATCTATTCTTTAAATTTTGTCTTTTCTCAGACCCTTTTTGTGAGAAAAACATATTAAACAAAGTAAATTGGTGTCTGTCACACTGTTATGAAAAACACATTACGTTGTTCTGACTTTGTATGTATGTGCATGGTTTTGCAAGGAGAGATGTGAGACCCTTTATATGAGCTGAAATTAGTAAAATAAATTAGCTTTGTTAAAAGTCCATGAAAGCACTTCCTTTCGAAGCTTCAATAGAGGACATGAAATAGCTGATGATTAAAAATTCTGAAAAGCAGTGATAAATGTATTAGCAGGCATAAATATTGACATTTTAAAATTTGGTATGATAGGGTTTGAATGCAACACACCATTAATCATGAGTTAATGCTCATTGCATTGTCTCAGGGTATTGACAGACTTGCATAATAGCATCTTTATGTCTGTCATCTGGGTTTCTATTAAATATTTTGGCTTTGTTCCGTGGTCTTAGTTGCATTTTGATCAAAATATATATCAAACATTATTTTGCTCACATCTGTATGATGGGTTTAATGCAAGGACAATGCAGTAGCACTTTATGGCAACGAACCAAAGGACAAGCCTTAATATCGGAACAAAGGCAGAACTATTAAAATAAAATGTATTTCTATTTTCATATTGCCTTTTGTCCAGTAAACAAGGTCTAAGAACAGTGTATTTTATTCACTCATCAATCTACGTGGCTTGGCCGATTTTTTGTATTTTGCAAGGATGTAGTGAACAATATGTCGGGTCTGGAGCCTGATAAATTCACTGTCTGTAGGAACTGCTTTGTCCCGCTCGTTCAGTTTGAATTATGTCGTCAATTTCATCATTAACTTATTTTGTGCAACTAATGAATTGAAATCGTTTAAAAGTCCTTTACATATCCAGTTTAATTTTCACACTTGAGGCCAATGAAATATCTACAACTGTCAAATCTTTTAAAGAACAGGTGATACCTAAAATTAACACCACATTGAATATTTGGCCATTAAAAAGGAATTATTTATAATTTTCATAACTGAAGGCTTTATTCTAAGTGTCAGCTGCCTGGAGCGTCCGATCCATTTCTACCATTCAAACAATCGGGAGAACAAGGGGATTTTGTACACAAATCTTTAAAATTATTGTTCGGTTCTTCACATTTTGTCTTGTGCGTTGGCCTTTTGTGGATGAAAAATAAGTCAGATATCACCCGTAATTGATTTCCTTATTAGTGTCAAATATCAACATTCATGGTACTCGCCTCTGGAGGGCTACTTCACAGATATCACCAACAAAAAAGCATTATTTACAAGTCAGGGGCCCAGGAGTTGCTGTGCTGCAATATTTCACCCTTTTTTACTTAAAAAGATTTTACAAATATTCAATTTTTGAATCTATTGATCAAGAAATAGGCAAATGCTTGAAGCAGATCAAGTTATGGGTTTATGATTTTAAGGAAGGCATAAACTAGGACCATGTGGTTCTGAGGTGATGTGTGCGAGGCCCCGCCCCACTATTGTAGCTGCTCAGTGAGCAGACATTGCTCTGGGTGATTGATAGGGGTACCTGGCCTTTAAAGTCTACAGAGTGAAACCTAACCAGCCAATTAACAGGGCTTCAATAACGTTGTCTGTAAATGAAAATCACAAATGTTGGGGATGGGGGTGTTGGGTGGGAGTGGTTGATTTTCATGATGTTATCTATAATTAAAATGTACTATATCATACAATAGAATCTGTTATATATATGATTATGTAATAATATTGCTCAATATGATAATGAGTTATTTGATAGCATTATAATTTGTTGCGATGATGATCGACTGCCTTAAATGACTACCGAATACAGCTAGTACAATACCTGATGATTATTTGGTATATAGCTCAGATGAAGATGTAAAACTGAGATACATATGCAAGATTTATTTAATGATATGACAGAATTTGTAAAATGGAAACACCATATATGATTATGTAGCATGTTATGTCAAAGCATTTTAAAAGAAATTGAATTATGGACAAAAATATTTATGCTATATAAGCAAGAATATACTATGGCAGATGCAAGCATAAAGGCCACTCATGATGATACAACAATTCTTTAAGGGTGGAGTATTTTCACAATCACTGACCTGAACCAGATAATTTCACATCCCCGATACAGATCTCCAGAGAATAAGACATTTTCATGCTATTATTTTCAGTTGTTACAAATTTATGACTTATCTATCTCGGACACTCCTGAAACATCTGTTTGTTTAATTTTATTTATGCATTTTTGTTGATAATTGTTGATTTTTCTTATCTTGATTCGAAACATTGCATTCACAAAAAATTCACCTGTTCTGCTTCTGATTCGATTACAACTTATTATGTGATGTGATAAGAAATATATAGTCTTCTACAAAGAATTCCGTTTGATTTTTTCCTCTTCATTTTTTTGATAAGCAGAAATTTAGTATATCTCCGATTCTGAATTGTTACACATTACGGCTAATTTTGATGAGCATCACAACATCTGTCTTCACCAGAAATCGGCACTCCGTGCACATATAGATGTCCCAGTTCCGACTGTTTATCATTAACAAAGCAATGCAAAGCTAAAAAGAAAAGCCCTCAGAAATTTTGACAGGTTTTGTTTTATTTCGACTCGTTAATTTGTATTTCCAACTGTTTTAGAGAAGTGCAGGAGACTGAAGTTTCCCGAATTTGACACTGCGTCTCTGTGGGGCGGAGGAGAGAACTAAGGGGGGATGGGGTATCGGGCCCGATCACAAGACCCGCATCTGTTGTCTTATCAGATACACAAAACAGGAAACAACAGTTGCTATGCACTTCCTGAACCCCCAGTGCAGATCTTAATTACCTGTATCATTTCATATATACCACTTGATTTTGTTCTGTGTTCCTGTGGTCATGGACAGTTTTACAAAGTGTGTAATCTATTTACAAACGCATATATATGTGCTTACTTGGGCTGGAATAAGACAGATGAAAATGGAACAATTAAGTCACAGTATAATGCCAGCTGAGATATGATAGGAATTTTGGAAAAATCTTGTTAGATTTTAAATTTTTTGATTTGAACCTATTAATTTTGAAGTTGTTTTAAAGTGTAAGGTTTGAATCAAGAAATAAGGATCAAGTACTTCAGTAATTTGAATTCAAACTGAATGGAAATTTTTGGTAAAATATGGAATCGTTCAAATACACCCCACCCCTATCATGAAGAGATGACAAAAATGTATTGTTAATAGTTATTCCCTCACAATCAAATTAAAGAGACCTGATATGATTATATAAATGAAAATGATTAATACTAAAGTAATACCAGGACACATATGGGGGTCATGTTTATTGTCACATGTAATGAAATTTCAATTTAAATAATTGTAATGGAGCAGATGTTTCAAGCACGGGCTCTTGCAATTTGTGTATTGTGTTTGAAGTGAGAATTTAATTGCTTTGGATTTGAATGATTGTATCATATACAAAATGGGAACATTTTAGGTAAAATTAAATATTATTTAACAGGATAATTCTTCCTTTTGTACTTTGCAGGTTTTACTTATCTGATGGGGTGCTTGAACACATGTTTGCTAACAATTGTTAAGTGATAATACAAGGAGAAAAGCAATGCCCAAAGTGATTTCTTTTGAAATTCTCTTTAAAAAAATATTTTGTAATTCAATTAAATTTGAGAAGCTTCTTTTTGCGTTAGAACTATTGTACATAGAGTAGTTCTTCTTGTTAAAGATCTGAAGCATTCCTTTAATTAGAAATGTAATTGTGTGATCTGTGTTACATAATTGGATCTTAAATTACCAAAACTGGCCGTTAAGCCTGATGCCCTTCGTGAACTTGCGATTGGAGCTCACGTTGTACCCACTTACACGGAAAGTCCGGTAAACGGCAAGTAGAACTTCAAGACTATTGGCCCACTTCTGCCTCACAAGAAAAGATAACATCAAGTCTTCTTTCTTTTAATTTATTAAAAAATAAAATGGGGGCATTGTTGGGTTCATCCCAAGTGCTGCAGACTTTAATTTACTGTTGAAGGTGTGAAGGTCTGGCTTTTATGACGAGAAATGGTGGTCTGTCATTAGTTGGTCAATAATATGTACCATATGGGCATCTGCACATTGTGATGAGAAAATGGGCCAAGACATTATCAACAAGGACAGGCCAAATACCATTGTTCCTGTGTAAATATTGGGGTCTAATCACACAAATAATGTCTTGTATTGAACAAAAAGCCATTCATAAAAAAACAGAAAAAGATTGAAATTTCTGATTGTCTTCTTTGTGATTGATGTTACATGCATTAACATCTGTGTAATACTTATTTTTTTTCAGTGTAATTATGAATTATGGATGAAAGATTATTTATCTGTTATACTAATAATAATAAGATAGAATGGATGTATTTTTTTATAGAATGACATATAATAATATATCATTCCTTCATTCAGTATCAATTTTCTCTCTACAGAGCATATATGTTCATCAAAGTGTGCATTATATTAATTATACAGTATATATAAAACTGGATTGTACAAAAAAGTGATATCATGAAGACAATATCAAGAAAGCATGTCATGTATCAATGTACAATGTGATAGGAGACTACTGACAGTGACTGAACGTAGTGATGTAAAACTTGTGACAGTGACATCCAACACTGAAATACTAATCATAACAGCCATCACCAATCTTTTGACAGTGACATACATCACCAATCTACTGACAGTGATAGATATCGCCAATCTACTGACAGTGACAGTTATCACCAATCTACTGACAGTGACAGTCATCACAAATCTACCGACAGTGATAGACATCACCAATCTACTGACAGTGGTAGATATCACCAATCTACTGACAGAGACAGTCATCACCAATAAACTGACAGTAATATACATCACCAATCTACTGACAGTGATAGACGTCACCAATCTACTGACAGTGATAGATGTCACCAATCTACTGATAGTGACAGCCATCACCAATAAACTGACAGTGATACACATCACCAATCAACTGACAGTGATAGACATCACCAATCTACTGACAGTGATAGACATCACCAATCTACTGACAGTGATAGATGTCCCCAATCTACTGATAGTGACAGCCATCACCAATAAACTGACAGTTATACACATCACCAATCAACTGACAGTGATACACATCACCAATCTACTGACAGTGATAGACATCACCAATCTACTGACAGTGATAGACATCACCAATCTACTGACAGTGATAGATGTCCCCAATCTACTGATAGTGACAGCCATCACCAATAAACTGACAGTTATACACATCACCAATCAACTGACAGTGATAGACATCACCAATATACTGACAGTGACAGCTATCAAATCTACTGACAGTGATAGACATCACCAATCTACAGACATTGATAGATATCACCAATATACTGAAAGTGACAGCCATCACCAATAAACTGACAGTGATATACATCACCAATCCACTGTCTATAATAGAGACTACTGTTATTTTACCAATGATAAAAATTACTGATATTTTTCAATGAGGACATCACTTAATTACTGTTAATCATAGGAATCACTGATCTATTGTCAATGATATACATCACTGAAATACTGACAGTGACAGTCATCACTGATCATCTACTGACAGTGACATACCTCACTGATGTACTGTTAATCATAGGAATCACTGATCTATTGTCAATGAAAGACATCACTGAAACACTAACAGTGGCAAATCACTTAAATACTGACAGTGACATTTTTGCTGATATAATGATATTGTAAGACTTTACTGAGATACTGACATTGACAGACATCACTGATATACTGACAGTATCAGATGTCATTGATCTACTGTCAATGATAGAAATCACTGATCTTTTTTTCAATGAAAGACATCATTTATGTATTGTCAGAGATAGAAATATCTTACTTACTGTCAATTATAGACATGACTTATGAACTGACAATGATAGATATCACTCTTTTACTGCCTATGATAGACATCACTAAACTTCTGACAGTGACAGATGTCATTGATATATTGTCAATGAAAGATATCATTTATTTACTGTCAGTGATTGACATCACTTATCTACTGTCAATTATAGACATCATTTATCTACTGTCTATGATGGACATCAATTTCTACTGTCAATGATAGACATCACTTTTCTACTGTCAATGATAGACATCACTTATCACTGTTTATGATAAACATCACTTATTTACTGTCAATGTTAGACATCACTCATCACCTGTCAATGATAGACATCACTTATCTACTGTCAATGTTAGACTTCACTTATCTACTGTCAATTATAAAAATCACTTATCTACTGTCTATGATAGACACATCTTATCTACTGTTAATGCCAGACATCACTTATCTACTGTCATTAATAAACATCACTTATCTACTGTATATGATAAACATCACTTATCTACTGTCAATAATAAACATCACTTATCTACTGTCATTAATAAACATCACTTATCTACTGTATATGATAAACATCACTTATCTACTGTCAATAATAAACATCACTTATCTACTGTCAATGATAGACATCAATTATCAACTGTCAATGATAGACATCACTTAACTACTGTCAATGATAGACATCACTTACCTACTGTCAATTTTAAAAATCATGTATCTACTGTCAATGTTAGACTTCACTTATCTACTGTCAATGATAGACACATATGATCTACTGTCAATGTCAGACATCACCTATCTACTGTCAAAGATAAACAACACTTATCTTCTGTCAATGATAGACTTCACTTATCTACTGTCAATGATGGACATCATTTATATACTGTCAGTGATTGACATCACTTTTCTACTGTCTATTATAAACAACACTTATCTACTGTCAATGATAGACTTCATTTATCTACTGTCAATGATGGACATCATTTATATACTGTCAGAGATTGACATCACTTATCTACTGTCAATTATAAACATCACTTATCTACTGTCAATTATAAACATCACTCATCTACTGTCAATGTTAGACATCACTTATCTATTTTCAGTGTCAGACCTCATTTAATTACTGACTGAGAGAAACATCACTGATCTGCTGAAAGTGACATGCATAACTGGTAATTTGAAACCAATGACAATTACAGTTACTGAATTTGATTTAAGGTGCAACTCACAATGTTGGGCATCTTTGAACCCTGATAATTTGGGGCTTCCAATATCCTATAAAACTTTCTCATTGTTGAACAGATATTATTATTATATTGTTACAAATATTGATTATGAACTTTTGCTTTGTTCATAATTGTCTATGTTATCAATACTTCATTTTATAAGACTTTTTCATCACTGTTTATTGATGAAATAAATTATATGTAAGGTATTGGCATTACAGATGGGGCCTTGATCACAGTACCTTACATTGTACAGTGATGTCTACAAACTCTGCTTTCTGATTTCAAAGTTATTCATATTCTTAGGAGTGGCTCTTAAAGATACTGTTTATCACCACTTTTCAATATTTTTACTTAAGTTATGTAGTTCATTTTTAGGAAATGAATCTGGTGTTATTCCACTCTCGGTGGCTATGAGCAGACTATTCCATGGGAGATAACTGACTTCCTTCCCATGAGGAATTCAACCCAAGGATAGAGAGGGTACTCTTCTTTTGAATAGAAGTAACTGTACACTCAAATTTAATTTGTAAAATTTGTATAACATAACAGAGTGTATGCAAATGCATGAACTACTAATACTGTATTGGTCACCATTTATGCCTCTCCATGCAGTGTTCAAATATATTTTAGTGTACATAATTTAACCTGCTTGCAATGTATGCTCAATTTCAGAGAAAGGGTTTGGATAAAGCTATTTAACATTAGTTTGCACATTTTACAATGCATTTTAGTAGAAAATGACAGAAAGGTGGCAGTTTTTACCACTGGTTGTGAGGACATGAAACTTGTTGAAAGGCTCATAATATTGACCTACATATGGTGGATTGCCTTGTGGGGTAGGGCCATTTATCATCAGAAGTGACTATAACAATGGATTACAGAGATTTAGACCAACGTCTTTTGTCAAAATTTATCAAATCATCAACAAAAAAGAGCACTCGTAAATCCTACATCCTTGCTATTGTTGATTTGAATTACATTGGGTATTTCAAGATCAGGATATCTGGGTTACATTATATCTTTGGTTTTTTCCAATCATTGGATCGAGATTTGGATGAAGAAAACCTACAACTTTTACAATCTCTCGCCTGAATGGTAGTTATCACTGTCAATATTTATTTTATCTGATAAAACAGACTTAGTATCGAAGCTCTTTTCTTGTTCTAGGGTGTAAAATGATTCATGGTACATTATTTTCTATATGTACTTAAAAAATATTTGCCATCAAGCTATATCATTAGCCAATAAAGAAATTTACAACAGTTTTTAGTCAGAATGTTGAATTTAAATATGTAACGCACTTGCAATTATCTAATAAAACCTTCAAGATGTAAATTTTTGTGAACTGTAGTTGTAGTACCAATGCAGTATTGTTTGAAAATGATATTTCAGCATAAATTCAAGTGCTCGCAAATAAAACTCTGAAGAAAACGAAATATTTAAGGCAATCTAATCATTGTTGTAGCTCTACCATATTATGAGGCAGAGAGAAAATGGGGTAATATTGTGTTTTTGGATTTTTCTCTGGGATTTTTCAGACATTAAGAAAGATGTGTTTTATATACCAATCTTCATAAAACACAACTTTGTTAGTACAAAAAATCAGCCTGTCAAAATAAATATTTCTTCTAAAAGCTCATTGATAATGTAATTACGAATAAATGTAACTTAAGCTAAGCACGTAAATTTATGACTAATTTTTATATCTGTTGTCGGCATGAATAAAGGGGCCTTTAACTTCTAAATCAGTGAGTTAAAATTCGCTTATCAACAATAAGATAACTGCATTTATCACATTAAAATTTCCAGGGAGAGATAGAAAAGTTATTGATAGAGATATAAAATGCATTTCTCTTTATATATTTATTAAGATTTGTTAATCAGCTGACGCACATTTTAAAAATATTTTTGTTTATGTCTCCTAAATCAATTAATAACCTGGACGGTCTCATCCTGTTTTATTAAAGAGTTGATTGTATTTAAAGGAAATATGGGGATGTATGTGTAAGATTAAATTTGATAAAATTCAACATATTTATTATTGGAAAACCTTTTCAAGTGCATTACCCCACACATTTATAAAGACTTCACTAATTTTGCATTTCGACAACTGAGACAATCTGAGAAAAACTTGCATGAAAGATTTTTTTTCTTCATACGCAGTCCTGTTTAAAAAAATATATTAGATATATGTAATATTGATATTGTAATAAGTAGTCTTAGTTTGGATCTTAATTTGGATTTTTTGGGTTTTTTTTTTCATTTGTCTGTCTGTTGCTATGTTGGAATTTAGAATCTGCTTGACAGTAAGTTTAACGCACACAATGGGTTATTTCATCAGATCTAAAAAGTCTGATGTCACATTTGTTCTGTTGACATCATTTGCTTTTATCTGATACCTTAATATGATTGATCAGAATTCAATGAAAAGTAAATGTACAACTGCTAATTTAGGCGTGTGATCAGAGGGTGTGGTTCCTTTAGCTTGAAAGTACTGATTGTAGATTTCAAGGAATACTAAAAATTCTTGAGAGTTCAGAGGAATTCCTTTCTTTAGAAGTCATCTTTATTGGACCTCAGGGTCAGGTTGATAGAATTTAGAAAATTTTATTCCAAATGACATAATTTTTGTTGGTGTTCTTATTTTATGAAAGCCAAGTGTTCTCTTAAATTTGCTTTGCCTCACTATAGTTTAGGTTTGATTATTCCTGAAAAATCCCCAGACCTGTGGCATTGTAAATTTGGATTTATCTAAAATTCAATCTTGATAGTAAAGATAGGGATGCTGAGGAACATATCTTTCATATTGTTAGTCTGCCTACGTCCCTGTGTTTTTTTAAGTGTCAGATTTTAAGAGAATTGATGTGGATGATGATGTCTTACGATTGTGCAATGGCCAATGTCACAGGAAAGACTGAAATCCATTAATTACATTCACAAGAAAACACCCCTGCCAGTAGTCATATTCTTGGCCCTCGGTTCTGTCGAAGAACAACCGAATACATGCTGGGATATCAACAGCATTCATGAATGAGTTTTCTGTTTGTAAGAAAAACTATAGAAACATGCACTTTAAACCAAAGCATTGCTGAGTGAACTGTACAGTATTTGCACATGTATAATTTGATAAAAAGTACAATAAATGCCTGTTAAAGATTTGCAAAACAGTCTTCCAATATTGTCTTTTTGTGATAATGTACATGTGTTAGATAAACGATTGATGCATCCTTTGATTGTGTAAGTCTGCATTGTCTACAACTTAGGAGGGAGATAAGGGAATCCTCTTTATAGCTTTTACTGATATTTTTGTCAGGTTTAGAACAAAGAGTTTTGTTACTAATAGAGCACTTGAGGAAACGGTAAGATCATAAGTATATGGATTCTCTATTTCAAGTGCATCACACAACCTTCCATTGTGTAAAGCAACAAATTTGTATGAAAGTAAATAATGATTCTCAAGATAATAGGTAATTAAACTCTTGAAGATTTTCTTTCTCATCTGAGTTTTTTAAAATGTCCAGAACATAAAGATTTTGAAATGAGAAGACTTTTTTTGAAGTTGAGTTGATTTTATCAGTGGTAGTATTGTGTGAGCCTGCCACAGCTAGAAGATGCAGAATGTCGGTGAATTATAATTGAATTTTTGCCGATTTGATGATAAATGGCTCTGATAAAACAATGAAGTAGGTAGACCTGCTGCTGAAGTAGCCTTTGTAGATTGTTATTGTCCAACTGCTACAGGGGGCCCACAGAGGGGGGAGTGTTTGAAAAGGAATTCTTGTTCTTGCCACAGCAGTCTGTAGTACCTAGTGATTCATGAGGAAAGAGTGTGAGTTTGTGTCATCTTGTGAATCATGATGGTGATTTGGCTGAATACTATGCTTTCTGTCTGCTTACAATCAATGGTTTCTTATCTTAATTGGTTGCTTCTTAGGGGGAGGAGGAGGCTTTTGTTTTTGTTTTTTCCCACAGTACTGTGTACTTTCCACTGGCTTTTGTTTTCTCAGCTGATGATTACTAAGTATTTCAACATTTATATTTTGTAGATAGTGTATTTTGTATTTCTCTCTACAATGAGCTTTACATCAAATGTTCATAGGTAATAAATCTCTTTTAATAATCAGCTAATTTGTAAATTTATCATTGCTAGTCCAGGTAATCAAGTGAAAAAGAAAATAAGTGACTTTCCAATGGGTTATTGACTTGTTAATTCCAGTGAAGAAATTGTGTGTTATTTAACCCCAAAAGACCCCTGAGACCTATTAAAAGATTTAAGTATATAGCTAATGTATTCACCTTCGGTTTCATTTCATCAGAAAATTGTATTCCTATCTCAACGGGAGGCAAAAACGAATTGAATTTTTGTCAAGGTAGCTGTATTAAATCAAGGATGTTAACAAAAGCCCAGAGTGGAACAATTTGTGACAATTAAAACACAATTTGAAATTTCAATTGTCATGGTGTCAGACATTCCCTTGAACATTCAAATTTTCTGGTTTTTGACACCAGGTTTGCTCTTTAATAAAACTTCACACATACAATGCAATTATTTCATCAAAGTCATTTCAAAACTCTTCTGTATTGTATGGAAGGCCTCAGTAAAGGTAGAATTGATATGGCTTTAAAAATTAGATTTTTAAAGCTATTAAGATAACATTTGTGAAAAGGGCAATTTTTTTGTATCCTAATAGTAGGTGTTTTAGTTTCAAAAAACAAACAATTTTGTTTTCATAGTTAGCAACACTTGTAAAATCCTTCTGTGCTGAAGTTAGGGGAATTGTCCTTTTAAATCTCATTAGATGAAAACGATCAATTTCAAAGAATTGCCTAAAAGGTAGTTGGATAAACTCTTTAAAAAAAAAATCAGGCAGTGTTGGTTTACATAGCAAGTGTTGTGAATAAAGGGCTAGAGTAAGGCTGTAAAAAGCACTTGTACGTCTTGATGTCCCTAGGGTTTAAGATTTCTAAAATTAAATTTAATCTTTTCTTCATTTTTATCAGCCAATGAAAGTAAATATTTTTTAAACAATTGACATTGTTTTGAGATGTTCCTCTGGTCTCCTCCATTGAGGTGCCCGGCAAATAATGGGTCCTTCAGCGGGCACTGCCAGAACAACGCAGATTACACAGTTGCTATAGAGAAAAAAATACAATAATCGAGAAGACAAAATCTAGGTCCAATTTTTAGAGTATCTGCTTACACTTTTATAAGCCTTTGGGTAAATATTGTACTGATATAGGAGTTGAATTGCACCCATTGTTGCAGGTTTATTATTCGTTTGATCCAAAAGGAGGCTAAGAGATCACGTTTGAACAGGGAAAACACAAAATTTTATCTCTTTTTCATTATTCACGACACACAAAAAAGAAAAAGATGAGAAAGAAGTTGTAAAGTGCACAAAGTGCAAGTCATTGTTAAGTCGGAGGCAATGACATTTTACAAGATTATGAGACAATTAAATGTCCCTGTTTCCAAAAGACCATGCATAGTCCCAGTTTGCATTGATCAAAGTTGCAAAACTTTAAAAATCTGTAGTTTTTTAATTTTGAAGAAAAGAAGGTTTGAAAGAAAATTGAAGAATCTCACAATAGTAAATTTTTTATTTGGTTATGAGATTATATATAGGTCTTTTACTCTGAGGGACAAATCATTTGTGTGTAGATTTTGAAAGATGTTTTATTCAGAATACTGTAAACCAACTTTCATTCACCACTTCGTTACAGGTTTGTTAAATTGTGACTTTTTTTGGATCCTCCATTACTGATATTAAATTGCAATCACAAAAGGTATTGAAGGACTATTTTATGATGAGAAATATTCATGACAACAATTATTATAATATGAAACTTATGATATTTTCTTGCTTGTGAGTAAAAGTTTTCATCAGTCATATTTTACTATGATTGCTTCAATAATAATTCTAAATTGAACATGTGTGATGAGTTTTATAGTCAGATATTTTTAAGTACTAAGTTCTCAGGTTGACCAAGTAGCTACATGTTGTGGAAGTGTTTTCAACAATTTTTTATGCACATCATTTTATATACGGTATCACAAATGGCATTATTGAAATTCTTCTCCAAATTTCCCAGTGCCCCCTGCCTGAAGTACTTAATACATGTGTTGGTGCATGTATGTCTTTATAAATCCCACCCCACTCTCCCAAACACAAATCCCACAAAATCTCCTTCCCCACACAATCAAATGGAACTGAAAAGTTTATACATTTCTTGCTGTTGATTTATGAATAATAGAAATGTGTTCATCCCCCTATAGCTTTGAAGGGTAGGTGATTTCATAATATCAAATACAATTAATGTACTTCTGATAGATTTTCAGACCTTTTTTTAAATTAGTATTTTAACTTCACTGAATTACAAATTGAAACCCAGTCCATTTAAAAAAAATTATTAATAATTTCAAAAAATGAAAGAACTGCAGGATATAAATTAGATTTATAAAAGTTAATATAGATAAAAAAATGTGTGTGTAAAATTGGTATTTAGTCATAAATTAGGTACTGCATAGACATATTTTCTAAAGAAACGATTACCATGATTAAATTGATGGGAATTCCCGGCCAATAAAACTGCTCATTTACATTAGCTTCATAGTTAGTGGGATTAAGATGTTCATATTTGATTTATTTGGATTTCATTTCAGATGTACTTTAGAGAGACTTCAAAGATATTGTTTAACAATGAGAGGGAGATAACAATCGGTGTTTGTGGGGCTCCGGAAACAATTGCATTGTGGATAACAACGTTTCTCCATCAATCTCTCCTGGCCATCTCTCCAGGAGTGACAATTGTACGATGTTACAGATACATTAAATAAGCACATACTGGATAGCACATAAAATAATACATATTGGGCTGCCTTAATCTGTGGACTTATTGGGAGAAAGCATTAACCTCCCTGGTCCAGTGATTGAGGCGATGATTACATGCATTAGTCAAGAAAATCTCATTGTCATCCCCGCCAACAATGGCCCTCCTTCCCCCTGTTTTCTCAGCCACATCATCCCTAATGGATCTCAATTATCTTTACCGATTTCCTGATATTGTTTGATGTAAAGAAAAAGTATACTGTCAAATTTTATGTTTATTCAATTAGGAATGTGCAGTGAAGGCGTTCGTGTGAAAGGTTGACTGGGTTTATCCTTTCTTTTCATTGTGTTTTGCTAGAAGTGACTCGAAGCAGCCATTGCTCGTTATGTACATTCAGGGTAAGAATTTGACTTGATTTGCAACAAGTGCCATTACTTTGGTCAGAAGATATTTATGCTTTTAAGAGAATACACAACCGTCACTTTTAAAGCCTCTAAGAGTAGGATTTATGTATATGATCAATGAAGGTATTAACCAGCTACATTGTATCTATATATATATTTATGCTTGTAAGGATGTATTGTTAAAAAGTTCAATATTGCCCCATAAGCATAAGGTCTAGGTATAACAGACCACAATCATTTATACAATAATTGAATGGTCCTCTCCTAAAGATCAACATCAAAAGTCTAGTTAGACCAAAAGAACCAAGGTTCAAATGCATAGGTGTTGGCATAAAGCAGAGCGAGCGCTGCATGAGCATAATTCCTTTGGAATATTGTATAAGTGAAAGTTACTCAAAATGGATGTTAAAGAAATCAGAAAAAGGACATTAACATCAGGTTAATATTACCAGTACACGTATAAGTAACCAGTGTAAGTGAAAGTATATGTGAATAGCAGGTTAGAAGTTTCACAACAGTGTCTACTCATGCAATTAGCAGAAGCTGGCATTACAAAATGTATCTGAAGCTGTGGTTTCTTGACTCACTTGACATGTATAGATAGATTCTTTCAAAGCAGGTCAAAGAAATTGAGTCAATCTTGCCAAATGATGTATCACTGCATTGCTCTGAAATTTTTTTTGTAAGTAACCATCAGATGATACATCACTGTAAATCCTACAAATAAGAGTCGCTTGTTAAAGTGTTGGTCCATTTTTAGTGTATATGAGTTCAGTTGACCACACATATATAAATAGCTAGTCTCTTTTGCAATGAAGCAATGCTCAGACAAATTAAGCTTAACACTCATTAAGTAATAGTTTTCGTTTAAAAGTGTGAAAGAGCTGCCTTATCAGGCTGTGGTTTACCACAAGGTTTTAATGAACAACTGCAAAAAAAAAAAGAATCCATGTCTCTCATCACCACGGCCCCAAGATGAAGTGAATCGGAGTTCTTGTACAGTGTGGTCTGTTGTTCTTTTGATTGGTTACATGACCATGATGACATCCCTACCACAAAAGGTCAAAGGTTGTGGTTATGTTGCCTGATCCCCTCACCATTTTGACAGCTTGTCTGTTTTTTGTAAACCAACTTTTCTATTTAAGATACAATACCTTTTTTACTATGTTTGTTTACAAGTTTCACTGAGAAAAATGAATATCAGCAAACTTAAATATTTAGTGCTCTGTGAGAAATCAGAGCAGATTTTAAATAGTTGTCATCACTGGAAGAAACCGCAAAGCTAAAGAAACCCTAGAATTCATCTAAAAACAGAGTCGCAAATTCCAAATCTGTTAGATAATATAGAGGGATTGTAATTCTGGAGATATGTTAATTTCATCCATATTTACATTATTTTATTAATCTTCAAGGTATGTGGCCAGTGGGTACAATTCTATTGAACAGAAAGAAGCCCACAACTGTTTGTATTTGTAATGTTATACAAATATTCACTTCAAAGATCTACAATTAATTACTTTAGAATGTTACAATCATATTTTGTGTATATCTGAACATTAGGGACATGAATCTAAGATATAAAACTTATTCTTTTATTCCGATCCTTTCTTTTAAGACAAAATAGATTCAGAATGTGTTTGTTTTGATAAATGGCTGAAAAAAATGTGAGAAAGATTCATGTTAAAATTCCTTAGTGATGGAAGTGTAAGACAAAGCGCTGGTTTTGTGAGTCTGATTGGCAGACAAGATCAATTGTTTCCTGTGTCTTCAGTTGTTGCTGTGTTGTTCTTTTGTTTTGTCGAGTTTTTCGAGTCAGGTTTTTGTGGCATATCATTTAATCTTAGTCTGTTAGAAGAAAACAAACGAGGGACTCAAAACTCAAGAACAATTGCTAAAAATGATGTACTTGTACAAGTGGGATCTCTGCTTTTGAAAACATTAATTAAATTCTTTTTTTATTTTCTTCGTCTTCAAGTTTTTTCGTATTTTTAAGCAGATAACTACGAGATCAACTGGAATTTAAATCTCAAAGGAGTGGGTATTTAATAAAACATTAATACAAGTTTGCTACATTTTCTCATCATGTGATGTAAGATGCAGAACTGTACATGGGATGGAGGGGATTAATTATTCTAAATATAAGTAATTAAGAGAATAGCAATTTTAATAAATTGTCTGAATCAGTGGTGTATCCTTGTGGGTTGAGCTATCTTAATCCTCGCACATAACTGCTGCTGTATTCAAAGAGGATGACACCTTTATCTTCTAGATTGAAAACCATAGGGTTTTCATTCAGAACCAACTTAGAATGAAATCTTTCATTAAATCATCCTATCCAGGATTAAGGTGTCGATATACAGACAAACAATGCAGACTGGGTCCCAAAAACTCCCCCGATTTTGTCATATCTACTCAAAATATAGAGTTTTGAAAAGGTAATTTGTTTATTTCAGTTTTTTTGTTATCAGAGCAGGCTGACATGGATATGAAATAACATTCGTTATTAATTATGATAGAAAGCATGAAGTGAAGGATTATCTTGCTTTAGAGAAGCAGGGGTTGCTTGACTTTGAATTTGATGAGTTTTTTAACAGTAACCATGTTGCCCGCTAAAGGCCTCTCAAGATCAGATAAAGTCACATTGAGCCGATTCTTGTCAGCGACTCAATTGTTTTTTGTGCTGGCAGCCGATGTGAAGTCGAGATATAATTGTAGAAATACAACACAGTTATGAAATTGACAAGTAAATCATTTCCCAGTTATCACCTATTATGTGGAACAAGGCATCCCAAGTATTTGAGAGGAACTCCGACTTTTAGGGTGTGACTGGAGTTCTCTCCCTTGCCCCCTTTTGATACAAGGACTTTCATGGTCGTTCTCATCTAAGATCTGTAGTTTTATGACGTAGATCAAGATAATAGTAATTCTTTTGACACTATTTAACGCTAACCATTTGAATTTATCTATCTGTTTGTTTTTTGTTAACAGATCTCAATATTAATGGTAGGCATGTGCTTGGAAAAATGCATAGTCTCTATCATGTCATTATTGACACATGCTTCATGTATTATTTCAATTGTTTGTGTAATCAATATTTTACAGGAAGCCCACTGAGAAAATCCTATCATTGGCAGATTTGATGAACTAAGGCAATGCAGTCACGCCTATTTATTACGGCCTGATCAGCCTATAATGGGAGGACTTTATTGCCATTGATTTGAGGTTTTGTGTGTAAAAAAATTTAAATGTTATTAAAGAGTGCATTTTTTATTTCGAAAAGATTCAAGATATTCTGCTCTTTTGCATATTTGTGGAAATCGTAAAGTCTGTGCACATAAATCCTTCTCTCCCCCCCCCCCCCCCCCCCCCCCCCCCCCCCTTTTTTGCCATTGAACTTAGTACATGAGTAGAAGTTGTACCTCTTTTGCAAGTGCGACCTACTTTGAAACCATTAGATTTTGACAAAACAATCATGATGACATACCGAATAAAAATACAATTGATTGTAAGGTTCAAATACATTCAGGAAACACTCAGGAATGATTTAATAGCTGCTCAGGAGCTCTTTTGTTATAAGGGTCATTAGGAAGTTGTTCATACTGTAGTATAGTGTTAGTTTTTGTACTGTAAGTCCTCTAAAAAAAATCTTTGGTGATTTTGATTTTTGGATTTGTTCTTGCATCTTGTGAATTTTTGTTTCAGATCTATAAAGTTTTGTAAATTATAGCCATTACTAAACTTACATTGGTAATCTAGCTGGTATGATGATGAGAATCTTCTTGAGTTTCTTTTAGTTTTAATGTTAAGGAGGCTGGGTGGTCAACAATTTAACCATCAGATTTCCTTAAGTTTTCAGATATGATTTGTTTATCTATAAACTATCAAATAGCAAAGAAAAAATCCACATATTTTAGCTTTGAAATTTGAACATTTTGCTGTATCGTTATACATAGTTCAGAGGATAATGTAGTCTAAAAATGACCACGACCATCCAACCATCTTAAATGTGGTTTTCTGATTCATTTTTGGAGGAACAGATTTGATGAAATTTTTTCACATATGGAATTATTATACATTTATTACTAATGATTTTTAATTGCTTAGATGTAGCATAAAAATCTACTTTGTGTTTTAGTTGCAGTTTCACCCCCGGGTTCAATGTGTTAAGATTTGAGAAGTATACTGAAAAAATTGTCATATATTTCCTAATTGGATACTATATACCTGATTTTTTTTAATGACTGCCTGCTTTTGTCTACATGTCATATATGCACCCTTCCTTATACATTCGCACTTCTAAATCTAGAGGAGTCAAGAGTGTGGGTATTTTAGGATCTATTGGTTCATGGATCAACTGCACGTTTCTTTGAGAGGACTTGTTTAGGAAGACTATGGTAATGCCCTTTAGTTATTTCACCAGGTTGTGGGTATTGTGGTTATCCAATGGCTAGACTCTTTCCTCTGTGGGAACAAGTTCCTCTTGAGCAGTTTGTTTGAAATGCCCAGCATTCAACACACTTACTGCCAATAATTGCTGCGATTTAATATAATGCCAGTACTTAAAGTCACTACTCCTAATTAGCAGTATTTAGCTGCACTAATATGGTAAACAACATTGTTTTTGTGATAGATTTTGCTACCGATTACATACTTACAAGGTGAGATAACATCTCGGATGAGACAGACTGGTTACTTTGTCAAGTGGTCAGCGAGATTTGTAGGTGTCGGCGCTCTTGTAATACGACCTTGACAATGTTGACTGTCAGTCTCTATACCATGTACAAGTCCTTGAAATTAAGACACCAAGGATGAACATAATCACTACAGTACAAGATCTAATTCCTCAGAGCCACATTGCTGTGTCACAAAATTTGTTTTGTATGAGGTCGTTACCATACAGACATTTAACAAAAGTTCTCTTTTGTTGCATGGTCAAAAACTTGATTTGATTTTCATATTTTGGGCATGCAAAGACAAAATTGAATTTTTAAGATAATGATGAGGAATTGTGTTCTAGCTCTTGAAAAAATTTTCCTTAATGCACAATCAGGCTGGCTATTGTTGGTGAAGGATTCGGCAAGGAGCCCGTTTCCACTGTTGACCAGCTTTAGCTAATTCATTACTATTGTCATTTGGAAGACTGATCGTTTTGAAAATTAGCTTTTGAATGAGCCTTAAAGAACAAAATCAATGTCTTCAGCTCTGTCCCGTCTAATGATGTTTAGTTGTTTACCCAAGACAAAGCCGACATACTGCTCTTCATATAAAGATATTGGATTGGCTGACTTTGGTATAACAATGCTTACTGACCCATGCGAGTTGTGGCCTCTCACTAAACCAAAAATTAATGTTGTCAGAAATAATGCTTTTCTTTGGTGTAATATTTGGTGCTTTTACAATGCCCCCAGAAAGAAATCAATTCCTCTCTTTTTTACAGAGCATCACACAATCAATACTATGATGAAAAATTCCTTTACATTGTCAATAGCCATTGTTCAAGATAAATGACTTATAAATTCTGTTGTTTCCTCCTCTGATAGAGAGCAAGAAGTCGCCTTGGTCCTTCTTATTGCTAGATACCACATTCAAAGCATGCAAACTCCTCTGACCATTATTGCATGGAGGAAAATGTCTTCTCTTCACTGATTTTATCACATAGCAGTCCCATTTGTCAGTTCCTTCAAGCAATGTATCCTGTTCTTCCCTTTTCATTCTGAAGCTTAAGTTTCCTTGAATGTGAAATGTCGAACAATAATCTTTTCAGTACTTTCATAAATTCTTCACTTTACATTACACAAACTTGCAAATTAATTTTTTGTGCAATGTGAAGGAAAATGGACCGCTAAACTGTCTATTTCAATACCTTTTATGCCATAGAAGTTTATGAAAATTGGTACAAAAATAAAAGAGTTAAATCATTTGAGATTATTATGGCATATTATGAATATAAAATCTTCTCTAAAATCTGCTATACACATATAGTATAAAATCTACTGATGACATTGATACAAATATGAGGAGTTTGTGCCCAGTTTTTGACACTGAAGAAATTGAAATGATGCATGGTAGAAAGAAATGATCGTCTTTCCAATCTCTATTGAAATGGAGTTTTTTCTAAGACCTTTAACATTTGATAATTTTTAAAACTGTTTTAAGAAAGTTTTAAGAAAGATTAATTTTTTGTAAATGTGGGAAATTGATAAAGTTACAGGATATGGACATTGACTAACTCTGATTGTGAAAGGGTCAGGGTCATTGTGAAAGGGTCAGGGTCGTTGAGAAAAACCCAAGGGTCAGAAGGTCAGACAAATTTATGCAACTTTCAAGTTCATTCAGAGGTTTTGATATAATGATATTACTGGATGGTTTTATACAGTGCCAGATAAAGTGAGTGTTATTTCCTATAACAAAGTCAATTTGAATATTCATTGACCAAGTTTCTTACATTGGGGTATTGTATGCTGCTTTCAAATCATAAGAACAGATATTAAAGTGTTTGCAGCAATGAAGTGTATATCACAGTTGTGAAGATTTGTGAGTGCTAGAGATACTGAATGTCAAATTTTCATTTTTCCATGGGAATAAAACTGACACAATTTATCACAACCATGGAAACATTAACTGAAATCTTATCTACAAATGCACCAAAAAATGGCTCTTGTTTTCAGATGGAAGAGATTAGAAAGTCATATATGAATGACTGATTGTTTTGGTACAAAAACACAATGATACACCTACATTGTATATTATTAGATTGCTTGTAATTTGCCTTTTCTGAGCTACGCCTTAGGATAACAGTCAAGCCTAATGCTTTAATGCAATGTCCAAGAATTCAACAAGGGGATCTGGGTGGTACCAATTGCTCCCACAAAAAGGGACACAGCACAATTTTCAGTGGGTTAGTAGCTGAAAAAAAGATAAACTCCATTATGAAAAGAATTTTGATAATATGTATTCACAATATCCACTAAAATGTTTATTTTGTAATGCTTCATGGCCACATTGACATGTTTTAGCCGAGGAAAACAATAACAGGGAAGACAGAGAGATTATCCGGCTGATAGGCTGGTCCAGTGTTGAACCTGAGAGAGGGGCCCAGTGTCTGTAAACAATGCTTGTTGTTGTAAGGTGATGATGTAGACAAGGGATAAACAGACAGACAAAGAGGGGGCTCGGAGACACAGTGCAGGTGCTCCATGTACCAGTAGTGCTCTCAACCTCTGTTCTACAAACACTTCCCAGCATTTTGATGCAATTTGCTGGGAATGGTGGTTAATGGAAGAGGCTTTCGGTTTTTTTCTATCTTAGCTTAAGTGTGGTCAAAGATTATTTCTAAACTTTTGATGACCTAAATTGGTTTGGAAAAGTTTGATGGTTCTGTTTAGGTTTTATTCAAGATCATAGTTCAAGCATGGTCCTTAAATATTTTCATAATTAATTCTGAAATCCTTAAATCGAAAACCTGTTTTGTAGTATGGTC